>CM031372.1:80224379-80548664 GCA_018208015.1 Medicago ruthenica | reverse complement strand
TATTTGATGGTCTCCCACCTTGGCTCAGATCTCCAGCTCCAATTATGTCACTTTTTCTTCTCAAAAATCGAACCCTTGCTTCAGAAATGGTTTTGGCTTTTATAGAAGAATTTCAGAAACGCATACATCGTGCTCCGATATCCAGAAATCGTGCTCCGATTTCTTCAATTAATTCAAATTCAAGTCTGACGCGCCTGAAAATCGTAGCACGATTTGACACCATCGTGCTCCGATATTTTACGAGCCAAAACATCTTCAAAGCTGCTCCAAATCGTGCTCCGATGCTGAAAATCGTGGCACGATTTCTTTGCTCACAAGGATCCTAAAAACTGCTCTTTTGAGGCTTGCTACCCACACAAAATCATCTGAACTCAACAAAAACAGTATAAACTTGCTACAGAAAATAAGATATGACCAAGGGTCATCAGGAACCTTCTATTTGGCTAAAGCTTAAATTGTTTTTAAATGTTTTGCGCGCATGCTTATCTATGTCGAAAGAAAATATACTAAAAGGGGGAAAAAGAGATAAAAACAAACGAAAGAAAAAAAGTTTTTATTATCGCGCTTGACAAGATGTCGATCTTGCACCTACGTATCTCCCGGTAGTCAGAGAATTCAAAGCGTACGTAGTTCTTTGGTAGAAAAACGTACATATGTTGGTAAATTTTAAATGGACGATGTTTTAACCGAATTCTTGCGATTAAACGTAGCTTGTATGCTCGCGCTCGGGAGACTTATTAAGCGTATAGCTTGTATGCTCGCGCTTGGGAGACTTATTAAGCGTATAGCTTGTATGCTCGCGCTTGGGAGACTTATTAAGCGTTTGTTTACGAATCGCGCTAGAATGTTAAAAGGTACGTCCGTTGGGTAAAAAGGGTTCGAGTTGGTCGCTATGGGACCAAAAGAGGTACAATGGACTCAAACGAGTCAATCATTGACCGAGGTGACTCCAACGAGTCGAGGGATGGTTCGATTGATCCAATGGGATCAAGAACGGGTACAATGGACTCGGGCGAGTCGAACATTGACCGAGTGACTCAAACGAGTCGAGGGATTGAATCTAGTGGTCACGGGGGACCAAAAGGTTCGGATTGACCACAAGGGGCCAAGATTTTGGTTTGGTTATGGTTGGATACGTGAAAATGGAATGACGATTGTCCGAACGACGAGACATACGTCACGCATTCGTACAATCGGGGCAATGGAGAGACATACGTCACACCATCCCTTTTTCATTCAAGTTTTTGGTAGAATTTCTTAGAAATCCCAAGGTATATCAAAACATTTGGTTTGAAACCCAAAATGAAGAGATTTTAGCAATTTTGTTAGAAAACGCACAAGTTCGGCTCATTTTGCGAACGGTTTAAAAAGCGAACAAATTCAGCGTATGTTCACGCTTGGGGTTTTGAAAATCATGAACAATGTTTATTGTTCAAGTTTTAATTGAAATGATGAACATAGCTTACTTGCTCAAGTTGTTTTGAAAGTTTGGGGACATAACTTGTTTTGCAAGTTACCCAAAAAAGTGTTACCCGAACTTGCGAATTTTCCAATATTATGCAAAATCCTTGACATGGTTTGGATAAAATGAGTTTTAAAACTCCTAGGTTCTGAGCTCTTGGGCTAGAACCTCAAAAATTGGCCATTTAGGCACCTAAACTCAGATTCTGAGTTCTGTCATGGTCGCTCTGCGACCATGACTTCGCACTGCGAACAATGCGAATTTTTGAGTTCAGAAGCTGTTTCTGAACTGTTGTTCAGAAACAACTTCTGAACACACTCAGGACCTTTTAGGTGAGTGAAAAGCTTTGAGTTTTTGCAATGAAAAGAGCTGGACAAACAGTTTTGATGTTTTGAAAACCTTGGGATTTCTTTTGAAATTCAAAAGGGGTTTTTTAGAACAAAGAGGTTTTGAACCAAAATTGCTATGCAAGCACAATTGAAAATACGAAACAAAGGCTTAGAAACTTACAGAAATCCTTAGCAAAGCTCCAGCTGCAATGGATTTGAATTGGTTGAAGGTTCTTGCAAAGGTTTTGAGTATTGGATGGTTTTTGAACTTTGTAAGGCTCTGTGTTTGATTGGTTTTTTTCTGGTTGTTTGAGTAGTGTTTCTTTGTGTGTAATGCTCTTTGAATTGCTGTATTTTCTGCTCTTTCTTATGCTATGCAATGCTGCAATTCCCCTTGCCTTGCATCTCTATTTATAGGCCAAAATGCAATCTCTAGTAATGATGAAAATCCAATAGGACCTAGCTGATTTGTGGGCTAAATTCAGGCTATTTGGCTTTGCATTTAATGCTAATGGATAGAGGCAACCTTGCCTTGTGCCAAGGGTTAAGTCTTTGACTGATTTCAGCCACAAAATCAAAGGTTTTAGGATAGAAATGATGATGAACATAGCTGGATTGCAATTGGCCAAGCTTGGGGATCAATCCTTGCAATCTCAATGGTTGATCAATAAAAACGTGCACTATGATGTGCAGAGATTGGGGGATGCAAAAGGCTACATATGGCTGGTGTGAGGGGTGAAAAGTTGCTGCCAAAACAGGGTAGGCACTCATGACTTTTCCAAGTGAAAAATCCAGCTGGTTTGACTGGTTTTGGGGGAGCAAGCAGGAAGAAAGACTTCAAGCAGGTGGCTGGCAACCTTGGGGTGGTTAACAGGTCACTTGGGAGGGACAAGAGCTGCCCAAGGGCAAGCCCACTTGCTTGTCACATGCTAGGTTGGAAGAAAAAGCTTCCTACCTTGGCATTAATGGCAAGTCTCTCATTTCTGGTTTTGCTTGGCCCAAATAGCCATGAATGATGATTAAAATAAATATGCAAATGATGTGCAACAAAATCTTGAATTAAATCAAAGAAACCAAAAATCTGCAGAAAAATCGCAGACTTCGCAGTGCGAAGTCATCATTTTTGAAATGTTGACTTTTTTGTTGACTTTGGTTGACTTTGACTTTTTTCCCCTCTTTGATTTTTTTTTTGATTTTTTTGTTTTCAAAGGCTTAGGACAAAATTGGGGTACTACAGTCATGACAACTATACAAAAGTGTAAAGAAAGATGAAGATCCAAAGCTAAGTCTTGATTTCCCAAAGAATCTTAGTTAATCCACGCTTCAAGCACTCTTGCTCTATGAAGAACAGAACTTTTATCCATATTTTCTACCTAAAAATCTAACTACTTTGTAATACAACAACTAAACATTCAGCTTTTGAACCTATTTATAAGTGTTCTGATATTAAGGACTTTGCTTTGCGAAGTCCTTTCTTCACCACTGGGTTTCTGCCACCTCAGCCTTGAACAGTCCAAACCGCCCTACTTCGCTCTGTGAAGTAATACTTTGCTCTACAAAGGTTTCTGCCACCTCAGCTTCTGAACTTTTGAGTCTGTTGCTTCAGAACCTACTGCCTGACTTCGCTCTGCGACAATACTTTGCTCTGCGAAATTGTTCAGACTCTGAAGCTGAGACACTGTTCATCAGATGCTGATCTTCAGACACTGTTCATCAGACGCTAACCTTAAGACTCTGACCTTCAGACGCTGACCTTCAGACGCTGATTTGATTTTCTTCAATTTTTGACCTTTAAGTCCAAGGAAATGGCATGCCTACAAAAATGGTTGGGATTAGATCTAAAAAGCATAAAATGATATTTATCTTTTATTTCAGAGCTTTTACCAAGATAACTTGTAAAACAAGTAAGAAAAGTGCCTAAAATAAATATGCTTTATAACTAGTTTCTGACACTTATCACATACCTTTGTAAATAGAACTGTTTCCAATCAGGCAAGCCAACATCATTACGAGCGTAAACTCGTTGTGCGAACAAGTTCCTCGATGAACACAACAGACTTGAACATTAGGGGTCCTCACCTCTAAATCTTCTAACGAGCAGTACCCTCGCCTTCTCAAAGTCATCACTCTTTAACAAGAGCAACGACTTGGGGGGCTACTGTTATGGACCGAGCAAATACATAAAGGCCCATTTACATAGGACCAATACAAAACGACCTAATTCAGTATTTGGCCAATTTCACTCGCAACACACCCCTTCCCCACCGGGGGGGGGGGGGGGGGGGGCTGTAACATCCCGCTTAAGACTCGACTATTTATCAGTGTCGAGACGATGTATCAAAGATGTTTTAAGCAAAGGGAAATTTGGTAAATTGACAATTAATGGCTTTAAATATGGCAAAGACCATCCCTTTCTTATTTTTTCCCATTCCACTTCTCTCTCTAAGTTCACAACTCCTCTCACTCTCTCTCTAAAACTCACGCCTCGTCCTCTCTTGCCATCATCCATCAATTTTCTTCCTCAACCCTTGGGTCACAAGCAAGCTAGCTTTGGGGAGGCATGGAGCAAGAAAAGAAGTTAAGGAAGAATCAAGAAGGAGGGAGGACCAAGCTAAGTAAGCAATCAAGCATTAATCAAGGTTTAAGGTGAGCTCCCTAGGGTTTTAGAATCCACCATGAGTGAGTTTGAGTGTGTAATTTTATCTCATGCTAAGTTATTGATTTAGTGCCCTAGTCTCTAATACTTGCCAATTCCTTGTTCAATCATGTTTAAACTGTTTAATTGCAAAAGAAAATCCTTTTTTAACATCTTTGGGAAGCTTGGGAAGTTGGAATGAGTTGAAATGGTGAAAGATGCAATTTCTGAACATTTTCTGAACTGTCATGGTCGCTACAGCGACCAGTTTGTCGCTGCAGCGACCAGGCTTATTTTGTTACGACAGCCCGTCGCTATAGCGAGCTCACCAGAAACAGCTTGGTCAGCTGAGCTGTTTCGGGTGATCTTGTGCGTGTAAGCAAGGTTTTTCACAACCGTGTTCTTCAAAAACATTTAAGAATCAATGAACACCATCTTACCTCATCCTTAAGGCTCCCAAAGGATAAAATCATTTAAGAAAACAAGGTATAGACAATGTGTTAGAGAGTCGGGGAAAAAGGTTATTTGAGTTATGGAAGCTTTTGTTCAAAGTTTAATCTTTGAGAATGGCATATGTTAAGGATATGCTTAGAACCCTTAATGGGTTAAGGAGAATGAGAATGTACCTAGGATAGCAAGTTTAAGATGCACTCAATTAAGTGTGCGTAAGCACAAGGAATGATTCAATATTCAAAGTTTCAGAACCTTATATTATAGGTTAAGCATCACACGATTAATTAGTGATGAATGCATTAGATATGCACAGAGATTATGTAATGTATCAGATTTACATATGAGTAACAAGTTAAGAATTTAATTATAAAGATTACAAGTTATATGTGTGTGTGTGTATATATATATATATATATATATATATATATATATATATATAAAGAATAATAAGAACAAGTTAATAAAAGGACTAGATGTGTCTCCTGTCTTCTCGTTAGTTAGAATACAGGGGGTTCTAGATTAAGCTGGAATGGTGAAGTTACCGTCCGCGAGGACAGCTACACATCAAAGTCAAGAAAGTTAAATGTGTCTCCTGTCTTCTCGTTAGTTAGAATACAGGGGGTTCCGGGTAAAAGCTGGAATGGTGAAGTTACCGTCCGCGAGGGCAGCCACACAAAAGTAAGAGGAGTCCGGTGTTAGCCTGATATGATAGGAATTTCACCGGTAGCAGGGAGAGGTATTCTGGGGTTACTCCACCTGGATGCACTCCATAAAATGAACCAAGATAATGTATTGTCTGTTCAACGCTAACTTCTAACTTTAAGTTATGAGAAACATGAATATGTATATATATTATATACTAAGAGATAAGACAAAGTAGTCACCAGTGAACAGAAAGTGATCGTAGGATGTCCCCAGATCACTAAGTATGAGATTAAACATAAGTTCAACTTAAGATAAAGACATAAAGCAATCCTAGTTTTCCCTTAATCGCGAAATATGTAGAGAATGACGGCGATCATAGGTTTCCCCGAGATTGCCAAGAGTTAGTGCATGGTGACCCTAGGTTTCCCCGAGGTTGCCAACAGTAGGTTGGGCTGGAGCTCACTGAGACATTATGTCTCATCCCAATCCTTCTGGTGCAGGTTTTCAGGTAAGCAAGAGGTTCGTGATGAAGTTCTACGAGGGAGACGCTGAATGGAGTGCAGATGCTCGTCTTGTACCAGCTCAGGAGTTTATCAGACATTTGTATAAGTGTATATTTATGGTACTTGATTGATTGTATAAACGAGCAAATTTGTATTAATTCAGTTGTATTTGTATTTTTTTTATTATTGAAAATTTTAATGTATCCAGTATCAGATTAATACACATGCTAAATATTCTAGACAATTTAGTATGGGTGTTACAGGGGGGGTGCTTGGAGCAATCGAAGACCCATTCAAACGAACGGTTACATCTCCCTCCATGACCCCCATGATTCTCGCTCGGCGGTTACAATTCCTACGAATCCATAACCGTCGAGCCCTACGTGTGCCATACAACGGCTCCTGCATTCCTCCACACTATATAAAGGGGACTCTCAGCAGTCCTAAGGTTAGAACCTCTTAACTCTCTCAACCCCCCTTTCTGACTCAATACTGAGTTGAGCGTCGGAGTGTCTGCAGGCACCCCCCCCCCCCGTTCCAGTCAACCAACATGGGCTCACTACCACCGTCCACAACATCGGTAGTCACCGTAAGATATATACTATTGATTAACAACAAGGAAAAAAATAATTAATAAGATATTTTTTTGACAAAATTAATTAATAAAATATTATTTGCCCATTTATTATAGTAACTTCTTTAAAAAAAATTATAAATGTTAACTAGTGCTCTCGGGGCACTAGTTAAGGACTAGAAACTTCTATACTTTACTTTTCTTTTTACGAAGAAACTTCCATACCTGACTATTTAAAAAAATTATTAAACATATGGACTACAATAATGTTGCTAATAAATTATATATTAATTATATCTACAAAACACATAATATAATTTTATTTATGCATAGTAAAAAATTCAATTTTATAAAATAAGAAAAAATATTATTGAGCAATCGAAAAAAGTAAAATTATTAAAATTCTTGAACAAAAAATCATTTTTAAAAACATAAAAAAAAGATATTGAAGATTCATATAAATTAACAATAAAAATTTGAAATAAATTAAGTTACAATTAAATTAGACATTGATTAAATCTACAAAAAATAAATTAAATTTTTTGTAGATTTGTCGAGATATTTATGCCAAATGGAAAAGCAAATTTTAAAAAAGAAAAAACTAAAAAAATATTGAATATAATTATGGAAGTGACATAAATATACACTATTGATTAAAAATAAGAAGAAAAATAAATTAAAAAATAAGATATTTTTTTACAATTAATTAATAAGATATTATTTTCCCATTTATTATTTTTTTAAAAATTTATTATAGTAACTAGAAACGTCTGTACTTTACTTTTCTTTTTACGAAGAAACTTTCATACTTGACTATTTAAATATTCTCTAATAGAGATATTGTTTGTTCACAGATCACCAAAACAAAACAAAAACTATTGTTTGTTCATCTTCCAAGAGAGCAATGACTACATGCATCAATCGTGTACTTTTTTTCATTGCAATTTTGTTTGTCGCTTTTGTTTTGACTTCAGGTAACGAATATATAAGTTTGCAAGATTATTTCAATTATTATATTTTGAGTATAATTGTTGATAATGTAATTGTGTCCCTATTAACACTTTAACATAATAAATCACTTTTGATCAGAAAAATATATTTTAAAAACAATTTATAAGAACACTATTTTGTTTCAAGATCTTCAAATTATGATATTTTTAATTGTCAAAACATAGAAGAATGTCTACCAATCACCCCCTGAATGTTTTGTTTTCTTCCTTAAAAATCAATCGATAATAACACGTGAAAAAATAATTAAAATATCAAAATTCCTTATAACGCTCTATAAAATTGATTGTAGGTGGAGCAACAAATGAAGACAATTCCATCCACAGTGTCAACAATGTGCAATGTTTTGACCATGAGAAGTGTCCAATTGGCTGCTTAGAGAGGTGTGCAAAGTTGGGTATGAATGTTGGCCATTGTATAGGAGACCAATGTTGTTGCGGCGGAGTAATGCATCTCTAAGTCTATTATTACCAGTCTATGTACAACCACAATATCTTTGTGGCTTTCATCAATAAATGTTAAAAATAAATACATTGATTTCAGTTTTAATTTTCATATATATTATATATTTTCTTATTTTTGTTCGATTTGCATATATAAAAGTTATGATCTAGGTATAAAAATCTCAACCAATCAAATTTATCTATCCAAACTCTAAAATCATTTTACTTAAAATGCTTATAACAGAGTGATGTAAAAATAAATCGATTTTTCTTCTCACTTTTGTTCTTTGTAATTTGGGAACAATAACTTGCCGGACTCATTCGTAAAAACTCGACATTAATTTCTGAGATGAATCAATTGGCTGAGTTCAAGTTAATGAACTTCTTTCAAGGACCAATCGTTCCTTCAACTAGAGTTCAACTTTTTAGGGAAATAAACTCTTGGTCATCCCCTTTCGCCGAAGTATGAGAGAGTTAACTCTAAATAACACTTGAAAATAGTTATGCACCAATAGGGTAGTTGAAAATAATTTGATACGTATTTTAATTAAAATGACATTATAAAGAAACTTAATTATTTTAGATTTGTCTGTCTTTCAAATTAATCATTTTATATTAGTCCAAATTCATTGTTTTAGACGAATAAATTCTCGAGGACATCGTATCTTCAGACATTTGAGACAAATCTTTATTTTATGATTAGTTTTTAATTTTGTTGTTTGTATTATAAATTTGTGATATGTAGTTAATGATTGCACGTGAGATGGTGCATGGATCATGATCGGTGGTATATGAGAGGTTCGTGGTGATTATAAATTGAAGAGTTGATGGAAAATATTTTCAACAACAAATTTTGCTTGGACAAAGCACGTAAAATTTTAAAACCAAATCCATATATTCGTTCTTTATTTATTTTGATAGAAGTCACAAAGATAGTTTTTGTACATAAATTTGTACAAGCGATATTCACGGATCGCAACAACAAATGCCTTTTTCATAAGATTTTTTTAGTTACACCTTAACTATTCCCTATTACACCCCAAATAGACTAAAATGCTCGTAACTCTTTCAAATTTTCAACCATGATCCTTTTTCTTCATTTGTTTTTTCCTCTTCTTTTGTTTCTCTTCTCTTTCTCTCCCTCTCATTTTTTAATTCATACTATCTTTTTCTTTGTGCCATTTTTGCTTTATATTTCTTTCAATGTGATAGAGATAACCAAGAAGAACTTTTTCTAAGTGTTTGTGAAAACTATTCAGAGTCAGAAGAAAAACAGAGTCTTGTTCAAAGTCTAATGACAGAGTTAATTGCACCGGTTTAAAATCAAACACAGAGAGAGACGACACAAAGAAAATATACCATTTCCTCCCACAAACCGAGAGTAGTACAATCCCCTTGCACTTCCAAGAGATTTTCACTATAATCTCATAGATTACAATTTGCTCAAGCACGCTTAGCTTAACTGTGGAGTTCATATGGTTTGGGATACCGAAAAGAAGATGCATCTTGTTGATATAGGTGGTACCAAACAATTCTTATAAGCCTTCCTTCAACGATGCACTCCCATACCTGCACGGTTTCAGGATCGCTCTCATTCTGATGTGATTCGGTTTTGCCTAGAAGCTGCAAGGAGCCAGACCACTCCCCGCCCTCATCAGCCTCGAGCGTTACTTGCCCACCAAGCGGAGGCGTTAAATGCCCACCCGCTTCCGCTTGGTTCATCTCCGAACCACATCGTACTGGGATATGTCTGCTCTGATACCACTTGTAACGTCTGAGACTGCTTTCAGGATTGCCGACTGACCCCACAGACTAACACGAGTCTTTTCAGCGTGCTTTGTCCTCACTCGTACGCTTTTTGGGAAACTTCTCGGAGGGTCACCCATCCAAAGACTACTACAAGTCAAGCACGCTTAACTGTGGAGTTCTTATGGTTTGAGCTACCGAAAAGAAGATGCATCTTGTTGATATAGGTAGTACCAAACAATTCTTATAAGTCTTCCTTTAACCATGCAGTCCCATACATGCACGGTTTCAGGATCCCTCTCATTCTGATGTGATTCGATTTTACCTAGAAGCTTCCAGGAGCCGGACCACTCCCCGCCCTCATCAGCCTTGGGCGTTACATGCCCACTTAGCGGGGGCATTAAATGCCCACCACACATGTAATGCCTCTGCTTGGTGGGCATGTAACGCTCGAGGCTGAGGAGGGCGGGGAGTGGTCCGGCTCCTGGCAGCTTCTAGGCAAAACCGAATCACATCAGAATGAGAGAGATCCTAAAGTCGTGCAGGTATGAGACTGCATGGTTGAAGGAAGGCTTATAAGAATTGTTTGGTCAATAACTAGCAACTAAGATGTATTATGCTTCTGTTGTAGACACATCAATAATTGATTGTCTTTTAATATCCCAGTAGATCAGATTCTCATCATTGAATTGACAATTTCCACTAGTGATTTTTTTTCAATTCTGTCCCTAGCATAGTTAGCATCACACAATCTTAGGATTTCTAATAAAGTAAGCCAGGATAAATTGTTCCCGTTGAAGTAAGACACTGTGCGCCATATGCACTGAGATGTGTGATTGTGTTTCAACGTCATTCCACAATTTGTCATTTCACCTCTTCCAGATACACCAACGAGTCATAGACCTACAAAAGAATAGAGCTACAAAACTAAAGAATCCGTAGTTTCCAAATTCTCTTGTATAATATGTCATAGACCTGCTGCAGTCCAAACTTGCTCTAATTTTGCACATGCAAAAAAGACATGCTAGTCTTTCTCATATGTGCTCTCACAGTGCAGACATCGATCACTACAACGGACACCGCAAGTTTGAAGCCTATGTCTCGTGGGTAGGCATCTTCTAGATGCCCTCCATAAGAATACCTTTACTTTTTGTGGAATTCGAGGTCTCCAAATTCGCATCTAGTTACCTTCCACTCTCAGTTCGCCGTTATCAACCAGACTTTCCATGGTATAATGATATGTCGATTTAACCGTGTAGTTCCCACGGGTTGTAAATTTCCAACTCCTTTTGTCTTCTCCCATCTCATCCATAATTGGCATGGCAAGAATATTCTCGGCATCTGTCTCATTGAAAACCTTCTTGATAACATCTATTTTCCACTCACTTTTGTATTCCTCCATTAAATCGCTTACCATCATGTTTTTCATCCCTATCGATACATCACTTGTCGCATAGGTTCTCCCGTCGTCCCTAATCCATGCGTCATACCATGCTCTTATTTGTGAACCATCTCCCAATTTCCATTTGAGGCCTCCTCTGAGTATTACTTGTGAAGGATGGATACTACGCCAGACATAGCTAAAGTTGTGACCTAGTTTTGCATCCACAAAATTCCCTCTTGGAAAGTATCTAGCTTTGAACACTTTTGCAACTATAGTATCATGGTTGGCTTCTAATCTCCAACCTTGCTTCCCTTGCATTGCTAGATTGAAACCATAATGATTTCCAAAACCCAAACCACCATATTATTTCCTCATTGTCAACCTCTCCCACCCTAACCAATTGATACCTTTCCAAGTTTTTGTATTTGATCCCCACCAAAATGAATTCAACATTTTTTGAATTTCCTCACCTAAAGTTGACGGAAATAAGAATGAACTCAAAAAATATGTTGGAATCGATTTAGCAACTTATTTATTAAGTACATCTCTTCCTGCTTTAGATAAGTGCTTTCCTGACCATTTTTGTATTCTCTTCCAAATGCGGTCTCAAATATGATTAAACACATCTCTATTATTTCTTTCGACCATCGATGGTAAGCCCAAATATTTTCCAGAACCTATACTCACTGATACATATAAAATGCTCTTCACAACCACCCTTGTCGCCTAATCAGTGTTCTTACTGAAAAATATTTCCGACTTCTAAAAATATATTGCCTGCCTTAATGCCTCTTCATATTTCTTAAGGGCCTCTGATAAGGTTTGTGCTTCTTTTTCATTTGCTCTGCAGAACAGAAAAAATCGTCAGGAAATAATAAGTGAGTCAAGAGTGGAGCTCCGCGACATACTTTGATATCGTGGATATCCCCCATGGGCTTCTAGTCTTTTTAGCATGACTAATAGTCCTTTAGCACAAATAATAAAGAGATACGGGGATAACAGATCCCCCTGTCGTAAACCTCTGCAAGGATCTTGTAAACAAATACCATCACCGTTTACAAGCACTTGATACTTCACATTAGCCATACAACTTTCCATCCATTTCACCCATTTCTCATCAATCCCCTTCTTCCTCATCATACCTTGGACAAAATTCCAGTTTACTCTGTCATATTCTTTATTTATATCAATCTTCAGTGCAATTTACCCCTTCTTCCCTTTGGACTTACACTTCATGTGATGAAGAATTTCGGATGCTACTAAAACATTATCTAGAATAGATCTATTTTCCATAAAGACTGCCTGCTTTGGTGCTATGCATTTTGGTAGAACCATCTTCAACTTTTAGCTATCAAATTTGATATAAATTTGAAAAGAACATTACAAGTTGATATTGGGCGTATATCCCTCATTGTTTATGGGTTGTCCTTCTTAGGAATTAATACAACATTTGTTTCCATCAATTTTTCAGGGAACTCACCTGTATTCAGCCACAAAACGCTGGTATGAAATATCTCTGCTCCACAAAGATGTGTTAAAAGCCGGATTCAATCCATCTGGGCCTGGTGCCTTATCTGATTACGTTTGAAACAATGCTTTCCAAAATTCTTGCTAGTAAACGACGCCAATAACATATCATTATTTTGCTGAATTAAGCGCGGTTGGACCAGGTCGAAAATGGGTTGCATGCTACCTATATCTCCCATGAAGAGATTATGAAAATAATACTTTGCTTCTCCACATACCTCAGTTTGAGAATCCACTACTACCCCATCATTCCATTGTAATTTGGAGATGTGGTTTCTCTTCCTTCTAGCACTTGCCATGGCATGAAATTTTTTTGAATTTGTATCGCCATCTTTCAACCAGTTTACTTTTTCCCTCTGCCTCCAATACACGTCCTGTTGTGCAAAGAGGTAGATCCTAGCTTGTTTATAGAGATGTATCCCATCGACACCTTCTCTCTCTCTCTCTCTCTCTCTCTCTCTCTATATATATATATATATATATATATATATATATATATATATATATATATATATATATATATATCGTAACACCTCCATCTCCTTTCTGCATTCCTCAATGGTTTTTTTAAAATGCAGTCTTATAGTCGTTCCCCACTTCTCCAGATCCTTCATGCAATTACGAATTTTGTCAAGCACTTCTCCGCTTTCCACCCCCTTCAATCCCTCGGTTACCACTAGCTCTAAATATTCCTCCTCTAATTAGGTATTTTCAAACTTCAAGGTTCGTTTGGAAGTATTTCTTTGCTGTTCAGATCTATCCGCAATGAGATTGGTCAATGTTGCATTGAGAAACAAATCTAACCAATCTTGAGTGGCCATGGAACGGTCCAGCCGCTCTTCCTTCCTACCTTGCACACTATGACCTCTACACCATGTGTATTGGTACCCCTTCAATGGTAGGTCATATAGATGACAATCCATAACGACTTCATGAAAACCTCTTATTCTCCAGGGAGGATGATCATACTTGCTCCACTTTTCATCTTTGACAGGATGTCGTTATTATCTCCAATAATGCACCATGGTAAGTTGTTATCTTAAGCAAGAGTTCGCAGCAAATCCCACGAATCTCCCCTATTTTCTATATCTTGGTAACCATAGAAACCTTTAAACAACCATTGTTGATGTTGTTGATTTGTGACCTCCATATCAATAAAGTTTGTCGAGTAGTTAATCAAAATGGTGACTTCCATAAAGACGCCAACCCTCCACTCCTCCCAATTTTATCTACATCAAAAGCTCCATCAAAACCCAATCTAACACGAACTTCCTCTATCTTGTTTACCACTAGCACCTCTACAATTCCACACTAAAAAATTGATTGAGACCGATATGAAGCAAGATCCAAACTCTCACAAATGGGAGAGACAAAATACCAAACTCTCACAATATGGAGAGAAAATCGAAGCTCTCACAATGAGGAGAGAAAACAATTAATGATTTAACTAAACCCAAGAGATGAAACCAAGTGAAAATTAATATGTATGGTCTAGAATAATTGACTAAACGATTGGAATTTGTATGAGATGCTTCGATTATTTTATGATGTTTTATGTTTTCATCGCACCGTGATTTATGAATTTTTCGTTGCCGCACAAAGAATCACAAGTAGTAGTTTCGTAGTGATTGATTATTAATTGTAGAGTTGATGGAAAATATGTTTCAACAAAAATTTTGGTTGGACAAAGCACATAGATTTTTAAAACTAAAATTCATGTATTCAAATAATAATTCATGTAATAATTCATGTAATTCAACAACATCGAGGTATTACGATACATCAAACATCTCATGCTAATAATCAACTTCATAATCAACAAACATCATTCAATTATCATGTTAATCATCAAGATCATCAAAATTCACAAAGGTATCAATTTAACATAATAAAACATGAATTTTGACATAAAGAAAATGCAATTTCATCAAGGTTTAACATGCTTAATTTAATCAACAAAAAGGAGTACGAATTTCACTAAAATCAGCAGCAATTAACATGCAATTATTCATAATTTAAAACACTAAAACCTCTCAATTGCTTATTAAACCCATTTGGTAAGAGTAATCTCTCATTTACTTAATTCTTCACTTTTCTTGCTATTTCTAGTTCAATCCTCTCTTCCCCTTGAGCTCTAGGAAACTAGGGCAACCGCGCCGGAAGCCCTTTTCATCGGCAGAGAGGCTTTTTTTTTGGGGGGGGGGGGGGGGGAGGGGGCCAAGCAGGGTGCCAGAAAATGGGGGGGAAGGGGATGATTGGTCTGTGGTGAGCAAGCGATGGAGGAAAGCACAAGGACAGGGTGATCGAGGACAGGACGGACGACGAGGTTTTTCGCGGCAAGGAGGTTCTGAGGTTTGGCGGCAACAACAGTCTAGGGTTAGGGGTCTTTCACGGCAGAGGTTTGGAGTTTTCGAATGACTGGGTAATCGATCAAGGCATGGTGCGACTGGTGTAACAGGTAATTGGACGGTGCAATAACATTCTGCTATTAGAAACAGACGATCATTTGTGATGGAAACACGTGTGCAACAAGCAGGTCTTCTCCCTGCGCGCACGACTTTGGCAGACGAGCTGAAATTGCGGTCACGTTCGCTTGCAGGCAGTGACGTGAATTTGGGGTCAGAATTGCGGCGGTTTGTAACCTTCTACTTTACGAATGTGCCGAATTTGATTCCTTATTTCTATTTAAAAACTGGTTTTGAGGTTTGCAGCATGCTAGATAATTTGTTTTTGTCACAAAAACGTAATGTGCATGGACAAATCCATGGTTACGTTAGATATGCTAATGTTAAAGACGTGGATAAATTGTTGAAAGCATTGAATAATGTAGTGTTTGGACAGTTCCGTGTTTGGGAGAAGGTTGCACTCTTTAACCATGATGAGTCGGGTGTTAGGGCGAGGGTGAAAGGTTTGGGAGAGGTGTTGGAGTGGGAAGGAGAGGAGAGGTTGAAGGGGGGTAAGAGGTTGGGTAAGGGAGGAAATATCGAGCGTGGGAAACTGGGAGATGGTGAGCAGGAAAATATGAACGAGGGAGAAAAGGAGTTGGTAAGGGAGAAAAAAGTGAGGGAGCGAGAGGCAGTGAGGGTGAGGGAGAAAAAATCAAAACAATGGGGAGGAAGAACGTAGGTGTTGAAGGCCATGAAGAGGGGAGGGAGACGGTGACTGGGTTTGCGACGGTGGAGGGTGGTGGTGCCAAGGGTGGAGGGGCGTATGCGTTGGAGGGGAGGGAGTTGACGGTTAAAGTGGTGAAGCTGGTTGGATTGAATTTCTCTTTTGCGGATATGGTCCAAAGAGGGATTTCATCTAATGGTGGTGTTAGGAAGATTGGGGCACAGGAATGCAAGTTGGTTCACATGTATAGATCATCATCTGAAGATTTATCTTGGGCGTGCAAGGGGGTAGTAGCCACAATTTTAAATGGTGAAGTTATTCTGGTTATTCAAATGCGTATAGCTGATGCGGGTTTTGAGGATCTCGATATCATTCCTTTGGGTGGTGATAAAGTGTATGTCCGCAGTTTGTCTAATTTGGATGTCATGTCGGTGTTTTCTGACGCACATGATTTTTTCAACTTATTCTTTACCAATATTGTGTGATGGAATAAGAATGTGGTGCCCTATGAGAGAGGAGTATGGGTGCGTATTTATGGTATTCCTCTTCATGCATGGAATGCGGCGTTCAGGCATGAAGAGAAGTTCTGGTGGCGGATAAAAAAAGAGTTCTGGTGGTTTTCTTAAACACACTGCTTCGAGTTTGAAGAAAATTGTGCTTCCAGAGAAAGATAAGAATCAGGTGCTCAACGTCTTGAAGAAGACGGTACAAGAGATAAAAGGTCCAATGTTTTACAGGAAGCTCTTAGTAATAGGAATCAAGTATCAGATTCTTCTTCTTCCTCTGCTAAAAATGATTGAAAAAAATGGGTGGTGCTACATGGTAATGATGAGGTAGTTAAGGAGGATATCAGTGGTTTTGGTAAGGCTCTAGGTGTTAAGTTTGATGGTGATAAGTCGAACATGTTTAGCGTTTTGTCCAGAGCAAGGAGAGGTAATACTATTACTAGGGAGAGAGTCACGAAGAAGGGGAAGCATTAGTGAGGCAGGGGCGGTTGTGTGTAGGGGAGTTAGTGGTGTTGATGAAGATTATCTCTTGGAATGTGCGGGGGTTAGGTGGTTTGGAGAAAAGACAAGAAGTATGTAAATTAATTGTTGAAAAAGCCCGTCTATTGTTTGCCTTCAGGAGACGAAGTTGTCAGTTATGAATGATTTTATTTGTGCGGCGTTATGGGGTAACTTGATCCAATCTTACTCTTTTCGTCCTTCTTTGGGGGCGTCTGGAGGCCTGTTGGTTATGTGGGATTCCACTGTTGTGGAGGTGTGGTCTTCGTGTAGTCAGGAGCATATGTTAATTATTCATGGTTGCTTCATTCTTTCAAATGATGAGTTTTGGTTGTTTAATATTTAAGCTCCTCGTGATAACGGGGCTAAGCTGGTGTTGTGGCAATCCTTATCACTTCATCTCTAGTGGTTGGTGGGGAAATCAGTTTGTTTGTGTGGTGATTTTAATGCGGTGCGTAGTTTGGAGGAACGAAGATCGCGGGGGGTTCATGTTCCCTCTCTAGATAGTGACCCTTTTAATGATTTTATTGATGATAATGTTCTCGTTGACCTTCCCCTCCATGGTCGCAACTTTACTTGGTTTAAAGGGGATGGGAACTCCATGAGTCGCCTTGATCTATTTTTTTTATCCGAAGACTAGTGGCTGCGGTGACCCAACTGTGTGCAAGCTACGGCTTTACGTGGTCTGTCTGACCATTGTCCGGTGATTTTATCTGTTGATGGTGCTAGTTCAACCAAGATGTTGAAATGCTGGTATGATATTCCAGGGTACCATCAGTTTGTGCACGAAAAATGGCGGTCTTTTCAGGTGGAAGGTTTGGGCGGTTTTGTTTTAAAGGAAAAGTTGAAGTTGATTAAATTGGCTCTTAAAGAATGGCATCTATCTCATTCTTCGAATTTACCAGGCAAAATTAATTGTTTAAAGGAACATATTTCGTTCTTGGAGGCTAAGGGTGAGGTTGAGGTGCTTTTTGAGGAAGAGGTGGACGACCTTCATGGGTGTGCTACCAAACTTCATTCTTTATCCAGGTTAAATGCTAGTATTTCGTGGCAGCAATCGAGGTTATTATGGCTTCGTGAAGGTGATGCAAATTCTAAATATTTCCATGCTATTATGTCGAGTAGACGGCGTCGCAACGCTATTTCTTCTATTCTGGTGGATGACGTCCCTGTGGAGGGCGTGGCTCAGGTCCGTGATGCGGTCTTCAACCATTTTCAAAATCATTTTAAAGCTATTGATATTAATAGACCGAGTGTGGAGAATTTACATTTCAGTGTGTTGTCTTTTTCCGATGGCGCTAGTCTAACTATGTCCTTTGGCCTAGATGAGGTCAAGGCGGCGGTGTAGGATTGTGAGAGTTTCAAAAGTCCTGGTCCGAATGGCATTCATTTGGGGTTTATCCAGGATTTTTGGACGAATTTGAAGGATGATATTATAAGGTTCATAACTGAGTTTCACCGGAATAGTCGTTTGTCGAAAGGTATTAGTAACACTTTCATTGCTCTGATTCCTGAGATTGATAATCCTCAGAGATTGAATGAATTTCGACCCATTGCTTTGGTGGGGAGCTTGTATAAAATTTTGGCTAATAGACTGCGGAAGGTTATGGGTACCGTGATTTCAGCAACTCAGCCAGGTTTTTTGAAGGATAGGCAGATTCTTGATGGTATACTTATAGCAAATGAGGTTGTTGATGAGGCCCACAAGTCGAAAAAAGATTTGTTATTGTTCAAGGTTGATTTTGAGAAGGCTTACGACTCTGTAGATTGGGGTTATTTGGATGATGTCATGGGTAAGATGGGTTTCCCAACTTTGTGGCGGAAATGGATGAAGGAATGTGTTAGATCAGCAACTGCTTCGGTTTTGGTTAATGGAAGTCCGACTGATGAATTCCAGTTCAGGAGGGGGTTGAGGCAAGGTGATTCGCTTTCCCCTTTCCCCTTCCTTCTAGCACCAGAAGGTTTGAATGTTTTGATGTCTGCAGCGGTGGAAGCAAATTTATTTACTGGTTACACTGTTGGTGCCCAAATTTCTACGGTGGTCTCTCACCTGCAATTTGCGGATGACACATTACTGCTTGGTGTTAAGAGTTGGGCGAATGTCGGAGCCTTGCGAGCTGTCCTTGTAATCTTTGAAGCTATGTCGGGCCTGAAAGTGAATTTCCATAAGAGCATGTTGGTTGGTATTAATATTGATGACTCTTGGTTGCAAGAAGCGGCTTCAGTTCTGTCCTGTAGAATTGGGCGGATACCTTTTATTTACTTGGGCCTTCCCATTGGTGGAGATCCTAGACACTTGATTTTTTGGGAACCTATTATTGGTCGGATAAAAGCTAGATTGTCTGAATGGAAGAGCTGAAACTTGTCTTTTGGAGGCCGCTTAATTCTTCTTAAATTGGTCATGTCTTCTCTTCCTGTCTACGCCCTTTCTTTTTTCAAAGCTCCTTCAGGTATAATCTCCTTTACTGAATCTATATTAATTTTTTTTTGGGGTGGGAGTGAGGACCATAGGAAAATTGCTTGGGTTGACTGGCTTTCTATTTGTTCGCGTAAAGAGTTAGGTGGTTTGGGGGTGCAGAGGTTGAAGGAATTTAACATTGCTCTATTAGGGAAATGGTGTTGGAGGTGTATGGTGGATAAGGAGGGTTTATGGTATAAGGTGTTGTCCTCTCGCTACGGCGAGGAGAGGGGGCGTATTAAAGAAGGGGGGAGGGGCGGTTCTGCTTGGTGGAGGGAAATTGTGAGAATCCGTGAGGGGTGGGTGTGGAGGGAGGGAGTTGGTTTGCGGAGAGCATCCAGAAGAAGGTTGGTAATGGTTTTAACACATTTTTCTGGAGTGACTGTTGGGTGGGGATGGTTCCCCTCCGGGAGAGGTTTAGGCGGCTTTTTGATTTATCTGTTCATAGAGATATGACGGTAGCAGAGATGTTTTCCTTAGGGTGGGGTGAGCGAGGGGACGCTCGGGTGGTGTCGGCGTTTGTTAGCCTGGGAGGAGGAGATACATGGGGAGTGTCGGTATTTGCTTTCTAATGTTTCTTTGCAGGTCACAGTTAGTGATATTTAGCTGTGGCGCCCTAATGTGGCTGAAGGTTATATTGTTCGTGATGTGTATCAAATGCTTATGAGGCAGGAGATGCACACCGATGATGCAGAATCAGCTGATGTTTGGCATAAAAATGTTCCTCTCGAGGTTTCAATATGTGCTTGGCGCCTCTTACGTAACAGATTGTCTACCAAGGATAATCTGGTGCGTCGTCGTATTCTACCCAGTGAGTCTCAATTATGTGTATCTAGTTGCGGTCATCATGAATCAGCAGATCATCTTTTTCTTCGTTGTCCTTTTTTCGGAGAACTTTGGCAACATGTCAAGACTTGGATTGGTGTGCATTCGGTGGATCCTTATCAGATTTCGGATCACTTTATGCAGTTTGTTTTTTCTTCAGGAAGCTTTAAACCCCGCCGCTCATTTTTGCAACTAATCTGGCTTTGTAGCGTTTGGGTACTCTGGACTGAAAGGAATAACAAGATTTTCTCAAATAAAGATAAATCAATTTTGCAGCTGCTGGATAAAGTTAAACATTCTTCTTTAGGGTGGCTGAAAGCTAAAAATGTTTGTTTTCCTTTTAATTACCATATGTGGTGGCAGCAACCCCTTGTTTGTTTTGGGATTGGTTGACTGTCTTTTATTTCGGTCTCTGTGTAATACTTTAGCGTCTACTCCTCTTTATACACCTTGTGCTAAGGAATAAACTCTTTTCTTTGTGGTAATATATTTTATTTTAGCGTGTTAAAAAAAAATATTTATTTTTTATGGAAGTACATAAACTCATACAAGACCTCCATATTATTTATTTTTTGACGCAGCAACAAGCTCCTTTTTACAAAAGCCGTCTAAAGTATTATCAATTTTTTTACAAAATTGAACACAATCGTCATCAGAGTTTGGACCCACCTTGCACCATCGATAACATGTAGGCACTGAAGTGTATTCACGCAATGCTCCACCTCCAAACAACAGTGGGTTATTAGAAATTTTGGGTACATCATAATGTTTTTTTTGGGTACATTATAATGTTGAATACTATTATTCACTCATTCAAAATTCTACATGTGCCTACAGATATGTTTAGAAATTATAAAAATAGTTATTTGAGACAATTGTTTTGAAATTTATTTTTCATAACTATTTTATAAAAATATTTTTGAAAAAAATTAAACAAGTATCTCGAGTGTTAAATATTTTTTAAGATTTCTTTATCGTTTCAAAAGAAGAAACAACTGATGGTGTTTTGTACGCATTCTTTTAAATTTTAACAATTTCAACATGAACATCTTTAAACAAAATAAAGATTTCCTCTGTGGAGCTCAACGGTAAGAGGTAATTGAGTTTGATTTTAATTTTAAAGACGTAATGTTTTCTTCATTTGATGAATCAAAGACAGTTCAACCATTGGTACAACTGAAGTTAACAACTCAAAAGTAATTTTTCATTTTAAAGTGTTCTTAAAGATATAATTACATTGTAACAAAAAAAAGACACAATCATATTATAAATGATTATAAAAAAATATAAAAATTGAAATAAGTTACGAAACTAGTAAACTTGTTACCTGGAGTTATAACAGAAACAATGCACAAAATTGCAATGAAAAAAAATAGATAGTTGATTCTTGAAGTCATGTTTTCTTGAAAGATGAAGATGCACCATCAAAAAAAAAATACTACTATAAATGTCCTTCAAAAAAAAATACTACTATAAATGTGCATACATTATCTTATTAATTTTCTTTCTTCTTTTTTTGGTCAATTTCTTCTTCTTATTTTTAAAGTATTAATATAAAAAACATTTACATTGCATTCAATATATTTAATATATGGTCAAATCAAATTTGATATCAAATCTTATCCATTTATCTACGCTTGATGCAATGACTAATAATAATTCACTTAATTCAAGGGAGATTTGTATGCCATTTATTTCAAACAATCAATCAAGTGATATAGTTCATGTTCTCGTGAGCATATCTCAGTTGGCGGGAACAATGCATTATTATATGTAGGGGCTGGAGTTCGAACCTCGGACACTCCTCTTATTCACTTTTAAAAAGTGAATTATAGTTGCTAGGCTAACTAACAAAAAAAAATTAATATAGTTCATTATATGCATGGGTTGGGATTCACACCTTAGACTCCTCACTCTTCACATTTAAAATGTGTGAACTCCAACCACTAGTGTGCTTGACAAAAAAAAATTCAAAGTACTTTTAGGATTCACCAATACATTATATATATGAGACTACAGACTAATTAGAGACATCTAGGTTTCCAATAATATTACAATAGCATAGCATGACTAAAAGTTACAAGAGAATATATAGTAAAACATAATGGACTCTACTACTTAGAAACTTAAAGGGTCTAATAGCATAGACATCACTAACATATTATCTAACACCTCCCCTCAAACTCATGATACAATAACATTAAGCATCAAAAGTTTGTCAAACAAAAACGAAAAATATATAGTTCATGTCCCTATAAGGATAGCTCAGTTGGCAGGGACAATGCATTATTATATTCAGGGGTCGGGGTTCGAACCCCGGACACTCTTCTTATTCACTTTAAAAAAGTGAATTCTAGCTGCTAGGCTACCTAACAAAAAAAATAATATAGTTCATTTTTTTACGGCAAATTAATATGGCACATGCAGTCCAATATGCACCGCTCACTTGGTAGCTGCAATGCATGGGTTGGGATTCTAACCTCAAACTCCGCACTCTCCACATTTAAAATATGTGAGTTTCAGCCACTAGTCTACTTGACCAAAAAAGGATTTCAACGTACTTTTAAGATTCACCAATCACCAATACATTATATATATGAGACTACAGGACTAATTAGAGACATCTAGGTTTCCAATAAAATTACAATGACATAACATGACTAAAAGTTACAAAAGAATATATAGTAAAACATAATGGACTCAACTAACTTAGAAACTTAAAGGGTCTAATAGCATAGACCTCACTAACATATTATCTAACACCTCCCCTCAAACTCATGATTCAGTAACATTAAGCATCAAAAGTTTGTCAAACAAAAATGAAAAATATACTAGGTAATATAAAGATCTAACACTACCCCCTAAGTTGAAGCTTACTAAGCTTTAAGCTTGTTAAAAATTAACCCTGAAAATAAGATATCAAATCAGCATGACTAATATCATAACTAATAGATAGGACCAACAACCAAAGCGATGAACCATCCGAGAGAGAAGCATGAGTCAGTCAGTCAAGGAGAAAGAACTAACCTAGAGAAGATTCAAATCAAACCAAGTAAATGCAAACCAAACAATTTCAATTTAAACCAAATAAAAGACCCGTTAGGGAGAATAAACCAATACAGAGATAAACAACCAAACAAAATCAATGTAGGGGAGCGACATCAAATAGAAGATCAAACGGGGTGGAGGGAGGGAGAGAGAGATGTAGAGAAAGAGAGAAAATCATATAGAAGAACCAAATAGAGAGGGGACCAATCAAACTGAATATACCAATAGGGAGATAATCAATCAAACAAAAGAAACAAATAAGGAGAAAAGACGAATCAAACAAAAGAACCAATGGGCCAGAAGACCAATATGTTGGATATTTGGGTGTTGGCTTCATTTTTGCTAAAATCAAATATACAAGCAAGATGTACATCTTCAGAAGGTGAACCTCAGAAGCTGAACCTTCAGAAGCTGAAATCTTCAGAAGCTGAATCTTCAGAAGCTGAACTTCAGACGCAGAACTTCAGGCGCAGACCTTCAGAAGCACTTCTTCAGAAGCAACTTCAAAAGCACCCTTGTTTTCGCACCTTGGATCTGTTTATTTTCTCACCAGATCTTTTGAAGATTTGATTGAAGACTTCTTGCATGTTACTTGTTCTCCAAGTTGCGTATGTTTCCAAAAGGAAGATATTTTCGTGAGATATATTTTTCAAGATTGGATATTTTTATTTGTGAATATATTTTTCAAAGAGATCTTTGGAAAATATATATTTCTGAAGAATATTTGTTTCAATATATTTCTGAGAAGAATATTTGATTCAAATATATGTTGCTGTTGAAGGCTATAAATAGAAGACGCTACTATGGAAGAAATCAACCAAAAACCGAAGCCATCATTGAAAGAGTATTCTTAGGTTTCTAGTGTGTTAATTGTGAGCCTTTCTTATATCATCTTGATGCAAGCTTAGGACTATGTTTATTGAGTTGTAATTGTTGATCACTTAAAGCTTTTAAGCAAGAATGACTTTTGTGTGTTTGGAGTGTGTCTCCGTCTTTCTTTGTTATTTGAGTCTGATATCACTGGGGCAGTGATTGATTGAGTGGGTGTGAGATGGGATCTCAGGTCTAGGAGTTCCTACGCTGAAGTCAGTACGG
Source organism: Medicago ruthenica (assembly GCA_018208015.1). Classification (NCBI taxonomy): domain Eukaryota; kingdom Viridiplantae; phylum Streptophyta; class Magnoliopsida; order Fabales; family Fabaceae; genus Medicago; species Medicago ruthenica. The sequence continues at coordinate 80,524,414 of CM031372.1, read as the reverse complement.
GTAGTAGCTAGGTGATAAGTTGTAAACTTGGAGTTTGCTGAGAATTTAGAACTAGGACTACACTAGTGGACTTCCTCCTGGCTTGGTAGCCTCCAGATGTAGGTGTGTTTGTCACCGAACTAGGTTAACAAACATCTTGTGCCTTTTATTTTCTGTCTGTTATTGTGTTGCTAGTTTTACTCTCTTTTACACCGTTGTTCCTGAGTTGGATCATTACGTTCAGCATCAGGACTTTACTGCGCCAGAATTTCAATTGGCATCAGAGCAGGCAACCTGCCTGTTTTAGGGTGAGCTCCAGGGAAATTATCTTCTGGCATAATCGATAAGGAAGGAGGATTTGTGAACAGACCACCTCTGTTGGATGGTTCCAACTATGACTATTGGAAATCTCGCATGAGTGCTTTCCTTAAATCTATAGATAGTAAGACCTGGAAAGCAGTTCTGAAGGGTTGGGAACATCCTGTTGTGCTTGACAAAGATGGAAAGAAGACAGCTGATCTGAAACCAGAAGAAGAGTGGTCCAAGGAAGAAGATGAATTAGCTCTTGGAAACTCCAAGGCCTTGAATTCTTTATTCAATGGAGTGGACAAGAATATGTTCAGACTGATCAAGCAGTGCACTGTAGCTAAGGATGCTTGTGAAATTCTCAAAACTACACATGAAGGCACATCCAAGGTAAAAATGTCCAGACTTCAACTTCTCACCACCAAGTTTGAAAATCTCAAAATGTTGGAGGATGAGAACATACAAGACTTCTATATGAACGTTTTGGACATGGCTAACTCATTTGATTCTCTTGGAGAAAAAAATGTCTGATGAGAAACTTGTGAGGAAAATACTCAGGTCTCTACCTAAGAGATTTGACATGAAGGTGACTGCCATTGAGGAAGCACAGGACATCTCCAGCATGAAGGTTGAGGAATTGATAGGATCCTTGCAGAATTTTGAGATAGGGCCTTCAATAACCAAACTGATAAGAAGGGGAAAGGTGTTGCTTTTGTAGCAAATGTTGATGCTGAGGATGATGAAAGCATATCAGAGGCTCTTGTGATGCTTCGTAGACAGTTTAATAGGATTCTAAAGCGGGCTGACAGGAGATCCAAACCAAATGACTTGAAGAAGACAAGAACTGATGAGAAAAGCAATCAATCCAAAGGAGTTCAGTGTCATGAGTGTGAAGGATATGGTCACATTAGAACAGAATGTGCCACATACCTCAAGAGACAGAAGAAAGTTTGACTGTTTCTTGGTCAGATGAAGATGACTCAGAAGGAGAAGTGGGGAATGAATCAGCCAAGCATGTTGTTGCCTTAACTGGTAGATGCATGTCTGATGATAAAGTTAAGGTTTCAGAAGCACCATCAGGTTCTGAAACACCATCAGGTTCTGAGGCTTCAGAAGCACCAACAGGTTCTGAAGCACCATCTGATACAGAATCTAGTGATGACGAATTGTCTTATGAAGAACTGGCTAACTCTTACAAAGATCTGTATGCTAGGAGTGAGGAAGTATGCAAGCAGCTGGAAAAACAGAAGAGAACTATCACTCAACTTCAGGCTGAAAGAAGTGAACACTTAGGACAAATTTATGATCTCAATGATGAGGTAACCCAACTGAACTCTCAACTTGAACATATGAAGAAGCAAGTCAGAATGATGAACACTGGTACTGATATACTAGAAGAGATATTGGAGAGTCAGAACCAAGGGAAACCAAAAGGAATAGGGTTTGATTATAGGACCTTGAACAACAAACAGCTAAATCCAACTAAAAGGTTCATTGCAGCTGTTAGAACATGTGATCCAATGATGGGCAAACCTAAGTTGGAACATCAGAACGAACCTCAGGGATCTAAGAGCAGGAGGGCATCTCATCCTTGGATATGTCATTACTGTGGTAGAAAGGGGCACATAAAGCCATTCTGTTTCAAGCTGTATGGATACCCCAAGCACTTTCAACAAAGAAAAATGGAACCCATTGTAAACAAAATCAATGTCAAGAAGGAATGGAGACCCAAATGTGATAATGATGGTTTAATAGCTCACACCTCTCTGAGAGCATCATCTAGGGAAGACTGGTACTTTGACAGTGGATGCTCTAGACACATGACTGGAGTTAGTAAATTTCTTGAAAATATAAGACCTTACACGAGTAGCTATGTGACTTTTGGTGATGGAGCTAGAGGAGTGTTGAGTATTTTGAAGTTGGCTGCATGTTTTGGCAAATCCAATGTGTTCTATGGAAGCATCTCCATGTGTATAAAAAGTCTTCAGTTGCAAGAAATTTCATTTGAAGCTGTTCAGAAGCTGTTTGGACCTTCAGACGCTGAAATCCTTCAGACTCTGAAATAGTGAGTCTGAAGCATCAGACGCACTATTGAAGTGTTGACTTTTGCTGACTTCTTCAGAAGCTGCATATTTACATGTTATTTCTGCACGAATCTTTGCGAGATTTATCATGGTTTTATTATGGATTAATGCTTCTAGAATGCTGATTGAATTGGTGAAGATCTAATGAAGATTTGGCTCGTTTTTATGAAGTTCGTATTTTTCTGAATGAATCTTTTCAAAGATACAATGCAGATTTATTTGGCTATTCTTAATTCAGAAACAAATCATATTCAAAAGATTGGTTTCAGATTAATGTTGGTTGCTGAAGATTATAAAAGGAGAGTTGCTGCCATTATTCAAGATACACGAAGAATTGAAGAAAATCAGAGAAATAGAGTCTTAGAGTTTTTAAGCTTTTAGCTTTGTTTGTGCACCACTCTATTGAGTTGGTTTAGGTGTGTTATTGAGTTGTAATCACTCTAAGCCTGTAGGTACGAGTGCAATTTATGTATTGAAGTATTTCTTCTAAAACAGGGTAGTTTTGTTTAAGTTGTTCAGTAACAGGTTTGTTACTTGAATAGGAAGTTAGTGGTCTCTAATACTCAACATGTTGGGTAGAATTCAGACTAGGAGGAAGTTAATTGCTTAGGCTGGGAACTGGGTGTTCAGTGTCTTGAGTCATAAGGATTAACTCCTATAGTGGAATTCCTTCCTGGATTGGTATCCCCCAGAGTAGGAGGTGTTTACTCCGAACTGGGTTAACAAACCTTGTGCCTTTTATCTTTCCTGCACTTTTATTTTCTTGCTTTTGCATTGTGTTTGTGTGTGCTCTGTTTTAGCAAGCTATTGTGCCCTGCATTGTGTTTTTAATCTGTCCAGCCAGAATTTCAAGGAGAAATTCTTGGAATTGGAGACTTGATCAGTAATGGACTACCAAAGCATGACAATGTGCTATTAGTGAAAGGGTTAACTTCAAATTTGATTAGCATAAGCTAGCTGTGTGATCAAGGGATGGAAGTGAACTTCAACAAGACTGAATGTCTAGTAACTAATGGGAAAAGTGAAGTGCTAATGAGGGGCAATAGATCAAAGGACAACTGTTACTTATGGATGCCTCAAGAAGAAGCAAGCATATCCACATGTCTCATAAGTACAGAAGAATAAGTCAGACTCAGGCACCAGAAACGTGGGCACTTAAACCTGAGGGGTATGAAGAAATTCATGTCTATAGAAGCCATCAGAGGACTACTCAAATTTAAGATTAATGAAGACAACATTTGTGGTGAGTGTCAAAGTGGAAAACAAATCAAGATGTCTCACAAGAAGCTGCAACATCTTAACACCTCTAAGATTATTGAATTACTTCACATGGATCTCATGGGGTCTATGCAAGTTGAAAGCCTAGGTGGAAAGAAGAATGTTTATGTTTATGTTGATGATTTTTCAAGGGGTAAACTGGGAATTTGTCTGCATGAGGAGTTATAGCAATTACAGGTGTTGAAACGTGCAAACAAATTCTTTCTATTTACTATAACTAGAGTTGCACGAGAAATAAGGGAAATCATTCTCATTCTGAAGACTGTTGTAAATGTGAGTTCTCCTATTGTTTCACCTGTACCAGTTGTTGTTACCACAAGCCCTTTTGATTCTGTGGATATAAATCCTGGTGTTACTGAAGCTGTTATTACTTTTTTGAATGTGTTGAAACCAGTTCTGAGATCCCCCAAACTGATTCTGATATGGTTGAGTTTCCTGAGAAACCTCAACCTGATCAACCTGATGTGGTTGAAATTTTGAGGTTCAAATATGTTAATGCACATAAGTATTATGTTCAGATGTGGTTACTATTCCTGTGTGTGTCAGAGTGGTTTGCTTTGAAATTGTTTGGCTAAAAAGGGGGAGATAAGTATAAGTGTTTGTTTCAGAAGCACTATTGTAGTTCATAAGCAATACAGAGGAGCTGAAGTGTTTAGTTCAGAAGCAATACAGTATTTTCAGAAGCAATACAGTATTTCTGTTTCAAGGTCTCTGTTTCAGGGGGAGTCTCTGTTTAAGGGGGAGTGCTTCGTTTATTGCTGAATGACATGTTTCAGGGGGGAGTGTATGTGTGGAAACGTTGTGTATGTGCCGCTGCTGACTCTGTTGCTATTTGGTTGCTATGTTTAAGTTATTCATGGTTGCGCACTTATGATGAGTGAAGAATTTGCCTTGTGATATCTCTCTGTTCTCAGTTTGGTTTTAGCCAAAAATTTGCCAAAGGGGGAGATTGTTGGATATTTGGTTGTTGGCTTCATTTTTGCTAAAATCAAATATAAAAGAAAGATGTATGTCTTCAGAAGCTGAACGTCAGAAGCTGAACCTTCAGAAGTTGAACGTCAGAAGCTGAAATCTTCAGAAGCTGAATCTTCAGAAGCTGAACCTTCAAAAGCTGAACTTCAGACCCAGAACTTCAGACGCAGACCTTCAGAAGCACTTCTTCAGAAGCAACTTCAGAAGCACCCTTGTTTTCGCGCCTTGGAGCTGTTTATTTTCTCACCTGATCTTTTGAAGATTTGATTGAAGAATTCTTGCATGTTACTTGTTCTCCAAGCTGCGTATGTTTCCAGAAGGAAGATATTTTCGTGAGATATATTTTTCAAGATTGGATATTTTTATTTGTGAATATATTTTCAAAGAGATCTTTGGAAAATATATATTTCTGAAGAATATTTGTTTCAATATATTTCTGAGAAGAATATTTGATTTAAATATATGTTGCTGCTGAACGCTATAAATAGAAGACGCTACTATGGAAGAAATCAACCAGAAACCGAAGCCATCATTGAAAGAGTATTCTTAGGTTTCTAGTGTGTTAATTGTGAGCCTTTCTTGTATCATCTTGATGCAAGCTTAAGACTGTGTTTATTGAGTTGTAATTGTTGATCACTTAAAGCTTTTAAGCAAGAGTGACTTTTGTGTGTTTGGAGTGTGTCACCGTCTTTCTTTGTTATTTGAGTCTGATATCACTGGGGCAGTGATTGATTGAGTGGGTGTGAGATGGGATATCAGGTCTAGGATTTCCTACGCTGAAGTCAGAACGGGTAGTAGCTAGGTGATAAGTTGTAAACTTGGAGTTTGCTGAGAATTTAGAACTAGGACTACACTAGTGGACTTCCTCCTGGCTTGGTAGCCTCCAGATGTAGGTGTGTTTGTCACCGAACTGGGTTAACAAACATCTTGTGCCTTTTATTTTCTGTCTGTTATTGTGTTGCGTGTTTTACTCTCTTTTACACCGTTGTTCCTGAGTTGGATCATTACGTTCAGCATCAGGACTTTACTGCGCCAGAATTTCACAATCAAACGAAAGAATCAACGGGGGAGAAGACATGTCAAAGAAAAGAATCAATAGGAAGAAGCAATCAATCAGAATAATCAATTGGGAGAGAGACAATCAAACAAAAATATCAACAAAGAGGGAGAATAATCAAAGAAAGAGAATAGCCAAAGAGAAGAAGACAATCAAAGACAAGAATCTGAAGGTAAGAAAAAAACAAGAAGGGGGGGTTGAATTGTATTGGCTTTTTCAAAAACTTTTGTAAGCATTTATTTGAACTTGATCAGAATCCGGTCAAAAACAGAGTATGCAGCGAAATAAAGATAAACACAAAGAGAGAGAGAGAGAGAGAGAGAGAGAGTGTGTGTGTATGTGTGTGTGTGTGTGTGTGTGTGAGAGAGAGAGAGAGAGAGAGAGAGAGAAAGAGAGAGAGAGAGGGAGAGAGAAGACAACATATATAAGAAAACTATCTTGGTTCCCCTCACAATCCGAGGTTAGTCCACTCCCCTTGCACTTCAAAGGGATTTATCACTATAATCACACTAGATTACAATTTTCTCAAACACATAGTAAGAGACTTCATTTCCTCACCAAAGAGGACTTCTATAATCAGAGTTGATCAAATAAAAGAGATTGTGTTTACACTTGATATACAATCAGAGGTGTAATTAACTTGAAGAACAAGTGACTTCTGAACACTTGAGAAATTCTAAGATTGAAAGATTGTAAGAATATTTCTAAGTGTTTGTGCGCTATATAAATTGACAGAGTATTGGCACTTATAAAATGATAGAAGTTTGTTGTGTTTCTTCAACTTTTCATGTCCTTATATAGGAGAGAATGAGAGAGTTGTTGTTGAAGAGGTACCAGTGCATCAATAAAGTCCTTGAGAAGCTTGAAACTTTGCCTCTTATGGATAATGTCGTTGAATAGTCATTCAAAAATCCTTTGCTTCTAATATAATGATATGTTACATCCTCTTTGTCCTTGAATTTTTTTGTTTGTTTCTGAATGTGGTCAGAAGAAGGCAAACTGTATTATTCAGATTCTAAAAACGACATTTCATCAGAAGAAGGCGAACCTGATAAAAGTCTCACAGTCTGCTGATGTCATCTTCAGATGCTCCATTCTTCAAATTCTATTCTAAACAAAAAGCCTCTTTTGAATAGAGCTTTGACTTTAAGGTGAACCTTTCTTTAGATCTTGTTTGAAGTCACCAGAGCTTTTCTTTTGTATCAGATGCTTTCCATACGCATTCAAAGTCTTGATATATCATAATTAAGGCTAGACTTTGAGAGTCAAAATTTAGTTCTATTGTCCTGCACACTTCAACACATATTAGCATATTCAAATGTTCTTTCATACTTTGTTATTATCAAAACTTTAAAAGCAATGTACAAATTACCTATTTTGGTTCAACAATCTCCCCCTTTTTAATGATGACAAATCTACGTATTCTCAAGAACAATTGTTTTTATTAATTAACTTGGCAACATCAGAGGATGAGGTTTGTAAGCTCTCCCTGAGTCTAAGCAACCATAGGATGAGGTTTGTAAGCTCCACCTAAGTCTTAGCTAGATTAATTAATTAATAATCAAGCATATTAAAGCATCAGAAGCAATAAAATATATTTTATGTAAAGTTAAACAATTAATAGCTGAGAATTTAATTTCTACTCTTACTCCCCCTTTTGTCATCAACAAAAATAATATAACTTGCATAAATAAAAGATTGTAAGAAATAATTATACAATACAAGTTAATAAATTTGATTGAAGTTACAAAACTTGTGCAAAAAGAGATAAATAAGAGGGGTAAAAATCTTAAGGGTTTCTGCTTCTCATCGGATTAAACATCAAATTAAGCTTTTCATCCATTGCTTCCAAATGAGAGGTCATCTTACATTATTTTTAGCATATTTTTCAGTCATTTATATTTAGTTTTGATCCAAGTTAGATGAGTTTTAGAACAATTTTCTATTGTTTTCGAGACATTTTCTAATGTTTTCATTTCGAGTCATGTAATTCTAGTTTTCCCAAAACCAGACAGTTCTAGACAAAATATAATCATGCAAATCGGCAAAGCAAAGCATCTTGTGAACATTTTGGAAGACAATGAATGAAGATTCAAGAGGCCTCTGAAGACATTTTAAGAAGGAGAAATTATATTCCAAGTCGCAAGACAACTTATACGGAAGGAAACACCCAAAAGATGAAGAAACAGGCGATTACGCGCAAAAAAAATGCACTGATGTGCCCTCGAGTGCACAAAAATACACTTGTGCACCCCCCAAGTGTGGTATGCGTGCCCCGGGGTGTGATATTTCGGAAAATAACTGCTTGTTCCTACTTTTTGGTGGAAAAATCAAATTTTAAGGCCCAAACCCAGGTGGAAACATAGCCTATAAATACAACTTCTTTCATTTATAATTTTTCATTCATAACGAAGCGGTTCAAGGGAAAGGCAAACACTAGAAGTTTCAAGGGATGAATCTCTCTCTGTAACTTGATTTGATTAAATCAATAATTATAAATGAATGAATGTTGATTAAGGACATGAATTTTAATGAATTTGGATTTTAAGAGTAAAACTGTTATCTCAATTTAAATGGGTATGAATTTGAAAGTTGGAGAAGAAGGGTATTTTCGTAGTTTCGCATTGTTATTTATGTCTTAAGGGTATTATCGTCAGCACATCCTCTTTTTTGTGAGTCGGAAACTTATCTTATTCAGCAATGCCACGTCACCTACCCAGTGACGTGTCTGTCATTAAATGGTTCAAGGACCAAATGTAGAGTGATTAATATTTGTAGGTCAAATTTAAAAGAATTAGCATTTCATTAAATGTATAAATAAGCTTTTATTTATTTATTTTTGATGGAAGTACATAAACTCGTACAAAGACTTTTGAAAGCTACATTCGCAGAGTCGGAGGCGGAGACGGGGGAGCGCAGCAACAAGTGCCTTTTTCACAAAAGCCATCTAAACGTTTATCAATTTTTTTACAAAATTGAGCACAATCGTCATTATAGCTGCAAATTCCATAACAACGATATTCAAGCTTTGCTCCACCTGCAAACAACAGAGAGTCATTAGAAATTTTGGGTACATCATAATGTTGAATACTATTATTCACTCATTCAAAATTTGACAAGATGGGTTAGTGTTCATTGGACAAATTTATTGATTTACTGAAAATGATTAAATTATATTAGTATTTGTTTTAAAATTTATATACAAGTATCAAAGGAAGAAACAATTGTTGGTGTTTTGTAAGGATTCAAAGGAAGAAACAATTTGTTTTAACAATTTCAATATGAACATCTTCAAACAAAATAGTGTTCTCGTAATCATTTTTGAAAACATACTATACTTTCCATATCACAAGTGATTTTCTTCGCGGGACTTAAGTTCAATGGTAAGAGTTTGAGTATTTTAATTTTAACATAGTTTTATCTTCTTTTCTTCTTTTTTTATGAATCAAAGACATAGTTCAAATACTATTGATACAAGTGTACAACTCAAATTAACAAATCAAAAGTTATTTTTCATTTTAAAGTGTTATTAAGGATACAATTATATTGTAACCAAAGAAGATACAATTACATTATAAACGATTATAAAAAAATATAAAAATGGAAATAAGTTAAGAAATGAGTAAATTTGTTACCTGGAGTCATGATAGAAGCAATGCACAAAACTGCAATGAAAAAAAATACATAGTTGATTCTTGTAGTCATGTTCTCTTGAAAGATGAAGAAACACCATCAGTATTTATAGAGACAAATAGGAAAGTAGTATTTATATTTATTTTGAGTCAAGGAAGTGACTAAATAGTAAATACTATAAATGTGCGTAAATTATCTTTTTTTTTTTGTCAACTTCTTCTTCTTATTTTTAAAGTATAATAATAAAGCATTTACATTGCATTCAATATATTTAATATAAGGTTAATAGGGTTTACACCCCTGCCATTTGAGAGAAATTTGGTTTACCCCCTTTAAAAAACAAATTGGAGATTTCCCCTTGCAATTAGAAAGATTCTTTGTTTTGAACCCTCATGACATCTGACTGTATATAAGAAGAAGAACCTTTGCAATTAGAAGATTCTGTTAATTATAAGAAGAACATTTACTGATTGTCTAATTGATTTGTGTAAAATGTCAAAAAGTGATAATTAAAAAGGAACGGAGGTAGTATGTTTCTTTATTTTTTTGACTGAAAATTAATATGGTACATGCATGGTTTCGTGCATCAGTATTAGTAGTATTTACTTTCTACAAATAAAGAGTTAAATATGTTTTTGATCCCTATAAAATTTTCAAATTTCATGTTTTAGTCCTTGTAAAATATTTCATCAATTTTTGGTCTCTAAAAAATTTTCTACAACCACTTATGGCCCTATTTTTAAATCAAATCACGTGTAAACTTCACATTTTGAATGAATTTTTATATATATACTTATAATATTATAACAATCTCTTCTACTTGGTAATAAAAAAATAACAATATCTTATACAAAAAAATTTGAATTTTTTAACAAGATATGAATTTTTAAGCGTTAAAAAGTTAAAAATTCATATTTAATTCATCATTTGTTAAAAAAAAAATATTCAAGACAGATTTCTATAACGTACCAAACACGACCACAAAAAAAATAATACAAAATTTCGAAGGATACACATGATTTTACTTAATTGCACGGGCGAAAAGTTGTGACGGAAAATTTTTGAAGGACAAAAAATTGATGAAAAATTTCATAGGGACTAAAACTTGAAATTTAAAAAATTTATAGGGACCAAAAATCATATTTAACCCATAAACAAATAAGGGCCAATATACAAATTATTAGAGCATCAAGCCCAATAACATGTGCAAATTTTTAACATGTGCAAATTTTTATGACTATTACCTTTCCCACTCTATTGTATTCTCGCGCGCCCTAATTTTTTTCTTCCAAAAATACCCTTTGTTCGGATTTTAGAATCCGATACTAGTTTGGATTATAAAATCTGAAAAACGTCAAAAACTGAAGGCCAACATGGCTAAGAGTCATCCTTGGCAAAAGTAAGGTGAAGCATACTTCGGAATGTATAATCCGAATTTTATTTGAATATTTCGGATTATATAATCCGAAAAATCCACTTTTTTAAAAAAGCAGGAAAATATTTGGAGTGTATAATCCGAAAACTTTGAATATATAAGTTTTGCCTAAAACCTAGCAGAAGTTTACCACCTTTATCACCAAACACTCCCTACACCTCCAAAAACACGCCATTTTAGGCGAAAACATGATTTGGAGTAGCAATATGGTCATCAAGAGGCGTTTACAACATCATTTTTGCCTGAATGCAAAGGTATTGTTTAAATAAAATCTCCCTCATTCGATTTCTAGGCGCTTTCCTTTTGATCACGTCAATGAATCTGTACTAGCATGATTCAAATTCTAAAATCCGAAAACTAGCAAGGTGTTTCAGATTCTATAATCTGAACAACACCAGTACAAAAACTGCTTGCATTTTCTGACCATGCTTTCGCATTGTTTCAGTAATGGATGTTCCAGTTGATGCCTTAAATGAATTGCCACCTGATATTGAACCTCATATTGTGTTGTCGGTAGTTTCACTTGAAGTTATAGATGATTCCTGAAATGCCAAAGTCGAGGATCCCCCACTAAAAGTTGATATTCTGTAACACCCATATAGAGATTGCCTAGGATCTCATACGAGTATTAAAATTTCGTACTGGATACATTAAATACAATACAGAAAGTTTGCTTATAGATAATACAATACATGAGTCGTTAATACAATCCGAAATCTGATACAAAACATCCTTAGTAATTTACATCATAATACATCATCTATGTACAAACATCCATATATAATAAAAGCAGCACGATCAATCCAAAGCTTTCTCTTTACCTTTGCGTCGTGCTTCCTGTGAACCTGCACCAGAAGGAAAGGGATGAGACATAACGTCTCAGTGAGCTCCGGCCCTACCTACTGTTGGCAACCTCGGGGAACCCAGGGTCGCCAAGCACTAACTTTGGCAATCTTGGGGATACCTATGATCGCCGTCATTCCCTACATATTTCGCGATCAAGGGAAGGCTAGGATCGCTACATGTCTTTTCTCTTAACATAATATATATTTACATTATCAACTTTCTTAATCTTTAAGTTAGAAGTTAGCATTGAACAATCATTATATTATCTTGGTTCATTTTACGGAGTGCATCTGGGTGGAGTAACCCTGAAGTGTATCTCCCATCATACCGGTGAAATTCCTATCATATCAGGCTAACACCGGACTCCTCTTATCATTGTGTGGACAACCCTCTCGAAGAAGTCCCATCCGGCATAACCCGGAGCCTGCTGGACACAACTTAACCTTTCATGTGGACTACCCTCTCGGTGAAGTCCCATCCGGCATAATCCGGAGCCTGCTGGACATGCTTAATCTTTTAACTTACGTGTGGATAGTCCTTTCGGAGAAATCCCATCCGACGTATCCTGGAGTCTGATGAACACGTCAACATAATCTTATAAAATAATCTTAACTTGTTCTTATTCTTTAAGTTAGTAATCTTAAATGCTTAACCTATAAAAAGGTTCTGACTTATCGTTCTCATAAGCCATTATCTAAAGGGTGGGAACTAAGTCCCTAACTTACTTGATAACTTAGGATTAGGGTTAACTCTTCTCATTGCCATGATTGATTCTTTATTCTTAGTGAGGTTATTCCTTCAAGATAAGTGAAGTTTCTAACCACACTCTCATGCTAATACAAGATATACCATGATATATTCTTCCGTTACTAAATGCATAACGACATTCTGGCACTGTGCGGACGGTTTCTGGCCTCAAAAACACATTTCAAAATTGGGGGTGGCCTGCTGGAATTTTCGTGGCACGCCAGCATGCTGTTGTGGCACGATTGTGGCCTGATCTCTAAGATCGTGGCACGATGGATTCTGTCGTGGCACGGCAAAACCAGTATGGCCAGGCCCTGTAGTTGTTCCAGAAAGTTCAAAAACGAGTTTTCAACCTAAACACAGTCCATCAAGAATTTATACATCAAAATCAAAGGTTTTTAACATATAAGATCATAGCATATCATGTATTAACAAAAAGGGAAACTAACTTAGGCAAATCTATGCAAAATCATCATATTAATCCTTCCGTCCTAAACCTCATAATTTACCCCTAAATGGGTAAAAACTTAGTGGAGCTCACCTTAATTTGTGCTTGGTGCTTGCTAAGCTTGACTTCAAAAACCCTAACTTGTTCCTACTCCTTTCTTTGATTCTTCTTCAACTTCTCTTGCCCTAGAAATCCCAAAGTGAGCTTGCTAGGAAAATGATTCACAATATTAAATGAAAGTTTGGTGGATGGTAGCAATAGAGAAGGAGGGCGTGAGACTAGAGAGAGAGAAGGAGAGAAATCAGTTTTTTGTAGTGAGAGAAGGAGAGTGGAAAAAATGAGGAAGCTTATGCCTTGTGTTCCTATTAAATAACTGCTCCTCAAATCGTGACACGATCCTGCATTAAAGTCCCAGGATTCTCCAAAATCCGTTTCATAATCGTGTCATGATTATGAAATCGTAACACGATATTATAGGCAGTGACAATCTTCCAATCCTGGTAAGAAAATCGTGACAGGATACCCAAATCGTGTCACGATGCAATTATTTCAAGATCTTGATGTTTTCCTGCTTTTTGCACCTCCAGGCTGTCAAATAATGTTACAGACTCAATAAAAACATCAAAACAACTGATAAAAACATCTCTCGCACAATTACAATTCTGCCCTTATTTACTCATAATTCCTCTGACACTGATAAAAATTACGTCTAAGCGGGATATTACATATTCCTTTCGGCGATACGAAAGTAGAGGATGCTCCTCTGGTTATTGTACCTTGATAAGTGCCAGAAAGTGGATAAAAAGCACATTTAATTAAGGCACTTATGTAACTTATTTTACAAGTTATCTTAGGATAAGCTCATATTTATGGTTCAAATGCTATATTTGTGATCCTATGTCTTACCCCATGTTATTATTGCAGGAAATTTATGCTTGATCATGCTGAGCAAGGGTTTATGAAGTTTTTATTAAAGTCATCGCTTCAAGCGCACGCTTCCTCGCTACAAGCGAGGATAGGCAGGGAATTTGAAGACTTCATCGCTTCAAGCGCCAGTTGCCACGCTTCAAGCGAGCCTAGGCAAGGATTTTCAGAGGTTCGTCGCTACAAGCGATGGACCGGTCGCTTCAAGCGACCAAGGGCGGTTTAAGGCTCCATGCTGACGTGGAGGATCCCCATTGGCCAACAGACTTCATCGCTACAAGCGACCAGCTCATCGCTTGTAGCGAGCGTGCAAAGTTTCGGTTTTATAAAAGCATTTTTTTGGCTCATTTTCAATATAATCAGTTGGAGAACTTTGAGAATTTTTTACTTCCAATTGTTAGGATTGCTTTAGTAGTAGTTTAGGACTTAGTAAATAGGGCTAGAAGTAATGATCTTCAAGGAGCAAAAGGATTGAATTGTGGAAATCAACCAAGGGCTTTGGGAAATCAAGACTTTGGGTGATGATCTTCATCTTTTCTCTTATCTTTTGTATAGTTGTCATGAAAATGAGCAACTAACATCCCTTTGTTGGGATTAGAGGTATTCTTTCTAGCTTTGATGTAATAAATGATTATGTGAATATATGATTTTGGCAATTCATGTGTTTATGAAGTTATTCTTGCTTTTCAATCTCATGCTTGATTCAAATGATATTGACAAATACTTTTGAATCTATGTTTAAGAATAATCTTCTATCAAAATAAGAAAATCTAGAAATGGATTTGGGTTTTGATAATCGCACTAAGTTTTGGATCGTAATGCTTTCGGATCGTTTGATTGATTGGGAAATCGTCGATTAAACGATACGATCGATCTCACGATGTCATTTGGGAAATCAATGACGTTGTCGAGCGATACGTGATATTTTCGCTAAAACGCTAAATTCATATGCATGATTTATTCATTACATTCTTTGCAAGATTGATGAACTCTAATTTCAACGCTTTTATTCCCTATTACTTGTCGTTTTAATTCTCGCGCTTACATTCCGTTATTATATGAAACCAATTGTACAAACCCTTAACTCAAAACAATACCGATTGTTGAACGGTTCGAAGTAACGCACCTAATCCCTGAGGAGACGATAATTGAAAATACTTACTTTTGTTGTATGAAATACTGCTTCAACAAAATGGCGCCGTTGCCGGGGATTAGTGTTCTGTTATTTTGAGCATCGCAATAATTGATAGTGTTTTGAGCTTTTGTATATATCTTGTTAATATTTTTGTATAGTAAACTGTTTGTGCATTAACCCTCTTTGCAAAGCAAAGAAAATTTCCTTGTTAGTTACATTTGTTTCAGATTTTCAACATTGGAACAAATCATGGCTGATCATCATGATTATTTCAACTTCTATGATCCATACGAGCATGAATCCTATCAACAATGTCAACAATATCCGTCTGAAGATGAACAAATGGAAAGAACGGAAAACACTTTGAAATTGTTCATGCAACAATCCATGATTAACATTCAAAATACCAACCAAAGATTGAGAGCATTATCATGCCAATTGGAGATTTTGCGAGTTCAAATGAATTTTCTACCAAAAATCATGGAGGTTAAGACCAACAATCAATCCGTTTTGGAATTCGGAGAGATTGTTGAAGACGATATTGGTGAGAGTGAGGAAGAGACGTTATTTGAGGGATGTGGTATAAGGATATTAATGGAAGAATTAGAGATACCACACAAGGATGAACTTCCTCAAGAAAGGTCAAATACTGAAGAGGCCAGCATTGTCGAGAGTGAAGAAGTGATGGATATTGAGAAGCCGGAACAGTTTCTTAACAAGGAAGAAACTTCTAAGGAAGAGGGTATGAAAGTGAGCAAGGTAGAACTTGAACGTATACAAGATTGCTTTTGTTCCTTGCTCAGCTTATTCTGGATAGGGAGGTTATGGACTCCACATCACCTATACTGCAAGTTCATGGAATTCCTCCCGCAGCAAAGGAGTACAAAAGCTGATGTGCTTTCCGTATCGTATTGGCCACCCTAACGAATCAGGCGTCGAGCTAAAGACGTTAACCAAGCGCTTGTTGGGAGGCAACCCAACTGTGTAGGTTTATTATTTTTAATTAGTATTTTAGTTTTGAATATCTATTTATGCATGTAGGGATAGTGGCTAGAACTCAAAATTTTATTTTTCTGTTTCCTGTCATGGTCGCTACAGCGACAGATTCATCGCTGTAGCGATGAACTTTGCACTATGTCGCTGTAGCGAAGCATCTGTCGCTTGTAGCGATGGCTTCCAAACCTTGCGCTTGTAGCGCCAGCCAACGCTTGCAGCGATGGGCTTATAGCCTGTCGCTGTAGCGACAGGTCGCGCGCTTGTAGCGACCGTAGCAGAAAACTGCCATTTACAGTTCCAATGCCACTATGTCTTTTCCCCTACCCCCCAACCACCAAATTTAATGCCCTATCCGTTATACTCTACCATTTTCGCATCCCACAAACCTCTGTACACATTCCATTCCACTTTACTTTTCTTCTACATTTCTACTTTACATTTCTGCAAAATCCTGCAATTCAACTCTGTTCTTCTGCAATCTACATTTAATCCACCCTTCAGGTATGTTTTTCGTACTTGTCTGTTGCAAGTTTGTAGCTTTTTACTTGATGAATATGCCTGCATGCTGATTATGAAATTTAGGGTTTAGGGTTTTTAAATTTTTAAACTTAAGATTATGCCCTGTTGCTATATCCATGATTAACCATAGTTTAAGCCATTATAAATGAACTAGAATCACTTAGAAAACTCTCCTTTCATCATTTAATTCATTCAACTCGTATTTTGAAAAAAATTTGTAAAAATTTCAAAATAAATTTAGGGTTTTGTTGAAGAGTTAGTTTTAGTGATTTTTACTCATTTATATTAGCTTAAGGGTTAATTTCACATGCTACAAGTAGGTTAGAATCAACAAAATCATGATTTTTGAAAATGGGTGTTCCTCGCTAGACAGCGCTTGTAGCGCAGGAAACCAGCAATTTCTGGGTTCGCTCGCTACAAGCGACCAAGCTATCGCTGTAGCGACGAAACCCAGAATTTGTTTTATTTTTCTTTTAATTTGAACCTGACTTGTATCCTACCTAATTTTTGTCTGTTTTAATCCTTGTGTAGGAATGGCACCCAAATCCTCATCCAAAAGACAAAGGAACGTTGAGAGCTCATCATCTCGTCCAAGAGCCAACCCTCAACCGCATGACGCGAGCCGCTTCCTAAGCTTAAGGAATCAAGAGCGGTATGGGGAGCTGAAAACAAGGAGAATCTGGTCTGAGAAGCAATTCCAGATTTCAGAAGAGGGAGAATACGGAGGGATAGCACACATGCTCAATGAAAGGAAATGGGGGATACTGTGCACTCCACCGAGGAAGATAAACTACGACATCGTGCGGGAATTCTATGCAAATGCGATCCCAGCAGACCCTTCAGACGAATTCACGTGGACGACATATGTGAGAGGGCGTACCATTGCCTTTGATCGTATGTTCATAAATGCGTACTTGGGTAAACCTTTGGAGCTTTGTGAAGAGGATAATCCACTAGCACCTACCATGCTTTGTGACTTCCATGAGCACCAGAGGAGCGGGAATTGGGATCATGAGCTGATTGCACGAGACATCTTCCAGGAGGGGAAGCATTACGATGTGAGTAAGGCTTCGGGTAAGCCTTTCAGAGCCTTTAGAGAGGACATGACTACTCCTGCTCAGGTAGTCCTTACCCTAATTCTATATAATATCCGGCCTAAATCACACACCTCTTCTACCACACTCGACGTTACACCTCTTCTCCACTATATCCTTAGCAACCGTCAGGTTGACGTTGCAAGGCTTATAGCCAATGAGATGAGGGTTGTAGCTGAGAGCGGCATCCTACCCCCAGGCAAACCCAAATGGCCACTGACCTTTCCTGGTTTGATTATGGGACTATGTAGAAGGGCTAGGGTACACATGCCCAACCAGGTAGATGAAGAGATTAAGAATCCTATTGATGACAGGTACATCAATAGGTATTGCTTCACCCCCACACCTCCTGCCCCACCTTCTTCCTCAGCCGGACCTTCCACATCAGCCGGTCCTTCTAGTGTACCACCACCACCACCACATCACCCTAGCCACCCTCAGGGCCCGACCTTTCCACCGTTAGATTTTTCTAGTTGGGACCCCTCTCTGGTTAGTTCTTTTCTGATGGCGCAGAATGCGTCTAATCACCGGGCTCTCACGACTATTCAGAGTCATCTGCATGACAGTGGCCAAAGCACATGGACGCCAGCCTTCTTCTCAGAGCATATAGCTTGGCCTGGGGACAGGCCTTTCTTTCCTGGAGGGGCAGCTGCTGCAGATGTTGGTGATGAGGATGCCGGTGATGATGGTGATGATGATGCTGATATTGATGATGATCTTGGCGATGATTCATCGGAGGCTACAAATAGCATTGACCGTATGGCTGCAGCTATGATAGATTCTGAAGACATGGATTCAGATTCAGACTGATTTTGATGAGAGCTGCAGATTTTGTTTTATCATCCCTTTCATTTTATTTATTAAGCTTTGTACTTTTATAACATTTTATTATGTTTTGTACTTTGTTTTGTTTATGTTTTGTGTACCATGGATGATGTTACCTTTTGGTTTATGTTATTTATTATGGTTATAACATGTTTAGTATAGTTTATATTTTATTTATGTTTTGTTATTTATTTATGGTTAAAATTTTTTGAAATTATCCCTACAATTTGGAAAGAAAGATTCAAAAGCCAGTGCTTGAGCTTAGAATCATTTGAGTGATAATGATAGAATGAGTGTTAAAGCGCGCAGCTAAGGTACTCGTTTTCTTGTTTTTCTAGGAATATTCTTGAATGTGAATAAGTTCTTTACACACAAGTTAATTTATTCAGTTTTAAGCAAGCATTTGTTTAGTTTTGAACCAATATAGAACTAGCCAAAATGTGAGGAATCCTCAACCATTGTATATATATGCAGGAGACCAATATTTCATGTTTAACTCAGTTATTTTATGTTAAATCTGTTGTTGTTTTAATTTGTATAAAAGCATTGAAGTGATCAAGCCAATTTTTTGAAATTGAGTGAAATACTTGACCAAATAAACCTACCCTGTGAGAAGTGTGAGTATCTGTTAACCCCTCTGAGCCTATTGAATCAGAATTGTTAACTGTGAACTGTCAATTTTAATAAGCTCAATTGCTTATTTAAATTGCCGGAGTTTGTAAAAAAATTCAGTTCATAGTTAACTCTTTATTGAATTCTGATAGTTGTTTTCTTGTGAACCCTTATCCATCGTTTTTATTGACCTTTGCCATAATGATAAAGGAACATTCGATTAGGGTGTCATTGAAATAAGTTAGGGAGAAAGGGAGGTTATGTTTATGTCAATGTAATGGTGAATGTGATACTTGATCTTGACAACAAGAAAAGAAAAGAAAAAAAAAAAGAAAGAAAAGCAAACCAAGAAAAAGAAAAGAGAAAAAAATGAAAAGGTTTGCAATAATTCAAAGAAAAAGTTGTCAAGATCAATCAAGAAAAGAAAAATATGAAGTTCACCAAGAGTTGTATTGGAAAAAGAAGGAAGTTTGTAATTAGTTTGAATGTTCCTTTTGCTTGGCCATTTGAATTCAAATATCCCACATATGACAATTCTTTTGTAACCTATCCCAATTACAACCCTTAAAGACCTTTTGATCAATGCCTTTTATGCTTTTGGAAATGATAATTAGATGGACACATAATTTAATTGGAATGTTATCATGTTTGTTGGATGAGTGTTCATACCCTCACAATAGATTTTAAATCGTTCATATGCTTTATATAGAAGTGTGTTAGGTTTGGTTCAAATTTAAACATGTTGCTTGTTTAGGATTGTGTGATTTGATTCTTTGTGTTTAGAACTAGTTCACATTTATAGTATGTATCTCGTTTAATGAGAAACTTAACCCTAGCTTGCGCAATCACGTTGAATCATTCATCTGACACTTATTTGCTTCAAACTTTTGATTCTTTTGCATTCTTGCTCAAAGCCATGGTTAAAGCTTGTTTCCTTATTTGTTGTGTCCTTTGTTTGAGGACAAACAAAGATTTAAGTTGGGTAGTGTGATAAGTGCCAGAAAGTGGATAAAAAGCACATTTAATTAAGGCACTTATGTAACTTATTTTACAAGTTATCTTAGGATAAGCTCATATTTATGGTTCAAATGCTATATTTGTGATCCTATGTCTTACCCCATGTTATTATTGCAGGAAATTTATGCTTGATCATGCTGAGCAAGGGTTTATGAAGTTTTTATTAAAGTCATCGCTTCAAGCGCACGCTTCCTCGCTACAAGCGAGGATAGGCAGGGAATTTGAAGACTTCATCGCTTCAAGCGCCAGTTGCCACGCTTCAAGCGAGCCTAGGCAGGAATTTTCAGAGGTTCATCGCTACAAGCGATGGACCGGTCGCTTCAAGCGACCAAGGGCGGTTTAAGGCTCCATGCTGACGTGGAGGATCCCCATTGGCCAACAGACTTCATCGCTACAAGCGACCAGCTCATCGCTTGTAGCGAGCGTGCAAAGTTTCAGTTTTATAAAAGCATTTTTTTGGCTCATTTTCAATATAATCAGTTGGAGAACTTTGAGAATTTTTTACTTCCAATTGTTAGGATTGCTTTAGTAGTAGTTTAGGACTTAGTAAATAGGGCTAGAAGTAATGATCTTCAAGGAGCAAAAGGATTGAATTGTGGAAATCAACCAAGGGCTTTGGGAAATCAAGACTTTGGGTGATGATCTTCATCTTTTCTCTTATCTTTTGTATAGTTGTCATGAAAATGAGCAACTAACATCCCTTTGTTGGGATTAGAGGTATTCTTTCTAGCTTTGATGTAATAAATGATTATGTGAATATATGATTTTGGCAATTCATGTGTTTATGAAGTTATTCTTGCTTTTCAATCTCATGCTTGATTCAAATGATATTGACAAATACTTTTGAATCTATGTTTAAGAATAATCTTCTATCAAAATAAGAAAATCTAGAAATGGATTTGGGTTTTGATAATCGCACTAAGTTTTGGATCGTAATGCTTTCGGATCGTTTGATTGATTGGGAAATCGTCGATTAAACGATACGATCGATCTCACGATGTCATTTGGGAAATCAATGACGTTGTCGAGCGATACGTGATATTTTCGCTAAAACGCTAAATTCATATGCATGATTTATTCATTACATTCTTTGCAAGATTGATGAACTCTAATTTCAACGCTTTTATTCCCTATTACTTGTCGTTTTAATTCCCGCGCTTACATTCCATTATTATATGAAACCAATTGTACAAACCCTTAACTCAAAACAATACCGATTGTTGAACGGTTCGAAGTAACGCACCTAATCCCTGAGGAGACGATAATTGAAAATACTTACTTTTGTTGTATGAAATACTGCTTCAACAAAATGGCGCCGTTGCCGGGGATTAGTGTTCTGTTATTTTGAGCATCGCAATAATTGATAGTGTTTTGAGCTTTTGTATATATCTTGTTAATATTTTTGTATAGTAAACTGTTTGTGCATTAACCCTCTTTGCAAAGCAAAGAAAATTTCCTTGTTAGTTACATTTGTTTCAGATTTTCAACATTGGAACAAATCATGGCTGATCATCATGATTATTTCAACTTCTATGATCCATACGAGCATGAATCCTATCAACAATGTCAACAATATCCGTCTGAAGATGAACAAATGGAAAGAACGGAAAACACTTTGAAATTGTTCATGCAACAATCCATGATTAACATGCAAAATACCAACCAAAGATTGAGAGCATGTCGCGGTGATTTTCGGAGATCAAGCTATTGATTAGCGTTGACTCACTAATTTTAATTCACGACTGAACTTTTAATTTTTCAAAAGAAAAGTGGAAAAAAGTTCTAAATTACCACATTTTTAAAAATTAGGGTTCGGGGGTTAGTTACGTTTAGGGAAGGTGTTAGCACCCTAAACGTTCGTAGTACTCTACGAGAACCTCTTGCTTTTATTTATTTATTTACGCTATAACTTGCTTATTATTTTTAAAAGAAAAGAATGAATTAGAGTAGTGAGAAGAAAATAAAAATGTTTTTTGTATTTTTTATGATTTGGAAGGACAAGGTCCTCTGCCTACGTACCCGTGAGGGATCAAAACCTCGTAGTTCGGGGTAAAAATGGCGTTTGATTTGTTTGGTGTTTTTTATTAGTTTTAAAAAGTTTGAAAAATAAAAGCCAAGTGGCAAAATGAAATTGGTTTGTGTTTTTTATTTTTGAAAGTGATTAAAGTGTAATTAAGGTTGATTAATGGTTATTTAAAGAAAATAAAAAGAAAAAAACGAACACTTGATTAAAAATCAAGGTTTATTAAGAAAAGATTTTTTGTGGTTTTTGATTATTTGCATGTTTTTTGTTTTTAATTAACTAAGACTAAAGCAATAAAGGCTAAACGCGAGGAAATTCCGTGGTGACGTTGGATCACCACGAAACCCTTTTAAACTAACCTAATATTTTTGTATGTTTCGGAATAGCGAAATAAGTAAAAATAAATAAAAGACGTAAAGCAGAAAAAATAAAGTGTGGTGTCAGTGCATATTCTCATTTATTTTTGTTACATTGATCCTAAGTACATTCTAATAAAATGAAAATAAAAATGACAAAATGATAAACGAGGGAAAAAAAACAAAATTAAATATGCTAGAACAAAAATAAAATGAAAATGCATGCAATAAAAGGGAAATAAAAATTAAAAATTAAAATGCATGATGTGTTAAATATAAAGGTAGTAAAATAAAATGCATGAGGATAAAGGGACCAAAATAAAATGCATGAAAAAAAATAAAAAGAAAGAAACATAAAAGAAAATAAAATAGAGAAGAAATAGGGTGCAGCAGGAAAATGGGGGGGTGCCACTAGCAGAAAGTAAAAAAGAACAGAAAAAAGAAGGCTGGGGCGCTGAGCCCAGTGGGCTGAAAGGGAAAAAAAAGACCGGTTCGGTTCAAGAGAACCGAACCGGTTCGACCCCCTATATATAAGTGAAAATTGGTTTTTCTCTCATTTTCTAAAACTCTTTCTCTTTCTTTCTTTCTTCCCTCTTCCCTCTTCCTCTCTCTTCTCCCACAAAACAGCCCGGCCGGAAGTAAACATGCGCGGTGGTTGGCCGGCCCAAGGGGGCGGCGCCACCGCGCCGGAGTGAAAACTCCGCCTTTTTTAAAAAAGTTTTAGCTTTTCTCGAAGCACTCCCTCTCCTCTCTTCAAATTCCTACCCGAAAATTTCCAGAATTATCTCATAAAATCTAGATCTAAACTTTTAAAAAAAGAAAAAAAAACTACCTTTTGGTTATGCTCTTTGTTTTCGGTTGTGTCTGGGTTCTGTTTTGTCGTGCGTTTGGAGGACTGAATGTGGTGGTATTGTGCGCGTTTTGTGGGTTTTGAGGGTGGAAACCGTACGGTTGCAGGTTTGGGTTGGTGAGGGATGATGGCTGCGTGTTGTACGTGTGAGGGAAGTGAGGGAGAAGGGCTCGTGATGGCTGATGGAGAGGTACAGTGGTTTTTGTGGTGTTTAGGCTGCAGTTTATGTGTGGAATGGTGAGGGCTGGGTGGCCGTACGAGCGTGTTTGTGTGAGGGTGGACGTGGGTTAGGAGTGAGTCTTGGGTGTTTTTTTTTGTTGTGGTAAGTGGTGGAAGGGGGGAGGGCGTGTATTGAGTGTTGTTGTGTTTGGGACGTGTGGTGGTTGTGGGAGTGTACGGTCTGTACTTGTGTTTTTTGTAACGTTTCTGATGGATTTTCCTGGCCTTTTTTCTGTGTGTTTTTCTCTGATCATTTTCTGGCTTTGTTTCCCTGATTTTATAGTGCAGTGATGATAAATACTGATTAAAGCCATTGATGGACAATTATCACAATTAATCAGCAAAACAATCAAAATGGCAACCATTAAAATTGTTCTTAAAACACATTAAAACCAAAAAGTCAGACTTCTTAAAAAAAATAAAACAAAAAACGAAAAATAAAAATAAAAATAAAAATAAAAATAAAAAGAGATAATAAAAAAGGAAAGAAAAAAAAATGAAACTAAAAATAAAAAGAAGTGATAATTAAAAAATGACAAACAATAATAATAAAAAAAAAAGTCGCCTTCGGAACCAAAAAATGAGGTATTTTAAAATACCTCCCTGCCGAAATTTCGTCTGAAACGACGAGAAAATTTCGAACCCAGAGACGAGTAAAAAGAAACTTAGGTAAAAAATTGGGGTATGACAGATGCCCCTATTTAAGTCTCTTCGTCCGGAGATCTAAAGAGAAAAGCTTGGATTCGACGGGTCGAAGGGACTTAAATACAGAGTACGCCAATTTTGGACCTAACAAAAAATATGAAATGCTCGTAATGCAAAATGTGAATGCAAGACGGCGAAGATGACCTGACTGGGGACAAAACAAAACAAAAGGATACCCGAGTTCGTTAAAGAAAAGGGATCCGACTCCACTGGGGGATAATATATAGTTCCACTGGGGAAGAGATCAACCATCGTATTGATAGCTGAAAAAGGAAGTATGGTATGGGAACGACACCGACCACAAGCTGCCCGTTTGTAGAGCTTGCCACTTGAGGTAAAGACGGAAACAAAAGTAACATGCCACTGACGACAAGAAACAAAGGTGAATGTCAGCTGTTCGGGATGTTGCCGAACTTGCCACTGACGACATGATAGATGATAAAATGCCAGCTGCTCGGGATGTAGCCGAAATTGCCACTGACGACATGATAGATGATAAAATGCCAGCTGCTCGGGATGTAGCCGAACTTGCCACTGACGACATGATAGATGATAAAATGCCAGCTGCTCGGGATGTAGCCGAACTTGCCACTGACGACATGATAGATGATAAAATGCCAGCTGCTCGGGATGTAGCCGAACTTGCCACTGACGACATGATAGATGATAAAATGCCAGCTGCTCGGGATGTAGCCGAACTTGCCACTGACGACATGATAGATGATAAAATGCCAGTTGCTCGGGATGTAGCCGAACTTGCCACTGACGACATGATAGATGATAAAATGCCAGCTGCTCGGGATGTAGCCGAACTTGCCACTGACGACATGATAGATGATAAAATGCCAGCTGCTCGGGATGTAGCCGAACTTGCCACTGACGACATGATAGATGATAAAATGCCAGCTGCTCGGGATGTAGCCGAACTTGCCACTGACGACATGATAGATGATAAAATGCCAGTTGCTCGGGATGTAGCCGAACTTGCCACTGACGACATGATAGATGATAAAATGCCAGCTGCTCGGGATGTAGCCGAACTTGCCACTGACGACATGATAGATGATAAAATGCCAGCTGCTCGGGATGTAGCCGAACTTGCCACTGACGACAGGAAGGTAAAAGGTATGCACAAGCTGTTCATTAAAGAACTGTTACTTGGCGAAAAGAGGGTGACATCTTTGGATCAGACACACTGGGGATGACACTTGGGGACAAAGAGAGTTAAAAAAATGTTCATGACTGATTGGTATGAAAAAAACAAGACTCAGGGTGGTTAATGCAACCATGTAGTAGATGATGTTGTTTGTATGTTGTGTATGCATGAATGTGTATATGCATGAATGTATGAATGTATGTGTGACAATACGACTTGTATGACTGTATGGAGGATTGACTTGTATGACGGTATGACCGATGAACTTGATGAGACAAGACTGGACAGGTAAGATGGAAAGTGGACCGACGACGCAGTACAAACACTCAGCAATCTTCATTGGGGGATGATGTCATTGGGGACATATCAAGACATTGACGGGGTAAAGCCCGATGTATGCAACAAACGGTGGGGAGCAAACACTTCCTGGGGGAGACGTGTTAATCCATAGACCTGGCAGAAGAACTGGCATTTCTGTGGTCATGCTTTTTTGTCCTTTTTCTTTTTTGAATCCCTAACTTTTGCCTGGACCGCCTTTTCGGGTTTTCAGTCCACCGGGAATATATTCTTTCTGTATGCCCCTAATTTTTGCCTGGACCGCCCTTTCAGGTTTTCGATCCACCGGGACGCTCATTTTTGCCTAAGCCGCCCTTTCGGGTTTTCGACTTACCGAGCTCTTTTCTTTTTCTTTTTCTTTTTTCAAGCAATTGACCATATTCAACCTTCAGAGTTTATCCGTTTTCAGGACAGATGTTGACGCACCCTTCACTTATTCATGAGTTCAGAGAGAATGTGTTTGTTGTTTATGCTTTCCAAAAATATAAAAAGATTTATGATTTTTTTGAAAAATATTTTGCTTCAAGTACTACCATCAAAAATAGAAGAAGTTTTATAAACAGAATAAATGGGAATTCCAAATAAAGGCACAGGCTCAAATTTATTTAACAGAGTGGTGGCCCGCCAATGGCGTGGCTCCATGGATCTCATAAAGTTTGGAAAATGGTAAATATATGGGGAAGGTACATTGCATACAAATAACCGCTATTCTCCCTAACAACTTTGAATTCCACTGTTTGGATGCTTCAGATTTAGAGTCTCTTTGACAGCTACTGTGCCCCAAGTGAGTCATGGCCAACCTGATGCAGTTACTTTGTCTTTTGGTCCTTAACTTTTGCATAGACCGCCCTTTCGGGTTTTCGATCTATCAGGATGATTATTTTCTGTTTCATGTCTCTAATTTTTGCCTGGACCGCCCTTTCGGGTTTTCAGTCCACCGAGACGCTCATTTTTGCCTAAGCCGCCCTTTCGGGTTTTCGACTTACCGAGCTGTTCTTTTATTTTTAGACAAAGCATTTCTTGACTGCATCTGCGTTCACAGGACGGGGAAGCTCATCACCATCCATAGTCGTAAGAGTCATTGCACCACCGGAGAAAGCTCTCTTGACGACATATGGGCCTTCATAGTTAGGCGTCCATTTGCCCCTGGCGTCCGGTTGGAAAGATAAAATCTTTTTGAGCACAAGGTCTCCTTCTTGAAATTCACGGGGACGAACCTTCTTGTCAAATGCTTGTTTCATCCTCTTTTGATATAGTTGACCATGACACAAAGCAGCCAAGCGTTTTTCTTCAATCAAGTTCAGCTGATCATACCTACTCTGACACCATTCAGCCTCAGGCAATTTGGCCTCCATCAGAACTCTCATCGACGGGATTTCGACCTCTACAGGGAGCACTGCTTCCATGCCGTAGACTAAAGAGAAAGGGGTTGCCCCTGTTGAAGTGCGTACTGAGGTACGGTACCCATGCAGAGCGAATGGTAACATCTCATGTCAGTCTTTGTAAGTGATTACCATTTTCTGGACAATCTTCTTGATGTTTTTATTTGCGGCTTCGACAGCACCATTCATCTGAGGTCTGTAAGGAGAAGAATTATGATGCTCGATCTTGAACTCTCCGCACAACTCTTTCATCATCTTGTTGTTCAAATTGGTTCCATTATCGGTGATGATTTTATTAGGCACACCGTAACGGCAGATGATATGGTTCTTGATGAAACGGACCACGACTTGCTTGGTCACGTTGGCATAAGATGCTGCTTCAACCCACTTGGTAAAGTAATCAATGGCCACTAGAATGAAATGATGTCCATTTGAAGCCTTCGGTTCGATCCTTCCAATCATATCAATGCCCCACATAGAGAAAGGCCACAGAGAGGAAAGGACACTGAGGGTAGTTGGAGGAATATGAATCTTGTCGGCATAAATCTGACACTTGTGACACCTCCTGGCATGTTTATAACAATCAGATTCCATCGTCATCTAGTAGTAACCCGCCCTCAACAACTTTTTAGCCATTGCATGTCCATTGGAGTGAGTTCCGAAAGAGCCTTCATGTATCTCGCTCATCAACTTCTCTGCTTCACGTTCGTCTACACATCTGAGCAATACCATATCAAAGTTCCTCTTATACAAAATATCTCAATTCAAAAAGAAATTACCAGACAATCTTCTCAAAGTCTTCTTGTCTTTATTGGAGGCTCCATGTGGGTATTCTTGACTCTGGAGGAAACACTTAATATCATGGAACCATGGCTTATCGTCAATGACCCCTTCAACTGAAAACACATGACCAGGCCTTTCAAGACGTTGGATTCTGATCGTTGGCAGGTCATTCTGATGGCTTACTTCATACATGGAAGACAAAGTTGCTAAGGCATCTGCCATCTGGTTCTCATCACGAGGAATGTGGTGCAGTTCAACCTTGTTGAAGAAGGTTAACAAACGTCTTGCATAATCTTTGTAAGGAATCAGGCCGGGGTGGCGAGTTTCCCATTCTCCTTTGATCTGATTGATTACTAGCGCTGAATCTCCATATATGTCGAGGTTCTTGATCCTCAAGTCAATAGCTTCCTCAATACCCAGGATGCATGCTTCATATTCTGCCATATTGTTCGTACAATCGAATTGCAGCCTTGCAGCGAAAGGGAGATGGTTGCCTTCAGGAGTGATAATAACTGCCCCAATTCCATTACCGTAGACATTCACGGCCCCATCGAATATCAAACCCCATCTGGACTCGGGATCTGGACCCTCTCCAAGCAATGGTTCATCACATTCTTTCATCTTCAAATACATAATCTCCTCATCAGGAAAGTCAAACTTGATAGGTTGGTAATCTTCAACTGGTTGATGGGCCAAATGATCGGCCAGGACACTGCCTTTGATTGCTTTCTGGGTGCGGTATTCAATATCATACTCGGACAACAACATCTGCCAACGAGCAATTCTTCCTGTTAAGGCCGGCTTTTCAAAGATATACTTGATTGGATCCATTTTGGATATCAACCAAGTGGTGTGGTTAATCATGTAATGGCGAAGGCGTTTGGCTGCCCAGGCTAGTGCACAACAAGTTTTCTCAAGCAGGGAGTATCGAGACTCACAATCTGTAAACTTCTTGCTCAGGTAATAAATCGCATGCTCCTTCCTTCCGGTTTCATCCTGTTGTTCGAGCACGCAACCCATGGAATCTTCTAACAAAGTTAAGTACATGATCAGTGGTCTTCCATCGACTGGAGGGATAAGAATTGGAGGCTCTAGTAGATACTCTTTGATGCTGTCGAAGGCTCTCTGGCAGTCTTCTGTCCAAACAATCCCCTGGTCCTTACGGAGTAGTTTGAATATTGGCCCACAGGTGGCAGTCATGTGAGAGATGAATCTGGAGATGTAGTTCAGACGCCCCAGGAACCCTCTTACTTGTTTTTCTGTTTCTGGAGCAGGCATTTCTCTGATGGCTCGGACTTTATCGGGGTCTACTTCAATACCCTTCTGACTAACAATGAACCCCAAGAGTTTTCCAGATCTAACACCAAATGTACATTTGTTGGGATTCAGACGAAGTTGATACTTTCTCAGCCGTTGAAACATCTTCAGCATTTACTCAACATGTTCTTCTTCAGTGCCCGACTTAACAATCATATCATCCACGTACACTTCTATCTCTTTGTGCATCATGTCATGAAAGAGAGTGGTCATGCCCCTTTGGTAAGTAGCGCCAGCGTTTATCAAACCAAAAGGCATTACTTTGTAGCAGAAAGTGCCCCAAGGCGTGATAAAAGACGTCTTTTCTCTGTCTTCGGGTGCCATTTTGATTTGATTGTAACCGGAGAAACCATCCATGAAGGAGAAAACTTTGGACTTAGCAGTGCTATCAACCAATACATCGATGTGAGGTAAAGGGAAATCATCTTTTGGACTGGCCCTATTCAGATCTCGGTAGTCGACGCACATTCTGACCTTACCATCTTTCTTCGGGACCGGAACTATGTTGGCCAACCATTGAGGATACTCCGATGTGACAAGGAAGCCCGCGTCAATTTGCTTTTGCACCTCTTCTTTGATCTTGAGAGCCATATCGGGACGAGTTCTTCTCAACTTCTGCTTGATTGGTGGGCATTCGGGTTTCAAGGGCAAACGGTGCTCCACAATACGGGGGTCTAAACCTGGCATATCTTGGTATGACCATGCGAACACGTCAGTATATTCTCTGAGCAGTTCGATCACCCTTTGTTTGACAGTCTCTTCAAGCAAAGCCCCGATCTTGATTTCCTTCTTAACTTCCTCAGAACCCAAATTGATCACCTCCACCACTTCTTCATGAGGCTGAATGGCTTTCTTCTCATGTTCGAGTAACCGGGCAATCTCATGTGGAATTTCCTCATCCTCCTCCTCTTCGGCTTCGTAGACAGGGAACTCGAAGTTGGGAGAGAGCGTAGGGTTATTGTGTTCAACGGGCTCATTGATGTTTAGTCTGCATATATGATTCATGATTGATTTTAGAGAATGAGTGGAAAATGCAGACCTTTGTAATTGATAAAAAAAAGACAAAAAATATTTTGGGTTTTTTGTGATACCATTTTCCAGAAAAAGCAATAAAAAGAATTGGAATAAACAACATTTTTTATTAATGGTGAAAGTACTTGAAGCAAAATAGCCCTACATGATTACACTTTCGCTCGGGCAAGCCGAAAGGATTTTATTGAAAAAAAAAACAAAAACAAGAAACACATTACTTTGACACGTGAACGACTAAAGGCACGTCAACAGCATCCCAATTACGAACAAGCCCTCCAGGTGTCACAAAAGCAGGTATCATCTCTGTGCGCACCTCGTTTTTTTCCTCGGGAAAAAGACGCGCAAATCCTCCGAGGTCGTTCGCAAACGCTCGGAGGGCCTTTGTGAAGCCGCCACCAAAGTTTTTTGTGTAAAGGGAACGTTGATAAACCCTTAAGTTTTTTTTTGAAAAAAAGGGAAACGATAATAAAACCCTTTGACGATGAGGATAAGGATTTGGTCATCGCAACCATTGTCGGGTTCGGGAGTCGATTACGCAAGGGGAAGGTATTAGCACCCCTCACGTCCGTTGTACTCAACGGGAACCTTCTATTTGGTTAAAGCTTGAATTGTTTTTTTAATACTTTGCGCGCATGTTCGTTTATGTTAAAAATATAATAAAGGGGGGAAAAAGAGATAAAAACAAACGAAAGAAAAGAAGGGAAAAAAAAAGTTTTTTATTATTGCGCTTGACAAGATGTCGATCTTGCTCCTACGTATCTCCCGGTAGTCGGAGAATTCAAAGCTTACGTAGTTCTTTGTAGAAAAACGTACATGTGTTGGTTGATTTTAATTGGACGATGTTTTAACCGAATTCTTGCGATTAAAACGTAGCTTGTATGCTCGCGCTTGGAGACTTATTAAGCGTATAGCTTGTATGCTCGCGCTTTGGAGACTTATTAAGCATTTGTTCACGAATCACATTAGAATGGTTAAAAGGTACGTCCGTTAGGGTAAAGGGTTGGAATTGGCCGCTATGGGACCAAGAGAGGTACAATGGACTCATACAAGTCAATCATTGACCGAGTGGACTCAAACGAGTCGGGGGGGTGAGTCTAATGGCCACGGGGGACCAAAAGGTTTGGATTGACCACAAGGGGCCAAGCTTTGGTTTGGTTAGGGTTGTACATATTGAAAAAGGGAATGACGATTGTCCGAGCGACGAGACATACGTCACACATTCGTACAATCGGGGCGATGGAGAGACATACGTCACACCATCCCTTTTTCATTCATGTTTTTGGGTTGAATCCTTTAGAAATCCCAAGGTATGTCAAAACATTTGGTTTGAAAACCCAAAAATGGGAAGGTTTAGCAATTTTGCTAGAAAACGCATAAGTTCGTCTCATTTTGCGAAAATGCGAACGTATTTGGCGTATGTTCATGTTTGAATTTTGAAAATCATGAACAATATTTATTGTTCAAGTTTTGATTGGAATGATGAACATAGCTTGTTTGTTCATGTGGTTTTGAAAGTTTGGGAACATAACTTGTTTTGCAAGTTATCCACAAAATAGTCATACGAACTTGTGATTTTGTCAAAATTATGCAAAATCCTTGTTATGGTTTGAAGAACATGGGTTTAAAAACTCTTAGGTTCTGAGCTCAGGGGCTAGAACCTCAAACATTGGTCATTTTGACACAAAAACTCAGATTCTGAGTTCTGTCATGGTCGCACTGCGACCATGACTTCGCACTGCGAAGCATGCGAAATTTTGGGTTCAGAAGCTGTTTCTGAACTTTTGTTCAGAAACAACTTCTGAACACACTCAGGACCTTATAGGTGGGTGAAAAACTTTGAGTTTTTGGGGTGAAAAAGGCTGGACAAACCAGTTTTGATGTTTTGAAAACCTTGGGATTTCTTTGAAATTCAAAAGGGGTTTTTTAGAATCAAATGGTTTTGAACCAAAATAGCTATGCAAACACAATTGTAAATGCAAGATAAAGCCTTAGAAACTTACAGAACTCCTTAGCAAAGCTCCAGCTGCGATTGATTTGATTTGGTTGAAGGCTTTCACAAGAGGTTTTGATATTGGTGATGGTTTTGGAACTTTGGAAAGCTTTGTGTTGGGTTGGTTTTTTTCTGGTTATTTGTGGAGGTTTGTAGGCTAAAATGAGTAGAGTTTCTGCTCTTGAAATGCTGTTGTTAACTGTGTTTGTA
The DNA here is from genome assembly GCA_018208015.1 of Medicago ruthenica. Classification (NCBI taxonomy): domain Eukaryota; kingdom Viridiplantae; phylum Streptophyta; class Magnoliopsida; order Fabales; family Fabaceae; genus Medicago; species Medicago ruthenica. Next base: position 80,492,148 of record CM031372.1, on the reverse strand, counting down.
TCCTTGGGCATTGCCTTCTATTTATAGGTCAAAACCAAATCTTTTTCATCATTACACAATCCCAAAATTCAGCTGTTTTGTGGCTAAGATCAAGCTGGATCCTTTTGCATTAAATGCTAATGGATAGAGGCAACCTTGCCTTGCACCAAGGGGCAAGACTCAGCCTGATTTCAGCCACAAATTCAACCTATTCTAGAAGGTAATGATGAAGAACAAAGCTGAATTGCAATTGGCTAATGCTTGGGGATCAATCCTTGCAATCTCAATGGTTGATCAATGAAAACGTGCACTGTAATGTGCAGAGATTGAGGGATGAAAAGGCTACTTATGGCTGGTGTGAGAGGGTGAAAAGCTGCTGCAAAAACAGAGTAGGCACTCATGGTTTTTCAAGTGAAAAATCCAGCTGGTTTGACTGGTTTTGGGGGGAGCAAGCAGGAGGAAAGTCCTCAAGCAGGTGGCTGGCAACCTTGTGGTGGTTAGCAGGTCACATGGGAGGGACTAGAGCTGCCCAAGGGCAAGCCCACTTGCTTGTCACATGCTTGGTTGGAAGAAAAAGCTTCCAACCTTGGCATTAATGGCAAGTCCTTCAATTCTGGCTTTGCTTGGCCCAATTAGCCATGAATGCTACTTAAAATAAACATGGAAATGATATGCAACAAATTCTGGAATTAAATCAAAGAAACCAAAAATCTGCAGAAAAATCGCAGACTTCGCAGTGCGAAGAGAGCTTCGCATTGCGAAGTCAGCATTTTTGAAATGTTGACTTTTCTGTTGACTTTTGTTGACTTTTGACTTTTTTCCCCTCTTTGATTTTTTTGATTTTTTGTTTTAAAATGCTTAGGACAAAATTAGGGTACTACAGCTGCCCCTACTTAATTGTGTCTTCGCATAGAGTGCGTGAGTGCCGAGGGCATCTCATGAACTCTTTGCGAAGATCAATTAAGTAAAAAGAAGGACCCGAATTTTGTCCTTCGCGAAATGCAAATGCAATGGTTGGAAAAGGTTGATCGTATCCAGCCGCTAACACTGGAGGTAGATCCACTGGGGGATGAAGGTAATCTTATCTAGGCACTGTCACTAGAAGTCGATTCCTGAGGGTGGTGATTTACTCTAGGATGTCACTAGAGGTGGAACATTGATGGAGGTGATCTACTCTAGGATGTCACTAGAGGTCGAACATTGATGGCGGTGATCTACTCTAGGATGTCACTAGAGGTTGATACCTAAGATGGTAGTTTACTCTAGGCACTGTCACTAGAGGTAGAACGTTGAGGTAGGTGATCTTATCTAGGTACTGCTTCTAGAGGTCGATACCTAAGCTAGGTGATCTTATTCAGGCACTGCTTCTGAAGGTCGATACACTGGGGGAGGTGATCTACTCTAGGCACTGTCACTAGAGGTAGATACCTAAGGATAGTAGTTTACTCTAGGCACTGTCACTAGAGGTAGAATGTTGATGTAGGTGATCTTATCTAGGTATTGCTTCTAGAGGTCGATACCTAAGGATGGTTGTTTACTCTAGGATGTCACTAGAGGTGGAACATTGAGGTAGGTGATCTTATCTAGGTATTGCTTCTAGAGGTCGATACCTAAGGATGGTTGTTTACTCTAGGATGTCACTAGAGGTGGAACATTGAGGTAGGTGATCTTATCTAGGTATTGCTTCTAGAGGTCGATACCTAAGCTAGGTGATCTTATTCAGGCACTGCTTCTGAACGTCGATTCCTAACGAGCTGCGGTCTTACCCTAAATAGGTGCCCCTGGTTGAACGTTTGATGGATGTTGGTGAATATGTGATACTCACTGAAGAATCTTTGGTGAGGATGTATGATTTGATATAAAATGCATGTGTATGAATGATTTGTATATGCATGCATGAATGAAAATGAAATGATGCTGGCTAGGTGCCGAGCAAAGTCGGTCTTGGTTGTGTTTGTGCCAATGACGATTGGGCTCTCCCTTTTTTTTGGTTTTTGGTTGGTCGGTTTGGAAGGACGAGGTCCTTTGCCTACATACCCAAATGGGATCAAAACCGGTGTAGTTCGAGCCTAAGCCCGAAGATTTGTGTGGGTTTGCCAATAATGATTGGACTTTTGTTTGGGGTTGAGACTCCCTGGGGAATGTCAATGAGGTTTGGCTTATGGGGATATAAGGATCATTTTGGAAGCATGATCGATATCCAGCCTTGGTTGGTGTTTGGATGTTTAGGGTGTTTACTGGGGATTTCTGCTCCTCCTAACCCTTGGGGATTGTTGCGCTCCGCGTGCCGCGAACTACACATTTGCCTTTGCTAAGTAGCATAAGTCCCTTGGTGCAATATTTTGGTAGGAATTACCGCAATTCTTTCAGAATTCACGAAGATTCAAAATAAAGCAATGTTTGTTTGTTTCTTTTTCTTTTTGGAAGAAAATTCTTTTGTTTATTTCCCATGTTTTAAAGCATTTTCATCATGAATAAAACAAAATTTTATGCGCTAATGACAAAAAGGAAATTTATTCAATGCAGATTTGACCTCTTGAATGGGTAAAAAATACACAAAGTGAGAAATGAGATAGAGAAAGACAAGAAAAAGCAAAAAGAAAATTGTTGGTTTTGGCACAACACATGCTATTTCCTTATGACTTCGGGATTTTTGTTTGTTGGAAGACACTGTCGAGACCGATTCTTCTCCTCTTGAATCTTGTCCGGAGCTTGGATGCTGCAGTCATTGCCTTTCTTTTTTTTGTTAACCCCTAACTTTTGCCTGGACCGCTCTTTCGAGTTTTCAATCCACCGGGGTGTATTTCCTTTTTTGATGTCCTTAATTTTTGCCTAGACCGCCTTTTCAGGTTTTCAATCTAGCAGGACGCTCTCTATTGCCTAAACCGCCCTTTCAGGTTTTCGATTTAGCGAGCTTTTTTTCTTCTTTTTTCTTTTTTTAGGCATAATACCTCTTGACTGCGTCGGAGTTTATTGAGAGTGGGAACTCCTCTCCGTCCATAGTGGTGATGATCAGGGCTCCGCCTGAGAAAGCTTTCTTTACCACGTACGGCCCATCATAGCTGGGAGTCCACTTCCCTCGGGGATCTTTGTGGATAGGTAATATCTTCTTGAGCACTAGGTCTCCTTCTTTGAACTCTCGAGGACGGACCTTCTTGTCGAATGCTCTCTTGAGCCTCCTTTGATAGAGTTGTCCGTGACATATTGCCGTCAGACGCTTCTCCTCTATGAGATTCAGTTGGTCGAACCTTGTTTGGACCCATTCAGCTTCTTCTAGCTTGGTTTCCATCAAGACCCTTAACGAAGGAATTTCCACCTCTACGGGGAGAACAGCTTCCACACCGTATACTAAGGAGAAGGGGGTTACCCCAGTTGAAGTGCGAATGGCTGTTCTGTAGCCATGTAGCGCAAAGGGAAGCATCTCATGCCAATCTTTATATGTTGTCACCATCTTTTGGATGATCTTCTTTATGTTCTTATTGGCTGCTTCTACCGCACCGTTCATCTTTGGTTGGTAAGGGGAGGAATTATGGTGCTCAATCTTGAAATCTTTGCACAACTCCTTCATTGTCTTGTTGTTTAGGTTTGCCCCATTATCGGTGATGATTTTGTGGGGAGTACCATAACGGCAAATGATTTCCTTCTTGATGAATCGGGCTACCACTTGTTTGGTTACGTTCGCATACGAAGCTGCTTCTACCCATTTGGTGAAGTAATCGATGGCAACGAGGATGAAGCGATGTCCATTTGACGCTTTGGGCTCGATCATTCCAATCATGTCTATGCCCCACATAGAGAAAGGCCAAGGTGAAGTCATGACGTTCAGTGGAGTTGGTGGTACATGCACCTTGTCGGCGTAAATCTGGCACTTGTGACAAATCTTGGCGTAGTGGAAACAATCAGCTTCCATGGTTAACCAATAATAGCCCGCCCTTAAGATTTTCTTTGCCATTGCATGCCCATTAGCATGGGTTCCAAAAGATCCCTCGTGGATTTCTTTGATGAGCATGTCCGCTTCATGTTTATCCACACATCTGAGCAGGACCATGTCATAATTTCTTTTGTAGAGGGTATTTCCACTGAGGAAGAATTGAGATGCTAATCTTCTGAGGGTCCTCTTGTCGGTGTGCGAGACATTTTCTGGATACTCTTGCTCTTCGAGGTATCGCTTGATGTCGTAGAACCAAGGTTTGTCGTCAAGTCCTTCTTCGACTGATGCGCATACAACTGGTTTGTCTCTACGATCCATCCTTATGATTGGTGCTTCGTTGTAAGAATTTACTTGGTACATTGATGATAATGTAGCCAAAGCATCCGCTACCTGATTTTCTTCTCGAGGTATGTGGTGGAAGTTGATTTCATCAAAATGCTTGATCAATTCTACAACCCGGGCTCGGTAGGGAATTAAATTGGGATGTTTTGTTTCCCATTCTCCTTTGACTTGATAGATGACCAAGGCTGAGTCACCGTATACTTCAAGGTTTTTGATCCTTAGATCAATTGCTGCTTCGAGGCCTAGGATACATGCTTCATATTCTGCCATGTTATTGGTGCAGTCAAAGCATAACCTTGCTGTGAAGGGTTGGTATCCATTTCTTGGGGAGATTAAAACTGCTCCGATACCGTGTCCCATGGCATTTGAGGCGCCATCGAAAGCGAGCTTCCATTGAGCTCCTGGTTCTGGCCCTTCATCATCGCTTGTGACTTCTTCGTCATTCAAAGCTATGACATCTTCGTCCGGGAAGTCGAATTGTATGGGTTGATAATCCTCCAATGGTTGGTGAGCAAGGTGCTCGGATAAGACACTCCCTTTGATGGCTTTTTGAGCAACATATTGGATGTCGTACTCAGACAGCAACATTTGCCAACGGGCTATCTTCCCTGTGAGGGCAGGCTTTTCGAAGATGTACTTGATGGGATCCATCTTTGATATCAACCAAGTTGTATGGGTCAACATGTATTGCCTTAGACGTCGAGCAGCCCATGCTAAAGCGCAGCAAGTCTTTTCAAGTGAAGTATACCTTGTTTCACAGTCGGTAAACTTCTTGCTTAGCTAGTAGATTACGTGCTCCTTTCTTCCCGTTTCATCTTGTTGTCCTAACACACAACCCATTGATCCTTCAAGTACGGTTAGGTATAAGATGAGGGGTTTACCCGGAACCGGAGGTATTAAAATTGGTGGTTCTTGCAGGTATTGTTTGATCTTGTCAAACGCCTCTTGGCAATCTTCATTCCAATGAACGGCTTGGTTTTTCCTTAGTAGTTTGAAGATTGGTTCGCAGGTAGCTGTCATGTGTGAGATGAACCTAGCGATGTAGTTCAATCTTCCTAAGAAACCCCGGACTTCTTTCTCGGTATTTGGCGCTGGCATTTCTTGGATGGCCTTTACCTTATCAGGATCCACTTCAATACCTCTTTGGCTGACGATGAAGCCCAATAACTTTCCAGATCTAACGCCAAATGTGCACTTGTTAGGATTTAAGCGCAGCTTGAATTTTCTTAGGCGTTCGAAAAGCTTTTGTAGATGGACTAAATGATCCTCCTCCGTTTGGGATTTGGCAATCATGTCATCGACGTAGACCTCAATTTCCTTATGGATCATGTCGTGGAAAAGAGTCACCATTGCTCTTTGGTACGTTGCCCCGGCATTTGTTAATCCGAAAGGCATTACCTTATAGCAGAATGTCCCCCATGGAGTGATGAACGTAGTTTTCTCCATGTCCTCTGGAGCCATCTTGATTTGGTTATATCCCGAGAAGCCATCCATAAAGGAAAAGACTGAGAATTGGGCTATGTTGTCCACCAATATGTCGATGTGTGGTAGCGGGAAATCATCCTTTGGGCTTGCTCTGCTCAAGTCCCGATAATCCACACACATTCTCACCTTGCCATCTTTCTTCGGAACTGGCACAATGTTGGCAACCCATGTTGGATACTTGGTTACGGCTAAGAAGCCGGCATCGAATTGCTTTTTGACCTCCTCTCTGATCTTGAGAGCCATATCGGGTCGAGTTCTTCTCAATTTCTGCTTCACTGGCGGGCATTCCGGCTTGAGTGGCAGCTTGTGTACAACGATGTTAGGGTCTAAACCCGGCATGTCTTGATACGACCAAGCGAATACGTCCACGTACTCTTGCAGAAGCTTAATCAACTTTCCTTTCACATCCTCGTGCAGGGAGGCTCCTATCTTGACCTCTTTCTTATCCTCTTCGGTCCCCAAGTTGACCTTTTCAACTGATTCTTGATGAGGCTGTATTACCCTATCCCCTTGATTTGCAAGTCTAGACAATTCTTCAGGCGGTTCATAATCGTCCTCTTCATCATCTTCCGTTTGATTAATCAGGCAATCGAAGTCATAAGGGTTTAAGGCAGTGTTGTTTTTGGAGGGTGGATTTGTAGATCTGCATGAGTATGATTTTTTTTAGGCTTTTTTTTTGTAAAAAATTTTTTTTAAAACAAATGCAAAAAGAAAAAGACTCAAATGAACATAAAAGAGTGTTTTTATTCATGATTGTAAATAACTTTAAAACAGGGGGGCCCCACACGACTAATCATTTGCCTTGGGCAGAGCTAAATGATTTTTTTTTTTTTTAAAAGTAAAAAACAAACAAACATGGTTCATTACTTGATCCTGGTAATGATCTCGGGAATTGCGATAGCCCTCCAATTGTTCAAAGCTTCATCCGAAGCGCAACGGTACACCAAATCAGGCACGTCTTCGTCTACGTCTTCGAGTAGAGCCACTTGCTCTTCATGGATAAACCCCGCACTGATGAATGTTTCCGAAATGGGGAGGATTGATAAGTGCTTAAATGTTGTTATATTATGGTACAAATTTAGGCACTTATGTTTACTTGTTGTACAAGTTATCTTAGGATTAGGGCATAAAAGTGTTAAAAATGCAATGAATGTGATCCTAAGTGTCATACCCCAATTTTTGACCTAAAATTTATTTTTTTTACTCATCTTTTAGTTCGGAATTTTTCGTCGTCTCAGACGAAATTTCGACAGGGAGGTATTTTAAAATACCTCATTTTTTTTTTTTTATTTTTAAATTTCGTCCGAGTCCGTCTTTTAGTTTTTATTATTATTTCTATCTTTATTTTTTTTCTTTCTTTTAAATATTTTTGTTTGTTATTTTATTTAACATTTTTATTATTTATTTTTCTCTTCCTTTTTACCTTTTTAATTAGCTGACTTTTTTTTATTTATTATTTTTATTTTGGAAGAAGACTTTTGTCATAAAATTAATGTGTTTTTATGTTGTCACTTATTTGCCTTTTATTGAGTTTTATTGTCATTATTTTGTCAACCAAGCATTTTATGAGCCATTTTATGAGCATTAGTGATGGTAATTGGCATGTTAAAAAGGGAATCAGTAACAAAAAGCCACGACAGATACCAACACAAAAGCCACACGGCCTTGGACCAAAATTCAACAACACTTTCTGCAATTTCTTCAATCCAATTTCCTCAGTTCCAATTCCAACCACACCACAAACATACGGCCACTGTTCACACAGAACCCATTCACGGCTAGCCCCTCCTCTCCCCAACAACAACATTCACGTAGCCCCTCCTCTCCCCAACAACAACACTCACGCAGCCCCCCTCCTCAACCAACCCATTTTCGGCCCCTCTCCTCTCCCCAACAACAACAACACACGCCCCTCACTCAACCTCCCAACACACCACAATCAAGAACACACAAATCACACAAATCCGAAAACCCAAACACAAATCCGAAAACTCTCTAATCCGAACCAAGAACAAGGAAAAGGTGGTTTTCGAAATCTTTAAAAACTTAAGATCTAGCTTTTTTTATTTTTTTTTGTGAAGAATCTAGGTTAGTTTTTGAAGAGAGAAGAGGGAGAGGAGCTAAAAAATATTTTCGTTAAAAAAAAAAGGGAGTTTTTTTTTTTACCTCCGGCGCGGTGGCGCCGCCCTTTGGGCCGGCCAACCACCGCGCCTGTTCTTGTATTTCTGGCCGTGTTTCCTTTTCAGTGAGAGAGAGGGAAGAGAGAGTCTTGAGAGAGAAGGCTTGAGAGAGGAAATGAAGGGAGAGGGAGAGGAAGAAAAATGATGAGAATATTTGATATTTTGTTTCATAAAAACCAGCAAGCCTGGCCCAATAGCCTGCGGCCCAAACCTTCTCTTTTCATCAGCTTGCTGATTGCTTCCCCATACCCCCCTTTCTGCTACTGCACCCCCTCTTTCCCTTTTATTTTTTTTAGTTTTCTTATCATTCTTGCATATTATCTTGTTAATTTTTTTTAGGTATTTTCATGCATATTAGTCCATTGAATTTATCTTATAATCATCATGCATTTTTTCATTTTTTTTATTTTCCTTTTATTTTCATGCATATTTCATTTTATTTTTACTTTTAGCACATTTACTTATCTTAGTGCATTTGCAATTCTCTTCTAGTTATTGTTTTGTCATTTTTTTTTTATTTTGATTAGAATGTAATTTGGATCAATGTAACAAAAAAATAAATGAGAATATGCACCGACACCACACTTTATTTATTCTGTTTTATGTCTTTATTTATTTTTATTTATTCTAAAAGAAAAAATGCAAAAAATATTAGGTTAGTTTAAAAGGGTTTCGTGGTGATCCAACGTCACCACGGAATTTCCTCGCGTTTAGTTATATTTTTAGTCTTAGTCCATAAACAAAAAATAACAAAAACATTCAAATAACAAAAATCACAAAAAAAATCTTTTTTTAATAAACCTTGATTTTCAATCAAGTGTCCGTTCTGTTTTCTTTTATTTTCTTAAAAAAATCATCAATCCACTTTAATTACACTTTAATCATTTTCAAAATAAAAAACACAAACCAATCCCATTTTGCCATTTGGCTTTTACTTTTAAAACCTTTTTTAAAAACCATTAAAAAACACAAAACAAATCAAACGTCATTTTTACCCCGAACTACGAGGTTTTGATCCCTCACGGGTACGTAGGCAGAGGACTCAGTCCTTCCAAATCATAAAAAATACAACAAAAAAAAAACATTTTATTTTCCTTTCGCATTATTCTAATTCATTCTTTCTTTTCTTTCTAAACAAAAAAAATAAGCAAGTTATAGCCAAAATAAATAAATAAAATCAAGAGGTTCTCGTAGAGTACTACGAACGTTTAGGGTGCTAACACCTTCCCTAAACGTAACTAACCCCCGAACCCTAAAATTTTAAAAATGTGGTAATTTAGAACTTTTTTCCACCTTTCTTTTAAAAAATTAAAAGTTCAGTCGTGAAGTAAAACTAGTGAGTCAACGCTAATCAATAGCTTGATCTCCGAAAATCACCGCGACAGAAATGGCGACTTCACTGGGGATTTCCCTAAGAGGGTTGAGCCTAACTTGGATTTATTTAATTATTTTGTGCTATAACTTGCTTAAAATAAAAATAAAAGGTGTAAATATGTAAATATGTGAATATGTGTTTTTTTTCCCTTTTACGTGAGTGGTGAGATAAGTCCTACACCCGGACTTGAGGGAAACATAAGATAGGATGGTGGTATAATCAAAGTGGCTTTCCGAGGGTAAATTTCGGATGTGACACATGTGATAACCCCGCTCAATGGAGGAATCTTGGAAGTATTATTATGTTGGCATGAGTAAGTCGTGTCCGGCATTGATATTTTCAAGTGACCTATGAAGTTGAGGACCTTTAGTTACCTTTAACCCATCTTGGCCTTTTAGGACGTAGTGCGGTGGCTAACCAAGAGTAATCTTGAATTAGTTGATACGCGATACTACACTCAAACGAGACTTTCTTACAAATATTATTGGATCGGGAGTCAATCTCGTAACCCGACGATATTTGGAAGGGGTTGAGGACTTTGGGAACTTGGTAGAACCCGTGATACAGGTACTAATGAAACCATAGTCCTTACCAAATGGCGTGTTTACCCTTGGCTCCAACATTATGGACTTAAACCTCACCATGTTTTCTCCGCTCTTTAGCATAATCATTCATACATGCATCCATGCATAAACTCTTTTCCTTTTCATCCAAAACATCGAAGGACTTAAATGAACTTTTGTAAACATTGTAGATATGGACATTCCACGAAGAAGCACTAAAAAGTATCTTTTCAAGAGGCCGGACTTGGCAAAATTAAGGAAGCTAGGATCTTTAGTAAACGATCGAATGGATTTTCAAGCTCATCATGGAAGGCTACTTAATATCCTTAGAGTAGATGTTGAGGAAGGATGTCTGGAAACCTTGGTCCAATTCTATGACCCGCTCTACCATTGCTTCACCTTTCCTGACTACCAGCTTGTCCCTACACTTGAAGAATACTCATACCTGGTTGGGTTACCCGTGCCTGACAAGATACCGTTCCATGGCCTAGAACCTGTCCCTAAACCCTCCGACATCGCAGCCGCTCTCCACCTTGAAACTTCCATCATCCAAGCAAACCTTACCTTTAAAGGAGGTCTCCAAGGTCTTCCCACCCACTTCCTCTATCAACAAGCCTCCATATTTGCCGAAGCAGCTAGCACTCTTGCCTTCCATTCCACCCTAGCCCTCCTCATATATGGCCTTGTACTCTTCCCGAATATTGACAACTTCATTGATATGCATGCCATCAAAATCTTCCTCTCCAAAAACCCTGTACCCACTCTACTAGCTGATACCTACCACTCTATCCATGACCGTACCCAAGCCGGCCGTGGAACTATTCTTTGCTGTGCACCACTGCTCTACAAGTGGTTTATCTCCCACCTACCTCAAACTCATACTTTCAAAGCTAACCGCGAAGATCTTCCTTGGTCCCACAGAATCATGGCCCTCCATCCCTCAGACATAGTTTGGTACCAGGCAGCCTGTGACGTAGGGAAAGTTATTGTTAGCTGTGGTGAATACCCCAACGTACCTCTTCTTGGTATGCGTGGCGGAATTAGCTACAACCCTTCTCTAGCCCGTCGACAGTTCGGTTACCCAATGAAAACAAAGCCAAACAACCTTGCCCTGACTGGTGAGTTCTATCTTTATCATGAAGACCACTCAAACAGGAGAGAGAGATTCGCACAAGCTTGGAATGCCATCCGCAGACTTAACAGAAGTCAGATGGGCAAGAAATTTGATTATGTGCACGAATCTTATACTCAATGGGTTATTGATAGGACCGTGAGTTTTGGCTTACCCTACCACCTACCTAGATACCTATCCTCCACCATCCCACCATCATCCTTGCCTATCCCTTTTGACACCAAGGAAGAGTTTCAGGAGCAACTAACCAAGGAAAAACAAGAGAAGGAAACTTGGAAGAGAAGGTACCAGGAACTTGAACGTGAGCATGAAACCTTGAAAGGGAAGTTAGCACAGAAGAATCACGAGCTTTTCATTCAGAACCAACGGATGATCGAAAAGGATGATTTGCTTCAGCAAAAAGATGCTTTGCTCAGCCGGGATTCTAAAAGGAAGCGAAGGTTTACGGATTCGTTCTTTGGTGCACATTCAGATTCCGAGGATTCATCTACTCCAGGAGCTTAAGTTGAAGTCTTTAGAGTTTTATGTTTAGATTCTAGTTTCCAAAATCTTGTAATCTGTCAAAAAGAACTATTTTGTAATATCTTAATGCTTAAACGGAATGTTCAAACCATGATGTTTACAATTACTTCAACAAAGTCCTTCGATAACAAATCTTTCTTCTTTTTGCATAAGCATAGTCATGCATCATATCACATTCATAGTTTCTCAAGCCGAGTCTCACGTCTTGTTTTTCCAAAGGTCTATCTGCCTAGTCCAAGAAAGTGGCCCGACGAATTGGCTAATCAGAAAAGAATGGAACATTTGGAGCAAGAAACCCAGAACCTCCGGGAAGAGGTGGCCAATCTCCGGGAAGGGATGGAGAAGTTGACCTCCATGATGAATGCTCTGTTGGCTTCCCAAGCCCAGACGTCAGTTCCTCAGCCTGCTGTTACTACTCTTGAGCAGCCGATCTCATTTGCTACCATACTTGCTCCACCGCCCGGCGCGTTTAGAGCTTACCCATGGGGGATGCCATTTCTATCAGACAAGGGTTTTCATCCCACTTCTTCTGGAACCCCAACTCCGGCTATCCAAAAATCAGCTCCAGCCCCAACAAAGGCCTCGGCAGCAGTATCAACAACAGCCTCGACAACAGGCTCCCCAGTAGTTCGACAACAGAATCGGGTTCAGCAGATATCCCATTTTGATCCAATCCCCATGGCGTATGCAGAGTTGCTTCTCGCTTTGCTTGATAAAAATCTTGTTCAAACTAGGGCACCTCCTAAGGTACCTGAAAGATTGCCAAGGGGGTATAGACCTCATCTTACTTGCGCTTTCCATCAAGGGGCACCCGGTCATGACGTTGAGCATTGTTATGCCTTGAAAGCCGAAGTCCAGAAGCTGATCCAGGCCAACATCCTATCCTTCAAAGGGTCGAGTCCCGATGTGCAAGCTAATCTACTACCTGGCCATGGGACCCCATCTGTTAATTTGGTGCAAGATTGCTCAGAAGCTCACCCTGGTGAAGAAGGTGGCAGTGAATTTTGTAACACATGGCAAAGGTTACTGCAATTGGCTCGTTGTTGACATTCCCTCAATTACTCATGGGTCCAAGGAATGTGTTTTAGTTGTCTTATCTTTTCAAAAATCCTTTCGTTTCGCCCGATACGAAAGTGAAATCATGTAGGGCTCTACTTTTGTCTTCAAGTTACCACTATCAATGAAAAATTGTCGTTTCTTTCGCGACTTTTTATTTTTATTTTACTGCTTTTTCTGGAAAAATGGTAACACAAAAAACCCAAAAAATATTTTATTTTATTTTATTTTAGATCAATTTCAAAAGGTCTGCATTTTTCACTCATTTTTTAAAATCAATCATCAATCATATGTAGACCGAACATCAATAAACCCGTTGAACACTGTAACCCTATGCTCTCTCCCGACTTTGAGTTCCCTGTTCACGAAGCTGAAGAAGAGGAGGATGAACAGATTCCCGAAAAGATCTCTCTGTTACTAGAATATAAAAGAACATCATTCAGCCTCATGAAGAAGCATTTGAAATGATTAACTTGGGTTCCGAAGAACTGCCATTACAGTATTCCTGGTCAAATCCCAGATGAACGGTGCCATCGAGGCTGCAAAAAAAAAACAAAAAAAAAAAAAAAAAACAACAAACAAAAGCAAAAAAGAACAAAAAGAAAGAAAATACACCAAAAAGATGGTGCAGAAGATGGTAACCACTTACAAGGACATGCATGGGATGTTACCGTATGCTTTACATGGACATCGCACTTCAGTGTGTACCTCAACAGGGGCAACCCCCCTCTTCTTTAGTGTATGGCATAGAAGCAGTACTCCCTGTGGAGATTGAGATTCCATCAATGAGAGTTTTAATGGAACCCAAGTTATCAGAGGCTGAATGATGTCAAAACAAATATGATCAGTTCAAACTTGACTGAAGAGAAAGCATGAATGCTTTGTGTCACGGGCAGTCCTCGTGTGCTCCAAGAAGGAGGTTTTGTGCTCAAGAAGATCCAATCTTTTCAAACCGACTCCAGGGGCAAATGGACGCCTAATTATGAAGGCCCATACGTCGTCAAGAGAGCGTTCTCCGGTGGCGCTTTGACTCTTACGACGATGGATGGTGATGAGCTTCCCCGTCCTGTGAATGCTGATGCAGTCAAGAAATACTTTGTCTAAAAAAATAAAAGAACAGCTCGGTAAGTCGAAAACCCGTAAGGGCGGCTTAGCCAAAAATGAGCGTCCCGGTGGACTGAAAACCCGAAAGGGCGGTCCAGGCAAAAATTAGGGACATGAAACAGAAGATAATCATCCTGATAGATCAAAAACCCGGAAAGGCGGTCTATGCAAAAATTAAGGATCAAAAGACAAAGTAACTGCATTGGTCTGATCTCTACTCACTTGGGGCACATTAAATGTCAAGGAAACCCTGAATCTGAAGCATCTAAATGGTGGAATTCAAAGTTGTTAGGGAGAATAACGGTTATTGTGTTCAATGTACCTTCCCCTTTTTATTTACCATTTTCCAAACTTTTGAGAGATCCGTGGGGCAACGCCATTGGCGGGCCACCACTCTGTTAAAATGATTTTGAGCCGTTGCCTTTTATTTGGAATTCCCATTTGTTCGGTTTATAAAATCTCTTCTATTTTTGATGGTAGTATTTGAAGCAAAACTTTTTTTAAAAATCATAAATCTTTTTATATTTTTGAAAAGCATAAACAACAAACGCATTCTCTCTGAGCTCATGAATAAGTGAAGTGTGCGTCAACAGTTATCCTGAGAACGGACAAACTCAGCAGGTTAAACATGGTCAATTGCTTGAGAAAAAGAGCTCGGTAAGTCGAAAACCCGAAAGGGCGGCTTGGGTAAAAATGAGCGTCCCGGTGGATCGAAAACCTGAAAGGGCGGTCCAGGCAAAAATTAGGGGCACACAAAAAAGAATATATTCCCGGTGGACTGAAAACCCGAAAGGGCGGTCCACGCAAAAGTTAGGGATTCAAAAAGGAAAAAACAAAAGAAAAGCATGACCACATAGACACCATTTCTTCTGCCAGGACTATGGATTAGCATGATTCCCCCAGGAAGTAGTTACTCCCCACCGGTTGTTGCATACATCGGGCTTTACCCCGTCAATGTCTTGATATGCCCCAATGGCATCATCCCCAATGAAGATTGCTGAGTGTTGGTACTGCGTCGTCGGTCCACTTTCCATCTCACCTGTCCAGTCTTGGCTCATCAAGTTCGTCAGTCATACCATCATATAAGTCAATCCTCCATACAGTCGTACAAGTCGTATTGTCTTACATACATTCATACATTCATGCATATACACTTTCTTGCATACACAACATGCACATAACATCATTCAATACATGGTTGCATTAACCACCCTGAGTCTTGCTTTTCACATCAATCAGTCATGAACATTTTTTAACCCTCTTTGTCCCCAAGTGTCATCCCAGTGTGTCTGGTCCAAAGATGTCACCCTCTTTTCGCCAAGTGACAGTTCTTTAATGAACAGCTTGTGCGTACCTTTTACTATCATGTCGTCAGTGGCAAGTTCGGCTACATCCCGAGCAGCTGACATTTACCTTTTCTATCCTGTCGTCAGTGGCAAGTTCGGCTACATCCCGAGCAGCTGACATTTACCTTTTCTATCCTGTCGTCAGTGGCAAGTTCGGCTACATCCCGAGCAGCTGACATTTACCTTTTCATCCTGTCGTCAGTGGCAAGTTCGGCTACATCCCGAGCAGCTGACATTTTATCTCTTATCATGTCGTCAGTGGCAGGTTCGGCTACATCCCGAGCAGCTGGCATTTTATCTCTTATCATGTCGTCAGTGGCAGGTTCGGCTACATCCCGAGCAGCTGGCATTTTATCATCTATCCTGTCGTCAGTGGCAAGTTCGGCTACATCCCGAGCAGCTGGCATTTTATCATCTATCATGTCGTCAGTGGCAGGTTCGGCTACATCCCGAGCAGCTGGCATTTTATCATCTATCATGTCGTCAATGGCAGTTCGGCAACAACCCGAACAGTTGGCATTTACCTTTTATCTTGTCGTCAATGGCAGTTCGGCAACAACCCGAACAGTTGACATCTACCTTTACTTCTTGTCGTCAATGGCAGTTCGGCAACAACCCGAACAGTTGACATCAACATTTATTTCTTGTCGTCAATGGCAGTTCGGCAACAACCCGAACAGTTGACATCTACCTTTATTTCTTGTCGTCAATGGCAGTTCGGCAACAACCCGAACAGTTGACATCTACCATTTATTTCTTGTCGTCAATGGCAGTTCGGCAACAACCCGAACAGTTGACATCAACATTTATTTCTTGTCGTCAATGGCAGTTCGGCAACAACCCGAACAGTTGACATCTACCATTTATTCCCTTGTCGTCAATGGCAGTTCGGCAACAACCCGAACAGTTGACATCTACCTTTATTCCTTGTCGTCAATGGCAGTTCGGCAACAACCCGAACAGTTGACATCTACCTTTATTCCTTGTCATCAATGGCAGTTCGGCAACAACCCGAACAGTTGACATCTACCTTTATTCCTTGTCGTCAATGGCAGTTCGGCAACAATCCGAACAGTTGGCATTTACCCTTTGTTTTTTGTCGTCAATGGCAGTTCGGCAGCAACCCGAACAGTTGACATTCACCTTTATTCCTTGTCGTCAGTGGCATGTTACTTTTGTACCGGTCTTTACCTCAAATGGCAAGCCCTACAAACGGGCAGTTTGTGGTCGGTGTCTTTTCCCATATCATATTTCCTTTCTCAGCTGTCAATACGATAGTTGATCCCTTCCCCAGTGAAACTATGTTATCCCCCAGTGGAGTCGGATCCCTTTTCTTTAACGAACTCGGGTATCCTTTCGTTTTGTGTTATCCCCAGTCAGGTCATCCTCGCCGTCTTGCATTCACCTTTGCATCACGAGCATTCCACATCTTTTTTTGTTAGGTCCAAAATTGGTGTACTCTGTATTTAAGTCCCTTCGACCCGTCGAATCCAAGATTTTCTCTTCAGATCTCCGGACGAAGAGACTTAAATAGGGGCATCTGTCATACCCCAATTTTTGACCTAAAATTTATTTTTTTTACTCATCTTTTAGTTCGGAATTTTTCGTCGTCTCAGACGAAATTTCGACAGGGAGGTATTTTAAAATACCTCATTTTTTTTTTTTTATTTTTAAATTTCGTCCGAGTCCGTCTTTTAGTTTTTATTATTATTTCTATCTTTATTTTTTTCTTTCTTTTAAATATTTTTGTTTGTTATTTTATTTAACATTTTTATTATTTATTTTTCTCTTCCTTTTTACCTTTTTAATTAGCTGACTTTTTTTTATTTATTATTTTTATTTTGGAAGAAGACTTTTGTCATAAAATTAATGTGTTTTTATGTTGTCACTTATTTGCCTTTTATTGAGTTTTATTGTCATTATTTTGTCAACCAAGCATTTTATGAGCCATTTTATGAGCATTAGTGATGGTAATTGGCATGTTAAAAAGGGAATCAGTAACAAAAAGCCACGACAGATACCAACACAAAAGCCACACGGCCTTGGACCAAAATTCAACAACACTTTCTGCAATTTCTTCAATCCAATTTCCTCAGTTCCAATTCCAACCACACCACAAACATACGGCCACTGTTCACACAGAACCCATTCACGGCTAGCCCCTCCTCTCCCCAACAACAACATTCACGTAGCCCCTCCTCTCCCCAACAACAACACTCACGCAGCCCCCCTCCTCAACCAACCCATTTTCGGCCCCTCTCCTCTCCCCAACAACAACAACACACGCCCCTCACTCAACCTCCCAACACACCACAATCAAGAACACACAAATCACACAAATCCGAAAACCCAAACACAAATCCGAAAACTCTCTAATCCGAACCAAGAACAAGGAAAAGGTGGTTTTCGAAATCTTTAAAAACTTAAGATCTAGCTTTTTTTATTTTTTTTTGTGAAGAATCTAGGTTAGTTTTTGAAGAGAGAAGAGGGAGAGGAGCTAAAAAATATTTTCGTTAAAAAAAAAAGGGAGTTTTTTTTTTTACCTCCGGCGCGGTGGCGCCGCCCTTTGGGCCGGCCAACCACCGCGCCTGTTCTTGTATTTCTGGCCGTGTTTCCTTTTCAGTGAGAGAGAGGGAAGAGAGAGTCTTGAGAGAGAAGGCTTGAGAGAGGAAATGAAGGGAGAGGGAGAGGAAGAAAAATGATGAGAATATTTGATATTTTGTTTCATAAAAACCAGCAAGCCTGGCCCAATAGCCTGCGGCCCAAACCTTCTCTTTTCATCAGCTTGCTGATTGCTTCCCCATACCCCCCTTTCTGCTACTGCACCCCCTCTTTCCCTTTTATTTTTTTTAATTTTCTTATCATTCTTGCATATTATCTTGTTAATTTTTTTTAGGTATTTTCATGCATATTAGTCCATTGAATTTATCTTATAATCATCATGCATTTTTTCATTTTTTTTATTTTCCTTTTATTTTCATGCATATTTCATTTTATTTTTACTTTTAGCACATTTACTTATCTTAGTGCATTTGCAATTCTCTTCTAGTTATTGTTTTGTCATTTTTTTTTTATTTTGATTAGAATGTAATTAGGATCAATGTAACAAAAAAATAAATGAGAATATGCACCGACACCACACTTTATTTATTCTGTTTTATGTCTTTATTTATTTTTATTTATTCTAAAAGAAAAAATGCAAAAAATATTAGGTTAGTTTAAAAGGGTTTCGTGGTGATCCAACGTCACCACGGAATTTCCTCGCGTTTAGTTATATTTTTAGTCTTAGTCCATAAACAAAAAATAACAAAAACATTCAAATAACAAAAATCACAAAAAAAATCTTTTTTTAATAAACCTTGATTTTCAATCAAGTGTCCGTTCTGTTTTCTTTTATTTTCTTAAAAAAATCATCAATCCACTTTAATTACACTTTAATCATTTTCAAAATAAAAAACACAAACCAATCCCATTTTGCCATTTGGCTTTTACTTTTAAAACCTTTTTTAAAAACCATTAAAAAACACAAAACAAATCAAACGTCATTTTTACCCCGAACTACGAGGTTTTGATCCCTCACGGGTACGTAGGCAGAGGACTCAGTCCTTCCAAATCATAAAAAATACAACAAAAAAAAAACATTTTATTTTCCTTTCGCATTATTCTAATTCATTCTTTCTTTTCTTTCTAAACAAAAAAAATAAGCAAGTTATAGCCAAAATAAATAAATAAAATCAAGAGGTTCTCGTAGAGTACTACGAACGTTTAGGGTGCTAACACCTTCCCTAAACGTAACTAACCCCCGAACCCTAAAATTTTAAAAATGTGGTAATTTAGAACTTTTTTCCACCTTTCTTTTAAAAAATTAAAAGTTCAGTCGTGAAGTAAAACTAGTGAGTCAACGCTAATCAATAGCTTGATCTCCGAAAATCACCGCGACACTAAGCCTTACCCCATGTGTTTATGCAGGAAATACATGCTTGAACCTGATTGATGCAAAGACAAGAAGGTTTTCTTGATGCCATCGCTACAAGCGCAAGACTCATCGCTAGTAGCGAGGATAGGCAGAGATTTTCAGTGATCCATCGCTTGAAGCGCAGCATCCATCGCTAGTAGCGAGCTTAGGCAGGGATTATCAGGAGTTCATCGCTTGTAGCGATGAACTGGACGCTTGAAGCGAGCCTAGGCAGGGAATTTCAAAGGCTGGTCGCTAGTAGCGACAGACCTGGTCGCTATAGCGACCAAAGGGGCGGTTTAATGCTGATGGTGACGTGGAGCTCTATGATTGGCCAACTGAAGTCCTCGCTACAAGCGACAGACTGGTCGCTTGTAGCGAGCGTTCATTATCTCAGTATATTTAAGGATTTTTAAGCTCATTTCTTAATATATAGTTTTTTATCAGAATATTTATTTTTCCAGAGCTTAGAAAACTTATAATCTTTGAGAGAGAATAGTCATAGAAGGAGGAAAACATCAAATAGCAATTAGATTTGGATTGAAGAAGATCTTAAGAAGCTTTGAGACATCAAGCTCTCACATATCTTCATCTTTCTTTCCTATTTTGCAAGAGTTGTCATGAAAATGATCAACCAATCTCCTTTGTTGGGATTGATAGGTAAACAATCACTCATGTTGTAAACTTTTGATTATTCAATATATGATTCTAGCAATTTTTATATACCATTGAATTTCTTCTTGCTTTTCAATCTTATGTTTGATTTAAATGTTGTTGAAAAAGGCTTTTGAATCTAGGTTTAGAATGATTTTCTATCAAGATAAGAAATTCTAGAAATGGGATTTGGTTTTGATAATTACATTATAGTATTGAATCTTAATGCTTTTGGATCGTTTAATAGATTGAGAAATCATCGATTAAACGATACAATAGATCACACGATGTCATTTGGGAAATCAATGATGTTGATGAGCAATACGTAATAATGCAATATATAAGAAAACGCTAGAATTCGTATTTGTGATCAATCGGATATAAACAATGTTTGATTGATGAAAGTCAATCCTAAACACCTTCTATGTCCTATTACTCTACCATTTATTTATTATGTTTTAAAAGTATGAGTAGTGTAGTACAAAAACAAGTAAACCCTAACTTAAAACGATAATCGAAGTTGAACGGAATATGATATCACATTAATCCCTGTGGAACGATATAAAAACAAATACTTGCTTTCGCAGTACTAACAAGGATCCCTTGCTTTGGAGGCTTTGAGAAAGTTTCGGCTGATGGATGATACCCCAACCCGAAGCGATTTTTCTTCTCCGGTATGTCCACTAATTTGCCCCATCCGGTGGGTCGGCTTTCTTCTAGGGCCTCTCTTATCGCCCTCCATGATGACATGGCTGTCCTAGCCTCTTCTTTGGGCTTCGAGCTCGATGTCACGACATTCGCCACTTCCAAAGACTGGAATGGAACGTCCACAGCTTCTTCATCCGTTTCTATGTAACGGAAAGATGAGAGATGGCTTACCATCATGTCCTCTTGCCCGGAAACTACAATCATTTGGTTATCAATGATGAACTTTAGCTTCTGGTGTAGGGTAGAGGTGATGGCTCCGGCCGCATGGATCCATGGTCGTCCGAGAAGACAACTATATGTTGGATTAATATCCATGACTTGGAAGGTTATGGTGAAAACCTTAGGTCCTATTTGGACCGGTAAGTCAATCTCCCCTATAACGGCTCTTCTTGACCCATCGAAAGCTTTCACGACCAAGGCGCTGGGCTTCATTACGGTCCCTTCACATGATAATTTGAGGAGGGTAGTCTTGGGCATGACATTCAATGATGACCCCGTGTCCACTAGCACTCTTGAGAGGATGTGGTCCATGCATTTCACGGAGATATGTAAGGCGCGGTTATGAATGTGCCCCTCGTCGGGTAACTCATCGCCATTGAAACCCAAGTACCTACTTGAGGTAAAATTTCCGACTATCCCGTCGAATTGGTCCACCGGAATGTCCTTGGTGACATGTGCCTCACTGAGGATCCGCAGTAGTGCTTCTCGGTGTGCTTCCGAGCTTAGTAGTAGGGATAACATGGAGATCTTGGAGGGAGTTTGACCTAGCTGGTCAATGATTTTGTACTCGCTCTTTTGGATTATCCTTAGGAACTCTTCGGCCTCTTTTTGCGGGATTGTCTTTTGAGAAGGCCCCGCTTGGTTCTCTTCTTCCTCCACGCTCTTTTCTTTGAGCGGCTCCTTTGGTAGTACGGCTGGCGTCTTCCCGAGTTCTTTCGGAGCGAAGACTCTACCACTTCTAGTCATTCCTCCAACACCGGTAATGTTAGTGATGCTGGGCTCGATTTTGGCTAGTGGTTTTCCTTCCACATAGGCCACAGGTTGGTAATTCCAAGGTACCCTCTTCGTGCTTTCAAAAGAGAAGGGTGCAGGTACGTGGAATGTTATGGGTTGTATTGGCATTGGTACCTCTCTCCTTTGGTATGAGATTTCGAGAGGTTTTGGGCCGTTAGACTCTAAGGTAGCAACGTCCGTGTCATCCTTTATATAGCCAATTTGGATCCAACCTTGGTCCATTAACTCTTGAAGACAACTCTTCAACTCTTCGCACTCATTCGGGTTAACCTTGCAGGCTTCGCAGTTGGCGTGCATTTCCTCGAATAATCCAAAGCCGGTTAAACGCTCCCTTATGGTTGACAGGGGAGTCTTAACATTGGATACCCTTTTGACTGGACCACAGTCCTCTTGTTCCTCCACCGCATTTACAGAGGGACCCGTATGCCCCGGCAATGGGTTGTTCTTCACATTGGGGTTCTCCTCTTTGAAGGATAACAGCTTCTTGTCAATAAGATCCTGTACCTTGTGTTTGAAAACTCTACAGTTTTCGACATTGTGCCCCACGGATCCTGCGTGGAAATCACATTTGGCATTGGCGTCGTACCACTGTGGATATGGTGGCGACATTGGTGGTAGCAGTCTTGTCTCGACCATACCCTTTTGGATTAGGTATGGCAAGATTTGTCCATAAGACATAGGTACAGGATCAAACTGCCTATTAAAATAACTGTTCCTCGAGCTCGCTTGATTCTTTGAGGGGTACCCGCCTTGTTGCTGTTGCTGTTGATTTTGCTGCGGCAACACTACTGGTTGTCGAGGTGGATTTGCGGGAATCACTTGAGGTGAGTAACGCCCTTGAGCTGTTGCTGCTG
The DNA here is from genome assembly GCA_018208015.1 of Medicago ruthenica. Classification (NCBI taxonomy): domain Eukaryota; kingdom Viridiplantae; phylum Streptophyta; class Magnoliopsida; order Fabales; family Fabaceae; genus Medicago; species Medicago ruthenica. The sequence continues at coordinate 80,469,948 of CM031372.1, read as the reverse complement.
CCACATAAGGATAGTGGTAGTGAGGCATTTGATTTGGTGGTGGGTAGGATGGTCCCATTAGAACGGCATTTGTCTCCCCCTCTTTCTTTTTTGTGAAAGTTGCTGGGGGGTTTTCTAGCTCCACTTTGAGCTTCTAGAGAGCCTTGGATTTTTCCTCTCTTCACTCCGTCTTCTATTCTTTCGCCGACCATGACTAAATCGGAGAAAACCGGCAGACGTGCTTCCAATCATCTTGTCGTAATATGGGCCTTGAAGTGTGCCCATAAAGGTGTCGACAAGTTCTCTTTCCAATAGTGGTGGTTGCACACGAGAAGCTAGTTCTCTCCACCGCTGAGCGTACTCCTTGAAGGACTCATTGCTTCTTTGTAGGAGGTTTTGTAGTTGCATCCTATTTGGAGCCATGTCCAAATTATATTTGTATTGCTTTAGGAAGGCATCGGCTAGATCCTTCCAAGTTTGGACATGAGTACGCTCGAGCTGCATGTACCAATCCAAGGACGCTCCGCTTAAACTATCTTGAAACACATGCACCATGAGTTTCTCGTTCATTGCGTAAGCTGCCATCTTCCTACAGAACATCCTTAGATGGTTCCGAGGGCATTGAATTCCTTTGTATTTCTCGAAGTCCGGTACTTTGAACTTCGGAGGAATTACCACGTCGGGCACTAGGCACATATCCAAGGCGTTGTGGGCACCGTATGAGCTGAACCCTTCGACAGCTTTCAACCTTTCTTCCAAAACTCGATACATTTGGGTGGTATCATTGTCTTGGTGGGTGGTGTCGGGAGCAGATTGCCTTAGCTGGCTGTTTTCCACATCATGGGGAATTACTTCATGCTGAGTAGTGGAAGTTCCTTGAAGACGACGCTCTTCATTCCTTACGGGGATTGTGAGCGGTGGTGGAGGTGGTCCTTGACCCTCATTTTCGAAGGGTGGGGTATAGTTCTGAGGTAAACCATAAAGAGGCCATTGCACATTGGATGCATCCGTTGTTGGGCGAGGATGGCTTTCTCGTGCCGATAGAGCTTGCATTAACTCTAGCATCTGATCCATCTTTCCCTTCATTCCATCAACCTCTTCTCTCAAAGCCGCTTGAGTTTGTTCCAAATTGTCCATGATCCTTTGTTTATTAGCTCGTGTTCCGTACGAGTGTTGAATATCTGGTTCTTGGACCGAGGGCTTTCGGGGTTTTCGGGCTATGATTGCTTTGAACTGTTTGAATGGGAATGAATGAGTTTTTTTTTGAAAAATGCATGAAGATGCATGTGGATGCATGTATGCTATGAGTATGCAAAATATGCGTTTTTTTTTTTATTTTGCTTTATGGAGTTTAAAGGTGCACGATTAATATTAGCAAATTCGAAATATTAAAGACCGGGCAATTGATTATACTTCAAAATATATTTGATTAAATAACATTTGTTTACAAAGTGTAACTAATGCTATTACAAATCAAATAGCCGCTCGCTTCTCGGCTTTGCTCATCTCCTCCCTATAGAAATCTATGGTGTCCTTGCAGAACTTCATAAACTTCTGGATCTCCATGGGGATGACAAAGTAGGGCATGACCATCTCGGCCTCCGCTAGCTTCTTTGGAAGTTGGGTGATTACCAAATTTGAGAATGCAACCAATTTAGTGAAATCCTCACTTAATCGGGTGGCGTCTTGCCATACATACTCAATCACTTCCTTGCGCTGGTCTAGCTTGACTCTTGCACTTCTAATTTCATCGTGTAGTTGTGCAATGTGGTCCCCATGAGCTCTTGCAATCTTGTCGAAGTACTCTTCGAATTTCTTGATGTCTTCTTCGAGATGATTGCACTTTAGCTTCCCTTGATGAGAAAGGCTCTCATGTCTTTGCCGCTGGACGCGTTCGGCTTGAAGCTGCTCTTTGTAGTCTTTCACTACTTCTTGGAGCTGTTGATTTTTCTCTTGGAATTTCAACCTCCATTTCCGTTGAGCTTCGATGGCTAGTTCGCCAAACTTCTTGAGCTCTTGGTTGGAATGTAGAATTCTTTCCAACTCTTCGTCCTTGGCCACAAGGTTGGCATCCGCACTAACCAAGCCGCCTCCTATCCAATCCCTTTTCCCTTCGGAGGTTCTTAGCCTTTTTTGGCATACTAGGAGAGAATGCGATACTTCATCACGATCTCTCTTCGTCCTAGTAATCTCTCCTAAAGCTTGGAGGTGCTTCAATTCTAAGTCTCCGTTTTTGTTTTGGAGTTCTTGAATTTTAGCCTTGAGGTCCTCCACTTCTTTGTTGGGAATGATTGCAATAGGTTTAGGTGTAGGAGATTTTAGAGGGTTTATGACCACGAAGGGTAACTTGATTGCTTTGACCCTCTCCTTCACCCATTGAGTATAAAGGGGTTTGGCGACACAGTTTCTCTTGCCGACCCTTCCCTTGCGTACTTGGCTCCATGCTCCCCGGATTCTCTCTAGCAATGCCGGGTCTTGATCGCCTTCCCTTAAGTAGAAAGCTTCCAACAAAAGGTCATTAGGTTTATCCTCCATTGAAAAACCTAGTTGTCGGAGAGAGAGGACCGGATTGTAATTAATACATCCCTTAGTACCAATGAGGGGTACGTTAGGGAAGTCCCCGCAGCTGAGGATAATTTCCGGGTCCTCTAAGTTTGGTGAAAACCAATGGATGTCCTTCTCGGCGAGGGTTGTCATCCGTTGCGACCATTTGAGCTTGGCCCGGTTTTCCACAAAGTCTCGGTTTCTCGGCATGTGAGACATCATCCAAATTTGCACCACGGGAGTGCAACAAGTAATTTTGCGTCCCCTTGCTTGTTCATGCCTTGAGTAGAGGGTATGATAAAAATCCGCTAAGATTGTAGGAACTGGATTTTTAGTCATAAACACCTCTAGAGCCGGAAAGTCTACGAAATCATCCATGTTGGGGAATAAAACAATCCCGTAGACTAAGAGGGCTAAGATGGCGTTGAAAGCCATTACCTCTTTGTTGGCTAGTAAATCCCGAGCTTTGGCTTCCAAAAACTTTCTTGAAAATCCCTTAAGGTTTCCTCTAACTTCCAAGTTAGATGCCACTTCTTGGGTGTCGAGGTATAAGGATTCGGCGATGGCTTCAAATGTGGGATCCTTTCCCGGACCGAGATAGAGTTCATGACCTTTCATGCTACAACCCAAAATCTTCTCAAACTCTTCCAAAGTTGGCGCTAGTTGGAAGTCTTAAAAGGTGAAGCACCGTAGAGGTGGGTCGAAAAATTGCGCGAAAGTGGTTAAGGCCGTTGAATCTATTCTTACGGGTAGAAGATCAAGGATTAGCCCATAGCTTGCCTCGAAGATGTTCTTGTGGACCGAAGAGAGCCTCTTGCTTAGAGCTAATAAACTTTCCACCCTAGGAGCTTTAATTTTGAAGGCGAGCGTATTCTTGTTCCCGGAATCCATATTTCTTTTTTTTGCTAATATTTGTTCGTTCTTTTTAAACTCCTATAAAGCAAAACGATGCGAAAATTACTTTCATGAATGCAAATGTTATGCAAGGGTATGGTTTATGAAGGTTCGGAACTTCCCCCCATCCTCACATGTAGGCTTTAAATTGTGAAATCTCCTAAGAAGAGGTCCTTAGAGTCATAGACCTCACATGGAATTAGGGTTGTCTATGGACATACGTCGACATGACTTCAATTAATTCCACGTGAAAATCTCATCTAAGCGGGGTTGGACATCCTACCTCACGGACATACGTCAACGCGGGCTTCCGCACACAACCTCCTTCTAACTTAGTTTTTTTCTCAAGCTCGGGTAGAGAGCCTCACACGTCCGGCATTAACCCGAACAATGTGGAGTAACATCACTCAAGTAACCCCCGCATTTGATATATATGATATGAATATAAAGCGGATAAAGCAAATATAAACATAAAGCATAAATATAACATGTATGAATAAAATAAATAAACATGGCGTGCAAAGAAAATAAAACAAATGGCTTTAACCCAAATAGGTTAGGCTTAACTCACTAGTGGGAACAGGGTCCCCAGTGAAGTCGCCAGCTGTGCGCACCTCGTTTTTTTCCTCGGGAAAAAGACGCGCAAATCCTCCGAGGTCGTTCGCAAACGCTCGGAGGGCCTTTGTGAAGCCGCCACCAAAGTTTTTGTGTAAAGGGAACGTTGATAAACCCTTAAGTTTTTTTTTGAAAAAAAGGGAAACGATAATAAAACCCTTTGACGATGAGGATAAGGATTTGGTCATCGCAACCATTGTCGGGTTCGGGAGTCGATTACGCAAGGGGAAGGTATTAGCACCCCTCACGTCCGTTGTACTCAACGGGAACCTTCTATTTGGTTAAAGCTTGAATTGTTTTTTTTAATACTTTGCGCGCATGTTCGTTTATGTTAAAAATATAATAAAGGGGGGAAAAAGAGATAAAAACAAACGAAAGAAAAGAAGGGAAAAAAAAGTTTTTTATTATTGCGCTTGACAAGATGTCGATCTTGCTCCTACGTATCTCCCGGTAGTCGGAGAATTCAAAGCTTACGTAGTTCTTTGTAGAAAAACGTACATGTGTTGGTTGATTTTAATTGGACGATGTTTTAACCGAATTCTTGCGATTAAAACGTAGCTTGTATGCTCGCGCTTGGAGACTTATTAAGCGTATAGCTTGTATGCTCGCGCTTTGGAGACTTATTAAGCGTTTGTTCACGAATCACATTAGAATGGTTAAAAGGTACGTCCGTTAGGGTAAAGGGTTGGAATTGGCCGCTATGGGACCAAGAGAGGTACAATGGACTCATACAAGTCAATCATTGACCGAGTGGACTCAAACGAGTCGGGGGGGTGAGTCTAATGGCCACGGGGGACCAAAAGGTTTGGATTGACCACAAGGGGCCAAGCTTTGGTTTGGTTAGGGTTGTACATATTGAAAAAGGGAATGACGATTGTCCGAGCGACGAGACATACGTCACGCATTCGTACAATCGGGGCGATGGAGAGACATACGTCACACCATCCCTTTTTCATTCATGTTTTTGGGTTGAATCCTTTAGAAATCCCAAGGTATGTCAAAACATTTGGTTTGAAAACCCAAAAATGGGAAGGTTTAGCAATTTTGCTAGAAAACGCATAAGTTCGTCTCATTTTGCGAAAATGCGAACGTATTTGGCGTATGTTCATGTTTGAATTTTGAAAATCATGAACAATATTTATTGTTCAAGTTTTGATTGGAATGATGAACATAGCTTGTTTGTTCATGTGGTTTTGAAAGTTTGGGAACATAACTTGTTTTGCAAGTTATCCACAAAATAGTCATACGAACTTGTGATTTTGTCAAAATTATGCAAAATCCTTGTTATGGTTTGAAGAACATGGGTTTAAAAACTCTTAGGTTCTGAGCTCAGGGGCTAGAACCTCAAACATTGGTCATTTTGACACAAAAACTCAGATTCTGAGTTCTGTCATGGTCGCACTGCGACCATGACTTCGCACTGCGAAGCATGCGAAATTTTGGGTTCAGAAGCTGTTTCTGAACTTTTGTTCAGAAACAACTTCTGAACACACTCAGGACCTTATAGGTGGGTGAAAAACTTTGAGTTTTTGGGGTGAAAAAGGCTGGACAAACCAGTTTTGATGTTTTGAAAACCTTGGGATTTCTTTGAAATTCAAAAGGGGTTTTTTAGAATCAAATGGTTTTGAACCAAAATAGCTATGCAAACACAATTGTAAATGCAAGATAAAGCCTTAGAAACTTACAGAACTCCTTAGCAAAGCTCCAGCTGCGATTGATTTGATTTGGTTGAAGGCTTTCACAAGAGGTTTTGATATTGGTGATGGTTTTGGAACTTTGGAAAGCTTTGTGTTGGGTTGGTTTTTTTCTGGTTATTTGTGGAGGTTTGTAGGCTAAAATGAGTAGAGTTTCTGCTCTTGAAATGCTGTTGTTAACTGTGTTTGTATCCTTGGGCATTGCCTTCTATTTATAGGCCAAAACCAAATCTTTTTCATCATTACACAATCCCAAAATTCAGCTGATTTGTGGCTAAGATCAAGCTGGATCCTTTTGCATTAAATGCTAATGGATAGAGGCAACCTTGCCTTGCACCAAGGGGCAAGACTCAGCCTGATTTCAGCCACAAATTCAACCTATTCTAGAAGGTAATGATGAAGAACAAAGCTGAATTGCAATTGGCTAATGCTTGGGGATCAATCCTTGCAATCTCAATGGTTGATCAATGAAAACGTGCACTGTAATGTGCAGAGATTGAGGGATGAAAAGGCTACTTATGGCTGGTGTGAGAGGGTGAAAAGCTGCTGCAAAAACAGAGTAGGCACTCATGGTTTTTCAAGTGAAAAATCCAGCTGGTTTGACTGGTTTTGGGGGGAGCAAGCAGGAGGAAAGTCCTCAAGCAGTTGGCTGGCAACCTTGTGGTGGTTAGCAGGTCACATGGGAGGGACTAGAGCTGCCCAAGGGCAAGCCCACTTGCTTGTCACATGCTTGGTTGGAAGAAAAAGCTTCCAACCTTGGCATTAATGGCAAGTCCTTCAATTCTGGCTTTGCTTGGCCCAATTAGCCATGAATGCTACTTAAAATAAACATGGAAATGATATGCAACAAATTCTGGAATTAAATCAAAGAAACCAAAAATCTGCAGAAAAATCGCAGACTTCGCAGTGCGAAGAGAGCTTCGCATTGCGAAGTCAGCATTTTTGAAATGTTGACTTTTCTGTTGACTTTTGTTGACTTTTGACTTTTTTCCCCTCTTTGATTTTTTTGATTTTTTGTTTTAAAATGCTTAGGACAAAATTAGGGTACTACAATCTCTTCAGAACCATCTAAGATAGCATTGGCTTCAGGCGGGGTATTGATGGACCCGGCACTATGAAAGGTACCACTAACAGAGTCCAAGCTAACACCGTACTTAGAGCCGCTTGCAGAGGAAGCAAAACCCAGTCCTTCGCGATTCTTGTTTTTTGGCAACTGCACAACCTTTCCCCATCCTACACCTGTTCCTTCCTGCACCACCTTCTGTGCGCTCTTCCAGGTGGCAAAAGACACTTCGCTCTTCTCTGGCCCCTTACCTTCCACAGTCAGGCCTTGGAAAGAGGTTCCTTCCATTTCGTCAGCACCAATAAAGGAAAAGGCTGACAAGTGGCTTATCAACATGGCTTCTTCACCGCTTACAGTTATTAGCTTCCCGTTCTTTACGAACTTCAACTTTTGATGCAGCGTAGACGTCACCGCTCCGGCTTCATGGATCCATGGTCGGCCCAACAAACAACTGTATGCCGCTTGGATATCCATCACTTGAAAGGTAATCTGAAATTGGTGTGGTCCAATCGTTATGGGCAGGTCTACTTCTCCGATCACCGACTTCCTTGAACCATCAAAAGCTTTTACTATTACTCCGCTTCTCCTTATGGGTGTACCCTTGTAGGAAAGTTTATCAAGAGTTGATTTGGCCATCACATTCAGAGACGAACCGGTGTCCACAAGTACATTCGACAATGCATCAGATTTGCAATTCACCGATATATGCAATGCCAGGTTGTGATTCCTACCTTCTGCTGGGAGCTCTTCATCACTGAAACTCAGATTGTTACATGCAGTGATATTACCCACTATTCCACCAAACTGATCAATCGTCACATCATGATCCACAAAAGCTTGGTCCAGGACTCTCATCAGGGCGTCTCTATGAGCGTCAGAATTCAATAATAATGACATCACAGATATCTTCGACGGAGTTTGCATCAACTGATCAATCACTTTGTACTCGCTTTTCTTGATCAACTTCAAAAATTCGTCTTGATCAGAGTCCATACCGGCCCTACTAGACTGGCCCATCTCCTTGTTTCCACTAGGACCAAATACTGGCGGTTGTCCAATCACCGGATCACTTACTTTCTTCGGGAGCGCTGCTGGGATGACACGCCCGTTCCTCAATATCTTGTTATCACTTGCAATGTTGTCGACAGAGGTTAGGGCGGGTAAGGGTACCTCCCGTCCGTTTTCCAGCATCGTGGCCTGGTATTTGTATGGGATTGCCTTTTGGGAAGTATACGGCACAGGTCCCGGCAAACAGATTACTAGAGGAGTAGTAGTTGACCTTTCACTGTTGTATGATATCTCCACCCGTTCTGGAATGCTGAACTCAGGTGTAATGACACACACCTCCTTCTCCTTCTTCGAGATGAGCAACTCCCTCCTGTCTATCAATCCTTGTATATCACACTGCACTTTCTGACATCCCCTTGGGTCTACAAGGCATACTTCGCATGCTGTATGATCGTGACTAAACAAATTCACCTCGCACATCTTGATATGCATAGGAACCAGTGGGGTCTGAACATGTTGGACATTAAGAATGATACTATCTTTGCAACAGTCTTGTACCATATTAACAGACGGTCCATGATTCGGTAGAGGGTTAGCCTGAACGTTTGGGTTCTGGTCTCGGAAGGACAAGATGTTGGCTTGGATCAATTTCTGCACTTCTCTCTTTAAAGCAAAGCAGTGTTCAACGTCATGGCCTGGTGCCCCTTGGTGGAAGACACAGGTGCGGTCAGCTCGGTACCAACCAGGTAGCCTTTCTGGTAGTTGAGGAGGCGGCCTTGTCTGTACCAGATTTTTCTCAAGCAAAGCTGGGAGCAACTCTGCGTATTTCATAGGGATTGGGTCAAACTGCTGGTTTCTTGGCATATGGTTTTGTGGATGAAGTGGTTGGGGGGCTTGAGGTCGGGGCTGTTGCTGGTAGTACGGTTGTTGATGAGGCTGTTGATAATGTTGATGGGGCTGTTGGTAAGGTGGTTGAGGTTGTTGGTAGGGCCTTTGTGGAGTTTGTAGTTTGTAGTTTGAATTTTGGGCAGTATTAGTGGATGGTTAAATGGCAGCAATGTGTTGGTAGGAAGGGTATCTTTGTTGTGGTCTCCCGTGAGCAACCATACTGACCTCCTGTTCCTTCTTTCTTGGGAGGTGGTTCCCGAACTTCTTCCCACTGTTGGTGGGGGTACTCTCTTTAACCAGACGTCCTTCCCGGACTCCTTCCTCCAGGCGCATACCCATATTTACCATCTCAGTGAAATCGCTGGGTGCACTTGCAATCATCCGCTCGTAATAAAATGAATCAAGAGTATTCAGGAAAATCTTGGTCATTTCTTTTTCCTCCAATGGCGGGTTGATTTGTGCAGCGATTTCTCTCCATCTTTGGGCGTACTCTTTGAAAGTCTCCTTGTCCTTTTGAGCCATGGCCCGGAGTTGATCTCTGTCTGGGGCCATGTCCAGGTTGTACTTGTATTGGCGGACGAAGGCTTCTCCCAAATCATTGAAAGTTTGGATCTTGGTGCTGTCCAAACTCATGTACCATTTTAAAGCTGCGCCAGTTAGACTATCCTGGAAGTAGTGGATGAGCAATTGGTGGTTATCAGTCTGGGTGGACATCTTCCGAGCATACATCACCAAGTGGCTCTGAGGGCAGGTGTTCCCCTTATACTTTTCGAATTCAGGGACCTTAAACTTGGGCGGGATCTTGACATTTGGCACCAAGCAGAGGTCGTGGGCATTTTTCCCAAAAAGATCTTTTCCACGGAGGGCCTTAATTTCTCGTTGCATCTCATCAAACTTTTCCTGGAAATCGTCCATCCGATCCTGAGCCCCTACACTTTCTGTGTGAAAGATAGGTTCATTGTCGTATTGGGTCGTATGAACCACTGGGGCTGAAAAGGCCACAGTAGCTTGAGGAAAAGTAACACCAGGTTGAGGAGCATAAGTTGCAACAGGAATAGGGATGAGTCCTTCACCGGAGCTAAGAGGCATGCCCCAGGGATATCCGTCGGGCATTGTGTATTGTGGGGCACTGGTGTGCGCTGTCGGAGCCGAAGTAGTAGCAGTTGTCAACAGAGCTGGAGAGCTAGGGGAAGGAGACGGTGGATGAACTTGTGCGGCTGCCAGCAGCTTTACCAACTCTGTCAATTCTTCAATCTTGGTCCGCATGGATGTCATTTCCTCCCGAAGTACTTGGTTTTCTTGTTCCAGATGGTCCATTATTTTTCTCTGATGTGCTCTAGTGTTGTATGTGTAAGTTGGTTTCTGCTGAGGACGTCGGGCCACTTTCTTGGACTAGGCAGATGGACCTTTGGAAAAAACAAGACGTGAGACTCGGCTTAAGAAACTATGAATGCAATATGATGCATGATTATGCGTATGCACAAAAAAGATATTTTACAGAAGGACTTTTGTAAACATCATGGTTTGAACATTTCATTTAAGCATTAAGATATTACAAAATAGTTCTTTTTGATAGATTACAAGATTTTGGAAGCTAGAATCTAAGCATAAAACTCTAAAACTTTCAACTCAAGTTCCTGGAGTAGATGAATCCTCAGAATCAGAATGTGCACCAAAGATCGAATCCATAAACCTCTTCCTCCTTTTAGAATCCCGGCTGAGCAAAGCATCTTTTCACTGAAGCAAATCATCCTTCTCGATCATCCGTTGGTTCTGAATGAAAAGCTCGTGATTCTTCTGCGCTAACTTCCCTTTCAAGGTTTCATGCTCACGTTCAAGTTCCTGGTACCTTCTCTTCCAAGTTTCTTTTTCTTGCTTTTCCTTGGTTAACTGCTCCTGAAACTCCTCCTTGGTGTCAAAGGGGATAGGCAAGGATGATGGTGGAATGGTGGAGGACAGATATCTAGGTAGATGGTAGGGGAGGCCAAAGCTCATGGTTCTATCAATAACCCACTGAGTATAGGATTCATGCACATAATCAAATTTCTTCCCCATCTGACTTCTGTTAAGTCTGCGGATGGCACTCCAAGCTTGTGCGAATCTCTCTCTCCTGTTTGAGTGGTCTTCATGATAAAGATAGAACTCACTGGTCAGGGCAAGGTTGCTTGGCTTTGTTTTCATTGGGTAACCGAACTGTCGACGGGCTAGAGAAGGGTTGTAGCTAATCCCGCCACGCATACCAAGAAGAGGTACGTTGGGGTATTCACCACAGCTAACAATAACTTTCCCTACGTCACAGGCTGCCTGGTACCAAACTATGTCTGAGGGGTGGAGGGCCATGATTCTGTGGGACCAAGGAAGATCTTCGAGGTTAGCTTTGAAAGTATGAGTTTGAGGTAGGTGGGAGATAAACCATTTGTAGAGCAGTGGTGCACAGCAAAGAATAGTTCCACGGCCGGCTTGGGTACGATCATGGATGGAGTGGTAGGTATCAGCTAGTAGAGTGGGTACAGGGTTTTTGGAGAGGAAGATTTTGATGACATGGATATCAATGAAGTTGTCAATATTCGGGAAGAGTACGAGGCCATATATGAGGAGGGCTAGGGTGGAATGGAAGGCAAGAGTGCTAGCTGCTTCAGCAAATATGGAGGCTTGTTGATAGAGGAAGTGGGTGGGAAGACCTTGGAGGCCTCCTTTAAAGGTAAGGTTTGCTTGGATGATGGAAGTTTCAAGGTGGAGAGCGGCTGCGATGTCGGAGGGTTTAGGGATAGGTTCTAGGCCATGGAACGGTATTTTGTCAGGCACGGGTAACCCAACCAGGTATGAGTATTCCTCAAGTGTAGGGACAAGCTGATAGTCAAGAAAGGTGAAGCAATGGTAGAGTGGGTCATAGAATTGGACCAAGGTTTCCAGACATCCTTCCTCAACATCTACTCTAAGGATATTAAGTAGCCTTCCATGATGAGCTTGAAAATCCATTCGATCATTTACTAAAGATCCTAGCTTCCTTAATTTTGACAAGTCTGGTTTCTTGAAAAGATACTTCTTAGTGCTTCTTCGTGGAATGTCCATATCTACAATGTTTACAAAAATTTTATTTAAGTCCTTCGATGTTTCGGATGAAAAAGAAAAGAGTTTATGCATGGATGCATGTATGAATGATTATGCTAAAGAGCGGAGAAAACATGGTGAGGTTTAAGTCCATAAGGTAGGAGTCAAGGGTAAACACGCCATTTGGTAAGGACTATGGTTTCATTTGTACCTGTATCACGGGTTCTACCAAGTTCCCAAAGTCCTCAACCCCTTCCAAATATCGTCGGGTTACGAGATTGACTCCCGATCCAATAATACTTGTAAGAAAGTCTCGTTTGAGTGTAGTATCGCGTATCAACTAATTCAAGATTACTCTTGGTTAGCCACCGCACTACGTCCTAAAAGGCCAAGATGGGTTAAAGGTAACTAAAGGTCCTCAACTTCATAGGTCACTTGAAAATATCAATGCCGGACACGACTTACTCATGCCAACATAATAATACTTCCAAGATCCCTCCATTGAGCGGGGTTATCACATGTGTCACATCCGAAATTTACCCTCGGAAAGCCACTTTGATTATACCACCATCCTATCTTATGTTTCCCTCAAGTCCGGGTGTAGGACTTATCTCACCGCTCACGTAAAAGGAAAAAAAAACACATATTCACATATTTACACTTCTTTTTGTTTTAAGCAAGTTATAGCACAAAATAATTAAATAAATTCAAGTTAGGCTCAACCCTCTTAGGGAATCCCCAGTGAAGTCGCCATTTCTGTCGCGGTGATTTTCGGAGATCAAGCTATTGATTAGCGTTGACTCACTAATTTTAATTCACGACTGAACTTTTAATTTTTCAAAAGAAAAGTGGAAAAAAGTTCTAAATTACCACATTTTTAAAAATTAGGGTTCGGGGGTTAGTTACGTTTAGGGAAGGTGTTAGCACCCTAAACGTTCGTAGTACTCTACGAGAACCGCTTGATTTTATTTATTTATTTAGGCTATAACTTGCTTATTATTTTTAAAAGAAAAGAATGAATTAGAGTAGTGAGAAGAAAATAAAAATGTTTTTTGTATTTTTTATGATTTGGAAGGACAAGGTCCTCTGCCTACGTACCCGTGAGGGATCAAAACCTCGTAGTTCGGGGTAAAAATGGCGTTTGATTTGTTTGGTGTTTATTATTAGTTTTAAAAAGTTTTAAAAATAAAAGCCAAGTGGCAAAATGAAATTGGTTTGTGTTTTTTATTTTTGAAAGTGATTAAAGTGTAATTAAGGTTGATTAATGGTTATTTAAAGAAAATAAAAAGAAAAAAACGGACACTTGATTGAAAATCAAGGTTTATTAAGAAAAGATTTTTTGTGGTTTTTGATTATTTGCATGTTTTTTGTTTTTAATTAACTAAGACTAAAGCAATAAAGGCTAAACGCGAGGAAATTCCGTGGTGACGTTGGATCACCACGAAACCCTTTTAAACTAACCTAATATTTTTGTATGTTTCGGAATAGCGAAATAAGTAAAAATAAATAAAAGACGTAAAGCAGAAAAAATAAAGTGTGGTGTCAGTGCATATTCTCATTTATTTTTGTTACATTGATCCTAAGTACATTCTAATAAAATGAAAATAAAAATGACAAAATGATAAACGAGGGAAAAAAAACAAAATTAAATATGCTAGAACAAAAATAAAATGAAAATGCATGCAATAAAAGGGAAATAAAAATTAAAAATTAAAATGCATGATGTGTTAAATATAAAGGTAGTAAAATAAAATGCATGAGGATAAAGGGACCAAAATAAAATGCATGAAAAAAAATAAAAAGAAAGAAACATAAAAGAAAATAAAATAGAGAAGAAATGGGGTGCAGCAGGAAAATGGGGGGGTGCCACTAGCAGAAAGTAAAAAAGAACAGAAAAAAGAAGGCTGGGGCGCTGAGCCCAGTGGGCTGAAAGGGAAAAAAAAGACCGGTTCGGTTCAAGAGAACCGAACCGGTTCGGCCCCCTATATATAAGTAAAAATTGGTTTTTCTCTCATTTTCTAAAACTCTTTCTCTCTCTTTCTTTCTTCCCTCTTCCCTCTTCCTCTCTCTTCTCCCACAAAACAGCCCGGCCGGAAGTAAAAAACAGGCGCGGTGGTTGGTTCGGCCCCCTATATATGAAAGATACTAACCATTTTCTTTTTAATATAATAACATAATAAAACACTTTCTTAAGAAAAAAAAACATAATAAAGCACCAAATGCAATGGAACCCATGAAATACTCACACAAAAAAAAAAAAACCTGACGCATGTAATACAAGAAACAGAAAACTATACTTCAAAGCCCATGTTGGAAAACATAAGAAAATTGTTTTTCCCACTTCAAAGAAAGGTAAAACACACCAGTAATTTACGTTTTTACCTCGGCGGCAGTTTGTTGCCGATGGGAAGGATCTGGCGGCAGTTAGTTGCCGCCGTCCCCATCGGCAGCTAAATGCCGCTACGATCATTACTTATGAAGCTCAGCAACCAGAAGCTCCAACTTCATCTCTTCAATCTCAAATCAAATCTTCCAACACTCAATTCTTTCAAATCTTCCAAAAATCTCAAAATTTTCAACCTCAAATCAACCAACACTCCAATAACAAGTAACTTTCCATAATCAAGTTCATTGTCATTTTATGCTTATATGTTACATTTATTATCTTAATTTTTTTTTTTTAGTTTTAGACTTTGTTTAATTTTTGATTTTTTTTGGCAACAAATGATAGATTGTTTACATGGAAATGACTTATGTTGCTTAACTGTTTAGATCTTTGCATGTTTATGTTGTAATTTTTAGCTTTAGGATTTATATATAATTTGCACTACAAGTGTTTGATGAAATGTTTGAATGAGTTTTTAATTGGATTGTTTTTAATTTCTTATGGTGTAGATCTGAAAAAATGGCTCAAGTATACTTTCATGTATCCTTCAACGGTGGTAACCAACATTTTTTCAAGGTTCGCGACGATGTGACGTTAAAAGAATTGAAGGATTTACTTCATGAAATCAACCAACGAATCAACCACGGAGACACGAGGAGGGTGGAATACGTTCGTCCATCGTTCGACCAGACGGTAATTTGTCGTTCACTCGGTCGGAGTTAACGAACGACGACGACGTGAGGAGCATGTTCTCGATATTTGTTGAGCCGAACATGATCCCCCTCGAGATGGATGTTACGTTGTTGAGGTCGCCTGGAGATATTCTCAAGAGTTTGATTCGGCCGGATGAAGATGTTTAGGTAGTATTATTATGTTGTGTCGTTGTTTTGTTGGATTTTTTTTTTATTTTTGAAAGTTTGCGGAAAATCTTGTCATTGAAGTGTCTTATACTTAATGTAAAAGTCTTTTTGGAAACTGAAAAGAATGAAGAGAACACATCATGTATTCTGCGGAATCAGCTATATAGGTTCTCACATCGAATTCCTTTGTATAGGATGAGTGTGACAAAAGGGAATGCAGTTCTAAGATGTTGTTTTGTACTTGATCATGTTCCTCTGTCAATTGAAACTTTGTCAGTTGGCAGGGCAGTATGATTAAGTTCAAAAGAATATATTGGAATGCATTCCTTTTTGTCATGACTCATCTTATATGAGGGAATTCGATGTGAAAACATATATAGCTGATTTCGTAGAATACATGTGTTGTGTTCTCTTCATTCTTTTGAGTTTTCAAAAAGACTTGTAAATTTTTACACTAAGTATAAGACACGAGAGCATATATATGTTTTCCGCAAACTTTCAAGAATTAAATTTAAATCCAACATCATTGATGATGATACAACATATTTAGGGATAATGTGATGTAATGTAATGTAACGTAACGCTTATTTTGTGAATTTTTAGTTATGATTTAGTTCGGATCATGAATGAATTGTTGTTATTGTTGTTTCGAAGTAATCAAAATAAAGCAAAATAAACCCGAAATCATGTTAAAATTGTACCAAAAAAAACTACGATAATGTGTCATAAATTTACAAAAAAATCTAACAAATGTAAAAAAAAAAACTAACAAAAGTCCTAAAAAAATGTCCTAATCCTGATCCTGGTCATCATGCTGCTGCTGCCGCCTCCTCGACCTCCTGGACAGTATCGGTGTCATCATGTCCCTGATATGGCGCATTGCCTGATATAGCTGCTCATTGCTCATCGCCTCCTGACCTAAGTAGTCATCAGCCTGGCTAGCAAGTCCACCAACCATGTCAATGGTATCAGGCGAGCCTCTCTCCTGGTGCCGCTGCTGATGGCGTGCAATGATCTGCTCCTCATTTGCTGGCCTCAGAGGAGATCCATCAATAGGTGGCAGAATCTTTGGGTGAGACACATGTCCGTACCACCTCATGTATCCCTCCTCGTACTGCCATGGATGATCAACCTCCCTACCCCACGCAGCCTGAGGAATTATGTGCACATGGAAGTCTAGGAAAGCATGTGCAACAACCTGAAAAGGGAGAGGAAGCACAGACGTCGGAGCTCGGGGGATGTCCTGCACGTACCCGTATTGCCTTTTAACCCGCTCAGGCAAGTGACGGTAGATGATGTCACGACCACACATGATCCAGCCTGAATACCAGCATATCTCCTCAAACTCCTGGATCTCCCTATGATCCTCGTATGGCATCCAGGTAACATCATCCATCTCCAAACGATCTAGCGCCAGACGGTATGGCTTCGGATTGGCATGACCCCTGTGTGGAATCCATCTGGCCGCGCAAGGATAGTTTTGCTTGTATTTATCATTTTGGTCATGTGGGTAGACTTCTGGAAAATGTGCCAAGAACCATCCCTGCACAAACCAAACACATTTATAAGTTATTAACAAACATAGTAAATTAAAAGGCATAGTAAATTAAAAAGCATAGTAAATTATTAAAAGACATAGTAAATTAAAATTATTACCATCAAAAGTGTCGTGCTTCCCCGATCCTCTTTCCTGCAAGCGAAGAGGCCTCGGATAGAGTGTGGTAAAGGTATGCCAATGTCATTCCTCCCCACGAGTAGTCCCTCATCCCAGCAAAGGTCTCTATCGTATGCAGGTATACCAGGTCGATGTGTTTGTTGCTCAAGTCACTGAACAACGTACATCCAAGCAGGTATAGGAGGAAACACCTCACACAGACATCCCTACGCCTGGCTAGCTCCTGGAGCTGCTCCTGTGTCTCAGCAAGCACTAATGTGGTGGCCACACTCAGGTGATCCTCATAAAGCTCCTTCAGTGCCTTATAGCTAATGTAGTCATCATACTCAGTCTTGCAGTTTTTTACTGCATACTCCTGGGTGACACCTAAGTTCCTCACCATCAATTCCACCCCATCAACCTGAGACACCTTCTTGCTATGGCTCAGCATCCGTCCTTCAACAGGAACATGCAGCAGACACGCCACATCATCTAAAGTGATGGTCATTTCCCCAGTAGGCATGTGAAAGTTGCTGGTCTCAGAATGCCACCTCTCGCTTAGCGCCTGGAGCAGAGCATGATTAACAGTAGAATACCATGTGTACAACAAATCATGCAACCCACTCGCCCGTATAGGATCCCAAAACCAGAGTTGATTCATATGTGGACGCTGGAGATCTGCCACCTTCGCCCCGTGATTTATGCATCTCATCCTACGGGTGTTACGAATCTAAAATAAAAAAAAACACCACATAAATCGTTATCATACAAAAAAAAGCATATACTTCATATATAAAAAATTACGCGCGAACAATAATCGAAGACAAAAAAATAATCAGACACGTGTTCATGTCATTTTTTTTAAACGTTATCATACAAAAATAAACATATACTTCATATATAAAAAATTACGCGCGAACAATAATCGAAGACAAAAAAATAATCAGACAACGACATGTGTTCTTGTCATTTTTTTAAACGTTATCATACAAAAAAAAAGCATATACTTCATATATAAAACATTACGCGCGAACAATAATCGAAGACAAAAAAATAATCAGACAACGACATGTGTTCATGTCATTTTTTTTAAACGTTATCATACAAAAAAAAAGCATATACTTCATATATAAAAAATTACGCGCGAACAATAATCGAAGACAAAAAAATAATCAGACAACGACATGTGTTCATGTCATTTTTTTTAAACGTTATCATACAAAAAAAAACATATACTTCATATATAAAAAATTATGCGCGAACAATAATCGAAGACAAAAAAATAATCAGACAACGGCATGTGTTCATGTCATTTATTTTAAAAGTTAGCATACAAAAAAAATATATCGACTTCATATATAAAAGTTAAAAAATAAAAAAGAAACCTTACATTATTTGCATTATACCACAACGGTAATGCAACGTGTGAAGCGTATGATGACAACAACGAGTCATCATAAGGCCCTCTAGGAAATGGAGCCACATCAGGTAACTCCTCGGGGGCTGTCGCAGCCGCAATCTCATCCTCATCTAGCGCAGCCGCATCGTCGTCCCCACCCTCATCCGCAACATGCTGGACGTCATAGCCATCATCTGTGGCATCATGTAAATGCTCCTGATAATGCAGGTACTGTGTGGGGTCCTCCACCTGCGACTGTGTCGGCTGCTGAGAAGAACTACCCTCACCCGCAGAATGATCAGGCCTCCGGCCTCTTCCCCTCTTAGGCACATGGGGGTTTGCAGTCTGCCTCTCTCTACGGTAGCTGCCGGTCATCGTCTGTCTACCAGCTCTCAATCTATCTGCATTCTGATCAGACATATCTACACAAAAACAAAACAACATTGTCATCAACATATGCATAATGTTGTTTAACAAAACAAAACAACATTGTCATCAATTATTTTGACAAAACAAAACAACTTTAAAATGGTGACATAAACACATAAACATAACCCTTAACTATTAATTAAACAAGAATAGTAGATAGATAAACCCTAATTCTTCTTAATCTAAAAATCATCATCCAATGTAACACAATTTAACAACATAAACTAACTAAAAATCTAAACAATTCTCATTTAAGCATTTTATCAAACACTTTGAGTGCAAAGTATGTAACAACTCATCATTGTGTTAATTCAACTTCTACACATTCACATTGCACTTAAACATAATCTAAATTACATTTACAACAACAACATTAATTCATCTATAACATTATAAACTAACAAAAATTTCAATTTTTACATAAACCCTAACCACATAAATCTACCAAAATTAACAAAAATAAACCTACACGAACTAACATTAACATTATAAATGATTAATACTACTTACTTGTTGTTTTGTGGAGATGATTTGCTTCAATTTCGTGAGAAGGGAATTGGAGAGGATTGGAGCAAAATTTGGAAATTTGAAGGATTTCTGCTTCTGATGCAGGTTTTGTTTTGTTGTTCTGGTTATGTACAGATCGCAGCGGCAGTTAGCTGCCGCCGATGGAATGAAACCATCGGCAGTTAGTTGCCGCCGGATTCTTCCCATCGGCAACAAACTGCCGCCGGGGTAAAAACGTAAATTACAGGTGTGTTTTAGCTTTCTTTGAAGTGGGAAAAACAAACTTCAAAACATAAACATATGACTATCGGGTCAAATATCCTCCAAGCCCAAAACTTTCATATTGATAATACACAACCCTAATCCCATTATAGTGTGCGCCGCTGCATTATCTCCTATCTCACCTGTATACTATGTACTGCATTCTGCAGCTTCATTCCTCACCTTTGAAATTAAATCCAATTTCTACTAGCAAAAGGTCAAAGAATAAGAGATAAATAAGAATGTTTCTACTTTCTATTTTTATTTCTTTACCATCTTCAAACTTAAAAGAATAAAGATGAAATATAAGTACCTTCCCTCATTCCCTAATGTCAATGGACATCGATTTCTTTTCTTCTTTTTTCTGCAAAAATTAAAGCGCGGTCCAACCCAAATAACCGACTAAACCGCCGGTTTTCTGGTTTTTTCCCGGTTGTTGATCGGTTTTCCGGCTGTTGACCGGTTCTAGTACTTGACGGTTTTTAGCGGATCGGGCACACGTCCGGTTCCTGGTCCAACCGGTTGAACCGGCCGGTCCGGTCCGGTTTTAATCACCTTGATTTGAAGGATGGTTATCCAATTCCTCCCACATCCGCGCTATGGAAACAATACTGTCGAGATGATGCAAAAAAAATGGCCTGATAGATATATCAATCAGATGGTTGACTATAATGCACTATGAAAATCTTGATTCTGAAAAGAAGGTTGTTACCCAGAAAAAAGTTGAAGATGGTGTGAAGATTGAAAATGATGAAAGCTTTAATCTTGATGATTGTAGCATAAATCTTGAGACGAATTAGATTAAATGTATATCATTAGTTGAAATGTATATCATTAGGTGAAATATGTAATGATATAAATTCAACTTTTTTGGTGTAATGATATATATAATGATATGTTGGTATATAATGATTTTTTGATATATATAACCTTATTGTCCTTTACATTATTTATTGCAAAAAATTGTTGAATCTACAAAGACAAGCAATGTTGTTGCATTGCTGTTGTAAACCGATTGTTTTCGGATTGTATAATCCGAAGTAGGTTTCAGATTTTAAAATCCAAAGGACATTTTGTTAAAAAAAAATAGGGCACGTGAGAAACAGATAAGATAAGGTGGGAAAAATAATAGTCAATTTTTGTTTTTACATTCACTCATCTTTGTCATGCCTTGAACCCTAAATCTTTAACTCTTTAACTCCTTTAATACTTTCTCCCAAATTAGTTGAACTACCAACGGCAGATTGTTTCTCAATTTCATTCAAGAGAACACTGTTGCAGCTGTTGCAGGGATGAATCATGGGCATTTTTTCATTTCAATTTTGTGCATTGCTTCCATTTTTACTCCATATAACAAATTTTGTTATTTTGTATCTTATTTTAATTTTTGTATTTTCAGTCAAAGGAACTATAATATCATTGCATCTTTCAGAACTATTTATTATCAAATCTAAATAAAGAAGTAAATCACATATTTTATATTAAAAAACACATGAATTTGATTTATTTTAATATATTTCATTTAATTAAAAATTTATAGTTTTTTCATTTTTATAATACTCTATTTATATTTCAATTATGATCACTTTCTTACAATTTTTTAAGAAGACTAGTATCCCAAACACTAGAATGATAAGATTAAAATTGTTGCTGCAACCAGAATTCCAACTACAGCTCCTGCAGTTATGCTTCCAGGTGATGAGTCTGCAGTTATGCTTCCAGGTGGAGAATCTGCTTGATTATTATTATACAAGAGTTTTAAATATTAGATTATAATATGGAGATCATAGCATAAGATTTGTAAGGTTCAAAGTATAACTCACCAGATGATTCCACTGATATAGCTGATATAAGAGGACCATATACTGATTTATTTGGGAGAGACTGTGTCCCTTTTCCAGCCCAATACAAACGAATCTCCAAAGTATTACTAGTAACATCAACATCTTTGAACTGTTTTATCACTTTCTTACCAACTCCTCCTGCTTCTTCTGCAATATTGAAGTCCTTTTGCACTGGCTTTCCCTGCAACATTTCAATCACAACCTTAATGTTTCGTCATGATTACAATCTACACATATATGAACCTAGTGATCGCTTGACTAATAGCGTTTCTTTTTTATGAAACATTCAGTGACTATTGGAAGAGTATTGTTAAACCATGTACCTGAAGGTAGATATCAAATACACGCCTTCCAAGACTACCATAAGTTTGATCATCGGTGATCATTATTTCAGCAAAATGTAGATTTACTATGTAGCTTCCATTTGCAAGGCAAAACCCGTAATAAGTCAAAGAAATAGGAGAAACGCGTGCGTTCGTGTACAATTCAGCATCCACCATAGTAAGTTTGGTGATATTTTTTGGGGAATAAGTGTCTCCAAGTTGGTTACTTTCAACGAATACACCAGTTGTGCTGTATGCCCAATTTCCTGTTGGATTGGCATGGAATCTAGCTGGTCCTGGTAAATCTGAATCACCATCATAACTTTTTCCGTCGACTATTGCTTGCTTTCCACCACAATTTATATAAATAGAGTTTGTGTCTGGGTTGAAAAGATCATGTAAGCAACTTGGGAAATATTAAGGAAACAACGAAGAAAATCAAACAAAAACATGTTCCTTGAAAAATCATACATTAAATCATTGCTTTTCTAAGAACTGTTAGAATTTAGAACAAGCATTTGATAATAACAGTGAGATCTTAGCTATCTATTGTAAATTAACCGTAAAGAAACTCACGTTTGGGACATTCCAAGTTCAAACACGAAACTGTTCCTCTAAGAGAAAGATGGAAGGGATAGAAGAAGTTAGCACTTAGCGTGATTAGTATAATTAGATTCATCAAATAATAGGAGGGGAATGGAAAGGCTTTATTAATACCAAACTTACGTGTCGTTGCGTGCCCATGAGGGAGAAAATAAGTTCCTGTGACATTAGAGAAGATGGTGTCTCAGAAAGGTTCTTAAGTTTGCATACAAGTGAACACAAATGCAAGGATATTCTTACACATTTTCATCTTTACATATCTGACTCCCTTGGCTGATGCTGAAGTTATTGTATGAAAGATCTCTATACACAAGTCATAAAATTTGATTTAGAATATGATAATAATGCAACAATCAGACACTTGATAAAACATTTCGTAACATAGAATAGTTCATTTTGAAATTGGTCCCTTTAAAATTCATTTTAGTTCTTATTTTGAGGGACTAAAATCAAATATTTTACATGTTACAAGTACTAATTCCAATATGAATAAATTTTGCAGGGTTTGTAACAAAACAACAAGGACCAAAAGCAAAAAGTGGTATATTTGCATGGACTAAAAACAAAAATATTATTTCGGAGAATAAAAAACAAATAAATAATTCTCAAGGACCAAAACCATATTAATTTAAACCTATATAGTTAAAAATTGCACAATCATACTCCAAGAGCATAAATGTTCCAAAACGGTTTTCTTTCTAAGAAGTAGGCGAGAAATAAGCTCCTCATCAATTGGTTCATTAAGAGAAAACTAAACCTTCAATTGAAGGGATGAGAGAACTGTTCGATTAAACTTGAGAATAGAATATTAAGCAGACCATAGACATGAAACAGAGATGGGAGATTAATACGGTTATGAACTTATGATATAAGGGAAACTATACTTATGATTATGGACCTAGCACTAAAGTTTTAATGAGAACAATAACAAAGGATTAAACTGTAGTATGATAGGGATCACATTTCATGTATCCACAGGAACTACACCCTTTTAGGTGGTGGGAGGACACCTCCTCTGATTCGTTTTACTCAAGGAGAAACTCGAATAGCTGCAATAGCGAGGTATTTTGATCCTTTTCAAACCCGTGAGTGCGGTATCCTACAAGCTCAAATTGCCGGACACAGCTAGAATTCACCCTGTGTTTCATAGTTCTCAATTAAAGAAGGCTATTGGGAATTACTCTGCTGAAGTGAACTTGCCAGAAGGGTTTGAAGTGGAGTTGCAGGAACTAGAAGAACCTGAAGAGGTACTAGCCTCAAGGACTGTCTTGAAAACGGGGCAAGTGATCAAGCAGTGGCTGATTAAATGCAATGCTGAAGACACTACATAGGAGCACGAGGCTGTGTGGATAAGCAAATTTCCCCGTATTAGCCTCGTCAACAAGGCTGTTGTTGAAGGTGGCCGTGATAGGGATCCTATTGTAATGACTGAATCTGTTACTAACAGACCTCCAATATGGAGGGTTTATTCTAGACCCTATTGCTCCATTTTCATCAATAAAACCCCCTTGTTTGTTGAATTGATTTTACTGATCCTATCATAGTACTTATGATAAAAAATTTAAGATATAATTTGCATATCATTTCTTAAAAGCTTTAATTTAGTGATAAATAGTTAATCATAGTTGGTCATACACTTAATGCAAGCAAAACAAAAACTATGTAGCTAAGCAAGGAAACAAGCAAAAAGAAAAAGCAAAGTCAATGGAGAAAGGTAAAAACGAAACGGATGATATGTTTATAGTATTTTTGCAACATATCACATTGTTCATTCAAGGGAATCATACTAGTAGTATTAGAGAGATAACTCACACGCTTACGTTCTTTCTCCAAGAAGGCACTGGTCCAGTCAGAAGGTTTCCGGTTAAAAATCTACCATAAAAAGAATATCAAGATATTAATATACAAAGCTTAATATTTACTGAAGTAGACCAACCCTTCATTAAAGGATATTAAGAAGCCAACATATGTATGATTAAAAATATATCCCCAAAATAAATTGCACTAAGAAACTATGATGAATTTCGTACATATATTTCAAACCGTTCATGTCAGCATATGTCCTCGGAATTGTTCCACTTAAATTGTTAAAGCTGAGGTCTCTGAAAGATATATCGTATTGAAAATGAGTTAAAACAATACAGAGAAACTCTGTCATAGAAAACATTGCTATAACATAATGTAGTAAGTATGCATTTACAAGTGTTTTAATGTTGTTATAGTCCTAAGATTTTCAGGTAGTGTTCCATTGATGTTGCAATTCCTAAGAATCCTGTGAAACAATAAGGTAGACAACGATATATTATGAGTGACATTCTTGCTGCTTTTTTTCTTTTTTATTTCAGAAAGAGGAAGAGGAATGAACTCACAATCTGTTTAACAATTTCATATTATTAAGTTGCGGCAAAGGTGAATATTCCGATCCATTCAAATCACTAATTCTCCTGGAATATCAAATTGAAATCAAAGGTAAGTAAAGCTAACTAAATGAAAGTTAAATTTAAAACCTTGCTTTATCAGTATTATATAATATCATACATACAAGTCAGTTAAGTTTCTCAAAAGTGAAATTCCAGAAGGAATCGGCCCACTTAATCCACTTCCTTGTATCGTTCTGTCAAAAGTAAAGTAACCATTGATAATTCATTTAAAAATTAATGCAGTACAAAAACAATTAAATTTTAGAAAAAACTAAAATTAAAAAGAAAGTGCATACAGTTTATTAATACTTGTCCAGTTCTGAATAAAATCAGGTATCTTTCCAGAGAATTGGTTGTCCTCAATTCGGCTGCATTGAGAAGGGATGTGAAAATACGAAACATCATAAAAACTAATTCAGCAATCATTAAACATGACTATAAAACATTGAAGCTTACAACTCTTGCAATGTAGTGAGCCTGGCGAATGTCGCAGGTAGTTCTCCAGTAAAATTGTTAGAGGAAAGTCGCCTACATATTATTGTAAAACAAAACAGTAAATTATGATTCTAAGCAATGGAAATCAAAGTGGATTATAAACATTAAACTTTCATATTTCAGGAAGAACATCAAAGAAGGGGGAAAAAATAAGTACTTACAATGTTTGAATTTGGGTTAGATATCCAAGCCCCGGAGGAAGATTTCCAGACAATTGATTGTTCCATAACTCCCTATCCATTACAAGTTCAAATTCTACTGAAATTCTTTGAATTGATGAACACATACATGTTTACAAACTTACAAATTGATTTTTTTTCTGATAAGGTGGGTAATGAGAAACTCACAAGTCTTGTAGAGCAGATAGGTTTGCAATCTCAACTGGTATTGAACCCGTTAATTGATTTCCAAGGAGAGCACTGTGATGATTAAGAAACATGTTGTCATTAGCTTATTGTTGCATTTAACTACTATAAGTCTACAAGAAAATGAATGCTAAGTACTACAAAGAATGTAAAATAAGACTCATATGTCAAGATCGACAACGTATAATATGAAACAATCAATGTTTAAAAACCAGATAAGAAAAGTAAGAGACAAATCTTACAATTTACGAATATTTGTCAAGGAGCCCCATTCTTTAGGAATTGGACCTTTCAAGTAATTGCGAGCTAGATCACTGTAACAGAGGGAGAGTAAGAGTTTGTCATGCAAAATAATATATAGATACAAGTGGTTGAAAATATAAAACAAGATCAATAATATTGTGAATTTGGATGTGAGGGAAAGTTTAGGAATTACATACATAACTTGAAGGTAACGCAACCTGTTCAGTTCTGGCGGGAGAGTGCCTTGGAGATTTTGGCCCTTTAGATTTCTATATGTTCATTTTTCCATAAAAAAAAAAAGTTAAACATAAACAGTAAGGAAAATAAAGTAATAAACTCAGATGAATTTCTGCTGTTAGATTGAAGAGAAAAAGTTGTAACAAGCTCTTCTGCTAAAGAGAATTTTAAAAGTGGTTTTACTATTTGACTGTTGTGAATTCAACAAGAAAACTAAACAGTCCAGCAAATAATGATTCAACCTAAAGCAAATTTAGAACCAATGTGCAGAAGAAAACTCAAACAATCAAACCAAAGAGCAGAGGAATAACACTGAGATTGTTTACACAGTTCGGCCTGAAATTGATCTACGTCTACAGGGTAGAGAAGCTCTCTGATTCACTATGAATGAGTCTTTACAAAAGATACAAAAAGGTTACAAGAAATTAGCCTGCAACGTGCAATAGAGAAAGCTTAAATCCTTTCCCTAATGATTCATATTAACTCAAGGTGTTTACAATTTATTTCTCAACCCAAGTCACTCACCAAACAGTTCTCAACACAAAACCCCTAATCCAAATTCATATTCCCCCTTTTCTAGCTTGCACAGATCACGTTTCAAATCACCATGGAAGCTGATTCAAATCACCTAAGGCAGAAAACTACAGCAATTGACTTTCTGTACCATGATTTGAAACATCATAAAAATTCATTGTTATGATTCGAATCAACACAGTCAAAACGACACATGATTTGAATCACCTGCAAAAACTGTAAATACCAGATTTGAAGGCATGTTCACCACATTGACAATATTGATTTTACTTTCAAACAGTTTGATAATTATAAGGGATATCAATTTTAGCCACTGATATTGTACACACACACAAAAACAATGCAATTATGCAAATTCCTACCTCTATATCAATGTAAATACTTGAATACCACAAAAAAAATTCAAATTGATTAAAAGTGCTGATACCAAAGAGTGACTTCGACAAAAAAGGGACTTACATTTCAATAACATGGCAGAAGCTGTCACCAGCTACAGAGCAGTTACAAATTACATTGTTCTCTACAACTTGCGGTATCGTAGGCGTAACCCAGTTAGGTTTATTGCTGCAAGGATCAATGTCAAAGTTCCAATCCTTCTTACCAAGTGATTTAGCTATAACTTCAAGAGCTTTCTCTATATACACACAATACAAACCTATCATATCTTTTAAGATAAAGTCAAACTCTTATTACGGAGTTGACACCTTTGGATGCATATCATCAAATATATATATATACAGAATTTCTATTGAAATTATGAGGAAAAAAATACATTAATCCTTAGATAAAAAAATAAAGTAAAAAATGGGAGCTAAGGTAGAAGTATATATCATACTTTCATCCGGGTGAATAGTAGTAGCAGCAAAAGCTGTAAGAGATATGAACCAAATGGCAATGAGTGAAAGGAAGAGAAATTGAGAGGAAGTGTTCATCTTAATATTAACAAGGAAGATAAATTTTCAGAGATTATGAATGATGAGAGTGGATAGATGGTGCAGTTTTATTACAATAAAGTAAACTGATTGGTGAATCAAACCAGTTATTAGCAGTCCACGTTGATGCATAAGAAATTGAAGTCAAAGTATATTGGTCAATGATGTTGTGAAATATTTAAATGAAGGAAAATGACATAATAGTTAAGATTAGGGGATAAGACTAAGAAAATGCATAGAAAAATGATATTTGTACAACTATTTTGTCACAATTTTTAAACAACTTTCTCTTTCATATTCACATAATATTCTTATCATCTCTCTCCCTTTTTCTCTCTCTATTGTTTTTGACCAATAACATGAGAGAAAAAAAAAGTTGTCACAAAAGTTGTCGATCAAATAGTTGGGCAAATATCATTACTCATATTAATATATGCATTTATGCCCCAGCTAGGAATTATAACAAACAGACAAAGGACAACAAAGTCGGGTAGGCTACATAGATCAATTTACGTCATAATGTTTTATCGTAAACCATATTTGGATACAACAAAGGATACCAACAATAATTTTTCAAAAACATAGTGTATATTTTGTTCTACTTTGACAATAATTAATTTTGAGTGAATTGAATTTGTAAAATTGATTCCGACTAAAAGGGAGTTGCAAATAAAGTCATTTGTATTTTGATATGTTAATAAAAAAGTGAGTTGAATCATAAATTTGCGTATAAGAATCAATTCTAAAATTAAAAACTACAAATAGTATTTTCATGTATAATTGATTTTAGTCCCAAAAATGATTTCTAAAAAAGTTAGTAGTTTCATGTATAATTGTTTTTAGTCCCAAAAATGATTTCTTAAAAAATGCCAAACGTGATTTTATATATTTAAAATTGATTTTGACATTTGAAAAACACTTATAAGCATCTAGAACTCAAACCAAACACATTTACTTTGAAAATATACCAAAAAGAAAAATAAAAAAGCATGTATGAACTCTGAATTGAACTTATATACTATTTACTTTGAATTGAATTGATGTTTATAAGTATACCACTAATCTTCGAAGTAAAATCCTTCATAGAATAAACTAATTCTACAACAAACTGGACCGATTCAGCCGATTCAACCCTGAAAACCGCGTGGGTTGGTGGTTTTAAGCGATTCGGCTATGTCTGTGCTTTTTTTATATGTGTTTTCATTCAACAAAGGTGACACCTAGGCTACCCATGCAAATATGGTAGGTAATTTATCCAATCAATAAACATTAGCCACATAGATACAATTTCAAGTGGCTCATTTTCATTGGTTGATTTGTAAGTTACTCACCAATCTTTAAAGGAAATCTAGAAGGAAAAAAAAAACCTTCAACAAATTGGGAAAGCAAACAAAGGATAAAACAAAATTGAAAAGTTATCATATACTCATTCCATTCCATAATAACCGTCAAAGAAAAATTATTTTAAAATAAATATCATCTTAATTTTCAATCGTATACTTTATTTAATATTATGTATACTACTATTATTAAACCATTTTATATTCCACTTTATATTTATAATAATGTTTTATACATTATTTATAATAATGTTGAAAAACGCATCCTAAAGAAATCAATTATATGTCGATAATCAATATGGATGGAACTGGTATCCCAATCAGAATCAATACAAAGGAAATAAGATTGATAACACTTACCAATCAAATGAAGAACTAGGGATAAACAATGTCAGAAGTAGCAATAATGGAGAAAGTGTTCTGTACTTTTACATCTCAATTTGATCACATAGTTATGATAATTGAGGAAACAAAGTATCTGACTGAAATCAAGATTAAAGATCTCCAGAGCACACTTGAAACATGCCAGAAAACATGGTAAAGAAGAAGAATAAGCACTTCTTGCTCAATTCAAGAAACACAAAACTGGCAAGAAAAATTGGAGCAAGGAGGAGCAAAGCAACATCAAATGGAAAACCAAACATGAAGATGGGTCGGAGTCCTCTCAAGGAAGAGGAAGAGAGACTGGAAATAAGATTTTTTTTTTTGACAAAGAAGATTCAGTGCTACAAGTGCGACAAATTTGGGCATTTTGCTAATAAATGTTGGTCAGGAAAGGGAAAGAATAGTCAAAGCAACGATGAAGAAGCCAATGTTGCACATGAAACCTTTAGTTCTGATTCTGAGCTTTTGATGCTGACTGAAACTGGGATCCTAGTGCATTCCTCATACACATGCCCTCCCCCACAATACACACAGTTGATAGCGTTGGTTGTTGCTGGAACCAGAGGGATTGGTTCTGACGCTATATCATCATCATTTGACTCTGAATCTTTAGTTGTCAGCTTATTGACATAGTGTGTCAGCTGAGCTATCTGAGTAGTGAAAGTTGTAGCTTCAAATACACTAAAAGACCTAGAGCTTTCTTCTCTGTTGAGGCAGGGGCTCTAGCTTTGCCCTGCACTTGCATGCGTTCAGTTGGCCACTGGTAGCTATTAGCATTTATAGATTCTACCAAATCATAACATTCTTGGTAGGACTTGCTCAATAGTGCACCTCTAGATGAGGCATCTAACATCAGTCTTGTCGAAGGAACAAGCTCATTATATAAGGTTTCCATTTGGATGCACACATGTATCCGATGATGGGGGAACCTTCTCAATAACTCCTTAAACCTTTCCCAAGCTTGAAAAAGAGTTTCTTCATTAGTCTGTCAGAAAGAGGTAATATCACTCCTCTTTCTTGCATTAAGGACAGGAGGAAAGTATTTTACCAAGAACTTCTCAGCCAGTTCTCTCCATATGGTGACAGAGTTAGGCTCTTAAGATTTCAACCATGATTTGGCTCTACCGGCAAGAGAATAAGGAAACGGCCTGAGTTTGAAAGCATCATCTTCTACACCTTCGATCTTGAAATTCTCAGCCACTTCAAAGAATTGCTTCAGCCTTCAAGTGTAGATGAGGTTCATCTGTGACTACTCCTGAAAATTGGTCAGTGGTCTATAACATCTGGAACATCATAGGCTTGAATTCAAACTAAGCACTAGTGACTTCTGGCTGATGCTCTTCATATGTTCATCCTTGATAGATAGATTCTTCCTTGATTCTGCACACTTGAACATATGTTAGTATTACAATTGTTCTTCTATACTTTGTTATCATCAAAACCTTAGAGGAATTGTCTAAGACTCTTCTTGTTCCAACAGACCTGTGGTTGGAGCTAAGGGCATTGTTGGATGGGGTGGCCTTGTCTGAGGGTGAGGGCTCTGGTCCTGGAAGTTTAGATCCGATGTAGTTTACTCGATCTGGTCTGCCTATGAGGTTCTTTCGGGGTCGGTTCAGATGTTAGGTGGGGTTTTAAAGGAGACAATTAGGGCCCTCAATTTAGTTTGGAAGAGTTGGGCCCCTTCTAAAGTTCAGTTTTTCTCTTCGCAACTTTTGCTAGATATGATCCCTTCACGTCTTAATCTTTTGAAATGCAGGGTTATTATGGATTTAGTGAATATTTCATGCGAGGCGTGTGTGTTTATGTGGGGGGGGGGGGGGGGGGGGGGGAGGAGATAGAGTCGGTGGATCATTTGTGTCACTTGTAGGGTTGCATCTATGATCTGGTACTTTGTTTGTAGGTGGTTAGGGTGGGATTAATGGGTCCTCCCGAATAGTTTGTTGGGGTTGTTTCAGGTCTTTGTGTCTTTAGGAGTGGGTAGATAGTCGAGGATAGGTTTTTCTTTAATCCGACATTCAACTGTGTGGTCAATCTAGAAAGCCCGTAATGATTTAATTTTTGTTGGTAAGCTAATTAATGTTGATCAACTGGTTGAGAGGATCCAATTCCAGTCTTGGAAGTGGTTCTTCCGTAAACACCTGAGCTGATCCTCTATTTGTGCCAGTAGTGTCCGGGGTGGTGGACAGAGCTGGATCTGATTTGTGCTTTGGTAGTTTGAGTGGTGCCCAGTCTTCTGAGCTATTTTGTTCGGTGTAGGGGTCCTTCATTTTCTGTTTGCTTCTAATTTTTCTCCAGTGTTTTTGTGGTGTTGTCTGGTTTCTTTTTTCTTCTCACTTAGGATTTGTTTCCTTTTTTATAATTTTGTTGTTTGGTGTGTTGGTAGCCCTCTGTGGTCATTGTAACCGAAGCTTTCTGAATGATATGTGTTTTGGTGTTTTGCCATACTCGTTCGTTTTTATATATACTATTTGCCATTAAAAAAATAGTCTTATAGGTTTGATTATTAAAAATGTCAAACAAGACTTCAAAAAACTCTTTGATAAGTTATAAGTCATACTATTAAAAAAAAAAGTAATAAGTCACGCTGAGACTAAAAAATTTCAAGTAGGCTAGATTGCACCACTACACACAACAAACATATAATAGTCTCTTAACATTCTTTGGATTTCATTGAAGTTTTGTCGAAACTAATAAGATCTATAATTTAGCTATTGCCCTTTTACTTATTTATAATTTTATTATATTTTTGTTTTTCTACATTAAGCTTATGTCACCCAGGTTTTTGTTACTTTTTCTTTATCTATACTATATATATAATGTTTTGACTCTTTTGGCCTGACTTTTTCTCTTTTCAAAATTACCCTCAACTTTCAATACAAATAGTACATGTAACAAATAAATAAGAGTAAATTCAAATATTGAAATTAAAGTGTAACAAACACGATATGAGTATATATATGTCTAATTTTTTCCTTTTATCCTTTAAAATGTGTAACAAACTAGATGAGTATATCTATACTTACTTTTTCTTTATTCCATCTATACCCTTAAACAACTTTTATTATAATAAAGACCGTTGTTGGTGTCATTAAAAAAAAGAATTTAGAATATATATATATATATATTTATTATATTGTTGGTGTCATTGAAATAGATAATCATGGTTAGTTTGATTCGTTATAATTTGAAATAAAAAAAGAATATATATTTTTACTTTTAATCAAAATCAAAATTTCATAAAAAAAACATCGTTCATAATTTTCAAACGTTAGCACAATAAAAAAGCGAAAAGACAGACACGTGAGTGCCCGCCTTTTCGCTAGTTTTAATAAACTTTATGCTTTAAAAACTTAGTTTAATGTTTATCTTAAAAAATTAATTAATATCTATGTAGGACATTTAAATATAAAATATCCCTTGAAAATAAAAATATAGAAAATATATAAATATATTGAATGGAATGAATGCATTTATTATTAACACTTTATTGTAGTTTTTGACTCAATTTATTGTCATACTTTTCCTTTGTCAAAGAGAGGGAGGGAGTAACTAGTCGTCTTGTCTCTATAAATAGTTTGTAACATATATTGATTGTTTATCTCTCAAGAGAATATGGCTACAAGAATCAACTGTTTACTTTTTATCATTGCAATTTTGTGCATTGCTTCTGTTATGACTCCCGGTAACAAATTTACACACTCGTACCTTATTTCAATTTTATATTTTTTTTGTAGAATCACTTATAATATAAATATATTTAAAAGTCCAAATACTATTTTTTTTAGAGGGAATATCCAGATACGTGTTTAACTTTTTTTTTTTAAAGAAAATAGGTATGAATAACTAATTTTAAAAATAAGACTATAATAATTTAATCATTTTCATTAAATAAATAGGTTTGTTCCAAATTCCTCTTGTTCTAATTCCTTTTGAATGAGTTAATCATAGTATTTGAAATTTTGATGCACCCAAAAATTCTAACAACCCTCTATTGATTGCAGGTAGAGCAGACGGGGAATGTAGTGGATATTGTAATGCTACTGATGACAATGTCTGGGAATATTGCTCTCAATACTGTAAAAAAAGGGGTTATAGTTCAGATGCATGGTGTAAAGCCACCCTTTGTTGTTGCCATACGGATCCGGAAAAGCATCTTCTATAAGTCTTTGTACAAGTTTATGTGCATAGACTATCTTTCTGACATCCATCAAAATAAAAATATAAAATAATTACATGGATTAATTCAGTTTTAAAATTTACGTGCATTGTCGAACCACTATTTTTTGTTGAAAAATATTGTCTTTTCAACTCTACAATTTATTATCACCGTGAACCTGTCATATACAACGATAATCATGATCCGCGAATGATGTCACGTGCAATCATCAATCACAAACCATAAACCTACGACACAAATAACAAAATTATAACATAATCATAAAATAAGGATATGACTGAGGCCTGTCAAGGTGTGTTGTTTTAATAACCATATTCAATAAAAGCGCATAAGCCCTTAATGATGGGTCTCAATAACATAAATAATTTTACATTTATGTAAAATTTGACATAAATAATTTATATGATATGAATTTACGATTCAAGGAAACACTAATAACAAACACCTCGATGCTCAGTTATCAATACACTCGCTATATGTGGTGTCACATTGTCAACTTTTCTCAACCTACCACTTGTTTACTGCCTCAAAACGTTGGTGTATTTTTTTCTTTCTATTTTATTTTTTCTATTTGTTTGCTATCATTCACATGTTCTGAATAATAATAATACTTCGATCCTATGCTATTACCACCATGATAGTGTTTTTGCATCTTTTTTAATGACACGTATTCGTATGTTAATTGTTATTATAATATATATTCTTTGTGATTATGGGTAGTCAGTCATGGTGATCAATAATAACACAAGGGTAGCATGCAGCCTTTCTTGAGTTGGATAACTCAACTGGTTTAAGGAAATGGATATGGATGGAGGTTCATTAACACCATCTACAGATGTTATAAAATGATCCAATCTCGCTAAGGATTAACCCTGTCTACGAGGAATTTCACTAGTTATTAATCGTCCATCTATCATAGTTATGCCTTTAGATTTCATTTAATTATAACTTTTAATTCTTGACATGCATCTACGGATGTCAATAACATGATCTAATATCGCTAACACTAATCACTAACCCTGGCTGTATGGACTTGCACTAGTTAGTAATTGGTCAAAGTATAGTCGTCAGGAATACCTTATTATAGAGCTGTGACAATAGTTTGATGCTCATTCATACCTATCAAATGTTACATGAAGACCTAAGAAATTAAGGTGTTGTAACTAGCGAAGAGTAATAGTTTCTAGACCAAGGAGGTAGCTAATTTTTTCAAATATCTTGAAACCAACTAAAGTATTATAGAAGAATGACCTAGTTACCAAGTAGTGAAATAGAGGGGAATCAAGCATGACCTAATCACTTTTTCTCTTTATTTGTGTCAACTAACCATTGCTAATGCAATCCTTCTGTTACTTGATTCTAATTTAAACTCAAATCCGTAAAGTAGAAATTTAAAAAATATCATTACTTGTAGTGGTATCACCCGTCGCCACTGATGGAGATCTTTCATTTCTTCCCCATGGAATCCTTTCAATCACGAGAAGAAACATAAGTTGAAATTTCACTCTCGTACAGAAGCCATTGACCCACCTCCACTTTGTTTGGATCCTTATTTGAAACACTCCTTAGGGCAAATTTCCTCAAAGGTGGCGGAAGCAGGACACAACCTTCACCTCTTAGGGCCACACTCAGGACTCCATATGGAGGACCTACACCCAAATCTCAAGAGTCAGAACTAGGGGTATCTCCTCTGGCGGAGTCCTGTAATTCTTCGCTAAGAGAATACATCATAGTACACAAAAGGACGAAACTCATACCTTATAAAGTCAAGGGAACAAATATTGCAGTCAACAAAAGAAGAAAGACCAAGACTTCAAAAAACATAATCAAAGAAAGGTATCAGATCAAACAGGAAAGGAAAAGTTTCCAAAATCAAAGAGACACCAAAATAAGTTACAAGCGTTCAGTTAAGGAAGTTGGAAGCGAAAAATGTGAACCAATGCCCTCTTTAATATAAATACAACGATTAACAAACACAAACTCTTTAACCAATGGATAAAATCTCTATGGAAGATGCATGGATGTCCCATATTTAACTCTATCTTGATTTAATGCCCCACCTAAGGCGATCAGACACAACAAATAAAGGGGAACCCGAAGCACATGGCTACAAAGTGCAATCATCATACACAAACCTCGAGATATTACTAAAATAAAAGGTTGAATTACATGTTACCTCCAAAGTCTTACATGTTACCTCGAGATTAAGACTACACATGTTCTCCTGGCACATGCAAACTTGAGGAAGGCCATCTGGATATCCGAATGTAACAAATTCGTCATATAGAGACACGATCCAACGCTTGACGGGCTATTACTCTGAACTGGGCAAACGATCAATCCTATAGACCCTGAATCAGGGCTGGACAAATTAACCGTAACCGATCCAGACTGAGCAATCGGGCCCAGTCTAAACCGAAACGGGCGGGTGAAACGGATTGGGCGGGTCATATGGGTAAAAGATTTGGATTGAGATGAATACGAATGGATGATGGATCGGTTCGGTTCTTGTTTGTAGGCCCAACGGAACTCAATACCGACCGACCAATTCATATATAATTATCATATTATCAAATAGGGTTAAATAAGTAAATGGTCCCCCTAAATATACCAACATTTGATTTTAGTCCCCCTAAAATATTCCTTAGGCTTTTGGTCCCTTCAAAAATTTTCATCCATGAAATTAGTCCCTACTTTTTAGTCAACTCATGTTTAACTTTCATATTTTTTTAATTAAATTTTCCAGAAATTGGTAGAAAATTATGACAATATTTTCCAAAAAAAATTAGAATTTTTTAACAAAACATGAATTTAATATGAATTTTTTAGCACCAAAAACATAAAAAATCATATTTAATTCATGTTTTGTTAAAAAATTCCAATTTTTTTTGGGAGAGATTATCATAATATTCTATCCATTTCTGGAAAATTTCATTAAAAAATATGAAGGTTAGACATGAGTTGACCAAAAAGTAGGGATTAATTTCATGGATAGAAAATTTTGGAGGGACCAAAAGCCTAAGGAATATTTTAGAGGGACCAAAATCAAATGTTGGTATATTTAGGGGGGCCATTTACTTATTTAACCCTATCAAATATATATAAATAATACTGCACATATACACAGGCTGTCATGTTACTCTCGTTCTTCGTGAGATGATAAACTCACGTGTCTCATCTCAATTCTTTTACATTTTCTTTGTGTATTTTAATTTTTACTAGTTAACTATAACTTGCACTTGTCTTTCCAAGCCAGAAGACCTTTACTTGACCTTTCATTTATTAACTATTAAAACTCATAAGATCTTCTACTTTCATTTCTTCTCACTAGAGGTTCTCTCTGAAAACTCTACAATCCAATACATCTCTAATTCTCAATCTCCTCTTGTTCTTCTTCTCTTCACCTTGTCTATTTCAACCTTCCATCGTCTCTCACAAGCGCTCCCCATCTTTACCATTACAAAGCAATAGTTGTAAGAATCAAGAATAAAAGAAGTGTTTGTTGTTGTGATTTTTCTGGGTTTGACAGTGTTTCAGTTTTGTTTTGGATTTTTTTTTTCCCTTTAAAGTTCTAACTTTGGAATGATTCAATAACCGTTTGAATCCACCCACCAAAACCGACACCGATTAAACCGTTAACCGACCTAACCGGAGACACCTACGGACGGGAATGGGTTGAGTTCCTCCACCCACGGTATTGTTCGGATTGACGATTTCAGGCCGAAAACCGTCCGAGTCCGACCGTTGTCCACCCCTGCCCTGAATCCATCATTACATCTACAAAATTGTTTTTCCCACTTCAAACAAAGCTAAAATGTATCAGAAAATGACATTTTTATCCCGCTGGGATGGTGCATCGGCAGTTAACTAACGCCGGCTCCTTCGGCAGTTAACTGCCGCTGCGGAAAATTATGTAGAACAGACCTGCTGTTTCCTCTAGCAAGTCATTTTTCGGCCTATTTATTACCTGAATCCAAAACAACAATTCCAGAGGCAGTACAAATCATACATCAATTATAATCATTCATAAGCAAGAACAATACATAATCTTTCACAATTGACCATAATAAAATCAATTCGACATTTCGTTAAAATTACACGAATGTTTGAAATTCAACAAAAACATAAATAGTGTTTGACATAAATCCAACGTCATATCGTCACGAATAAGCCGAGGCCAATAGACCGTTTTCCATATGTCTTCATCTTTATCTGCTCCATGTCATAAATTGACATTTGAGCAAATACATGGCATGTATGATAATTTTCGAAAACATAGAGAAAATAATTGTTAAGTTGTGTCTTCAACTCATCCTCCATAGTGTCAGTTGGAGTTAGAAAAACCTTAATTGTCTTTTTGAAAGCAGAGTACCGGACATGAACTTCAATTTGTGCAACCTCAGACATGTTTAACTTCACAAAAGTTTATGAAATATCAAACATCAGAATAAAATTAAATGAAACGTAATAACCAATATATATATATATATATATATATATATATATATATATATATATTGGTTTTGGTCCCTGCAAATATACCCGTTTTGGTTTTCGTCCCAGGTAAAAAAAAAATTTAAAAAGGTCATTGCAAAATATTTTGTTTTTTAAAATAGTCCCTGGGCTCACCAAAGCGCTGAAGTGGCATGGTTATGCCCACGTGGCAGTTGTTGACTGTGCAACTTTTGCCATGTGGCAGTCCACGTAATAAAAAAAATTAAAAAAACATTTTTTAAATTCTGAAAATTGTTTTTTTAAATTAAAAAATCTGAAAAAAATTTAAAAATAAAAAAATTCATAAAAAAATTCCAAAAAAAATTCGAAAATTTATTTTTAAAAATTTTGAAAAATTATTATAAAAATTTAGATTTTTTTAAAATTATGAAAATTTATTTTTATGATTTTTTAAAATCTGAAAATAAATTTTAAAATCATAACATTAATTTCGAAAATAAAAACTGAATAACTTTTCAAAAAAAAAATATGAAAATAAATTTTTTAAAAAAATGAAAATAAATTTCAAAAAAAAATTAAAATAAATTTAAAAAAAAAAAAATAAAAATAATTTTCAAAAATAATATTAAAAAAAATTGAATTTTTTTTTTTTAAATCTGAATATAAAGGCTAAAATGCACTTTTGGCCCCTCAAGTTTCTAAAACTAGCGATTTTGGCCCCCTTAGTTTGAAAATCGCACTTTTAGTCCCCCAAGTTTCACCCCCTTTGCAAAAGCTAGGCCCCCGCTACTATTTAAAAAAAATAATTGCCATCTATGATTATTATAATCAACCTGGATTTTTTTGGGTGTAACCTGGATTTAAAATAATTATCATTATTTTAAAATCAAAAGCTTAAATAAAAAATAAAAGAAAAACAAATTAAAAATACAAAAAGTAATCAATCTTCAATAAACAACAAAAATTTAGAAAATCGTCAATCTTCAACACCAAAACTAAAATAATGGTACACAAACAACAAATGCAGCATCCTTTAATTTTCAAAAATAAACTTTACATCCATAAAATCCTTCTAAACTGTGTCACTACTTAGAAAGCAGAAAACAACAAAAATTGAAACCAAAAAGCAACAGATTTGAAACATATCCGAAACACCAACAAACATAAATTGAAATCAACAACCAGAAAAACCCAGTCAAAGGAAAGATTTCATGAACACAGATCGAAACAAAACGTAGCCAAAGATGGAAGAGTGAGCGTCGTGGAGAGAGAGAGGAAGAACCAAATAGAGAAACAACGAGAGAGAAACATAGAAGAGAAATTTGATTTCACCAAAAAATTGTAGCAAGAAGAAGAAGAGGATGAGGGATTTTAATTTCACCAATGATCAGATCCGCCACCGTCGTTCGCCGCTCTGGTCACCGTGGTCCGCCGCTCCGGTCACCACCCATCTCTCACGTCGTACGCAAACAAGCACCACCACGCCACCATCCCTCACACTGTCACCGTCGTTGCATTTTCGGTGACCCCTGATCTCTCCCTTTCTCTCTCTCTCTCTCTCTCTCTCTCTCACGACAACACTTTCTCTTCCCTCTTTCTGGCTCTCTCCCTACTCTATATTGCTCTTCCCTCTTTCTGGCTCTCTCCCTCTTCTATATTTCTCTCTCTCTTTTTGATTTTTTTGTTTTATCATTTATTAAAACTCAACAATTTTTTAGTTAAATGATAAATGAATTTTTATTAATAATTAAATAATTAAAAAATGTACAATAATCTATTTAAACAGTCAGCATGTGACATGTTATCCATATCAGCGTTGACTGGTTAAAATTAAGGGGGGGCCTAGCTTTTGCAAAGGGGGTAAAAGTTGAGGGGCTAAAAATGCGATTTTCAAACTAGGGGGGCCAAAATCGCTAGTTTTAGAAACTTGGGGGGCCAAAAGTGCATTTTAGCCTTATTTTTACACTTACAACCTCACATGCATCAATTCAAACACGTTTCTGTTTTTCAAAAATACCAATCGTTTATGTCGTTTACGTACGTGTTTGCTATCATTACTCACTGGGCCATACATAGTACTTGCACAATTGTGTGTCATCAATGTCGACTAAACATTATTGAACCAATCAATTTACTTTATAAAATGAAATTAAAGAGTATGCATTGTCAGTTTAAAACAGTTTTACCATTTCACATTACTTTTGTATATTTATTTTGAAATTAATTGTGTTACATGGAAAAATGGTGGTTTGTCATTTGATGTTAACGTAATTCTTATAAAATTGTTGGTGATCTCATTTTGATTTCTAAAATTTAACGAAAATTTTAAAATCATTAATTGTTTTAGGGATTAGATTAACCGTTTTAAAATGACAAATATGATTACTTTTTTTGGTTTTCGGTCAGGAGGTAAATAAAATATAACAAAAAATTATTCCATCAAGAATGAAACTTATTTGTCTTTTGGTGAAGCTCATTATCCATTTGAGTCCAATAAGTTAGTTACAAATATGACTGATTGTTTTTATATTTTGGCATATTAATAATTCTTCTAAGGAATGAATTGACACCACCCTACAATTTCAGGGACTCAGTCGATGATTTCTCTCATAACTGAGTTTACATACAGTAAGAACTTTCCTTGCCTCTTAAATTCCAAATTATTGGCATATATATTTGTACTTCTCTTTTCCTTGTTAATAATTTTAAGATAAGATGGCTACATCCACTCAAATTTTCTTCCTTTCACTCATTCTCATTTGGTTCATATCTCTAACTGCTTTTGGAGCTAATACTATTCACCCTGATGAAAGTACGATATCTATTCACCCGGTAGATTTTGTTGTGATGGATATGGAGGAGGATTCACATGTCCCTATTCTTTTAGGAAGACCTTTCTTGGCCACTGCTGGTGCGGTGATAGATGTGAGGAATGGGAAGTTAGCTTTCCATTTAGGTAATGAGAAAGTGGAGTTTGAGATTGCTAAGTTAATGAAAAGTCCCTCAATTGAGAATTCATGTTTCAAGGTCAACGTAGTCGACCATTGCGTGAAAGAATGTTCTATAGCATCAACTGCATGCAGTGGTCTAAAGGATCCAGATTAATGAACAATTTCTGAACGTCAAGCTAATGACGTTAAAGGAGCGTTGCGTGGGAGGCAACCCACGAGTTTACGATTTTTCTTTTGTTTTGTTTGTTTGTTTTATGCATGGTAGAGCAAGAATAAAAGTCTGAAAATGTTCATAAGAAACATGGTTTGGGAGTAGGAAAGTTTTGATGCAGAAGTCATAGCCAGAAAAAGCGAGAAATTTTTGAAAAAAGCTAAAAAATTGATTCTTGTTTGACCAGAAACTTTTGCACGGCCATGCCATCGTAGCGCATGACTGTGCGCGTACCCAGAGCCCACCCTTGGCAGAAAGTTAACGCACGACCATGCCATCCAGGCGCACGACCGTGCGCGTGTCTCAGCAAGTTAAAAATTGATTTTCCTCCTTCTTCTCAACCACTCAACTTCTTCTTCCTCTTATCCCTTCAACTTTTCAAAACTAAAACCTCCCAAAACATCCTTAAAACCTCATAACACCCACAACTCTCAACCCTCCATAAAAACCGATCAAAACCTCACAAAAACTCATCAAATCATCAACCCACAAAATTCTCAACACAATCAAACCACCAAAAATCCAAAATCATCCACCCCACTCAAAAACCAAAAAATTTGTGTAACCTTAAACACCATAGCCAAAACCTTCAAAAACTACCCAAAACCTCTCTCAAACATCAAAAACAACCCTAAACCTCATTACCAAACATAAACCCAACCTTTTTCTACAACAAAAACCAAAAACAAATGGCTTCAAGGAAAAGAGGAGGAGATGGTGTTGGGCCTTCGACTGGCAAGAGAAGAGCTGGAAGCAATGAGCATGATATTGCCTTTGGAAACAAAGACCAAAAAGTAAGGTATGAGAAATTGTGCAATAGAGAGCAAGCTTCAACTAGGTATCCTCATTCTTACACTCAACAAAGGTTAGGGATAAAAAACTATGTAGGAATGATGGTTAATAGCTTAGGTTGGACTAATCTGTTGAAACCTTACCCTAGTTTTGAAAATTTCACTCTTGAATTTTTGAGCTCTTTGTGTTTTACCAAGGATATGACCAATTTGATGGAACCAAAGCACACAGTCAGCTTTAGGCTAATGAATACGAGCTTCGAGTTGTCACTTGATGATTTTTGCGAAAGAATGGGTTTCTCAAATATGGGACTCATTCATGATTCTCGAATCCCGAATTCAAGGCCTACTAACTATAACCCCCATGAGTTTTGGGCCCAGATAACTCGGCAGGCCAACTTTGAAGCCCAAGCTGCCAAAGCTAGCTTGATTCATAACCCTGTCTTTAGGTATTTGCATAGGATTATGGCATGTACCATTTTTGGTAGGAAGGAAACGGGGACTGTGAGGGCTAGGGAGTTGTTTGTGTTGTGGGCTGTTGTTAATAATTTTCCGTTGAACACTTGCTTCTACTTGCTTGAGTATCTTGCTTTTGTAGCTCAGCAAGAGAAGGGAGAAATAGTTGTGGGGGGGATGATTTCATATATCGCTGAGTGGTTTGGGTTAAAAACTAGGGTGCTGGGGATTAATATGATAGAGGGCAGTAGCTGGATTGATATAGACTCTCTTGTGCTCATGCACACGATTAAGCCTGCTAACAAGGGTGATTCTTTTCAATTATTAGTTAACAGGCGGAACTCCATTTTATTGCCCGATGTGGCACGAACTGACCCAAGATTGAGGCCAAATTGGCTCTATCTTGACGATATCCCGCAGGTACAGCCGCAAGAAAATGTGCAGGAGGAGCAGATGGGAGGAGAGCAACCAGTCCAAGGAGGGCATGTTGAGCAGGACTGGTATGCTCGAATGGAAGCGGAGGTGCAAAGGCAACGAGCCGAACAGCTGAGGCAAGGCGTCGAGCAGCAAAGACAAAGCCAAATGCTTGAGCTGATGATGCAGCACTTCCACATCCAGTATCCTCTGCCTAGTCCGTTTTAAATGTGAGCTTTCCTACCCCATTCTCTATTGTTTTCTTTAATTTAAATCATTGAGGACAATACTTGTTTCAAGCATGGGGGGGTAAATAAATTAGTAATTTCTAGCTTGATTTTCAATTACTTTTGTTTTTAGTTTGTTTTTCAATTCCCCTTTGTTTGAATAATTGTGTGTCTTGTTAAGGGAAAGACATGTAAGCAACAAAGTCTTGGTGTGTGTAATTTTTTTTTTTTCGATTTTAAAAAGGCTAAAATTCTTGTTGTGTGTTTGTAAAATAAACCCTTTTTGCTTCAAAATCATCCACTAAACCCATACTTGCTTCATTCTGAAAATTTTCTCTTTGAGAAAACGCCCAAAGTTGCAGTCTTTGAGTAAGTGTGCGAGGTGGTATTTTAAGGAACATTGTCTAAGTTTAACAGTAAATTTGTCCTAAAATATTTCAAACAAAAAGTAGTATAAGCTGGTGTGGGGAAATAAAAAGGTCAAAATAAGGTGTAAATAAAAAAAAAAGGTTAAAGAGCATTAAAAATAAGAGGCATTGACTTGGGTTGGTATGACTCGCCATCACTAACTTCCCGGGGATGATATGTTTATCTTCAAATCAAATAAAAAAATGCCTCTGCAGTTCCCCAAAAATCAAATAAACACCATGGTAACAAAGTCACCTAGAAAAATTCCCACCTAGTTTATATAAAATGGAAGTGAACTTTTAGGGTTAGAACTTGTTTTCCTCATAATACCTCGTTGCACAGGAGCAATAAAAAGCTCGACTCCACACACACACTCACTTGAAGCTTGTTGTTGGGTTGAAAAATCTAAATTGGGCATTAGGGTAGAAATAATAAGCACTTCAAGAACAAAGCCTTTAAAAGAACAAAAATTTCCAAAAATTGTTTTTACTTTGACTTGTGTTGCTGAAAGTTCTTTGTCTTTTGCTTGAGGACAAGCAAAGATTCAAGCTTGGGGGAGTTTGATAAGTAGTAATTTATAGGTTTTTAAGGGTTTCTTTTTATGCAAGTTTAGTCGTTTTTCCTTATTTTCTTGAGCTATTTTAC
Source organism: Medicago ruthenica (assembly GCA_018208015.1). Lineage (NCBI taxonomy): Eukaryota > Viridiplantae > Streptophyta > Magnoliopsida > Fabales > Fabaceae > Medicago > Medicago ruthenica. The sequence continues at coordinate 80,426,261 of CM031372.1, read as the reverse complement.
TTCAGTACCTTTGTTTTTCTTTCTAGGCAAAAATAATGATGAGCAAGCACTTTGGAGCAAAATCACAAAGAGCCGGGCAAGAAAAGTCAAGTTTCAAGGCAAAAGGGAGATGGCACGGTCGTGCCATCATTTACACTGGTCATGCGTCCCAACTGAGCCAACCGTGCCATTGAAGGAAGTGGGATCACGCACGGCCGTGCGTTCAGAGAGCACGGTCGTGCGCCTGTCCAGTTCTTCATATTCTGGCGTTTTGAAACTTGACACGACCGTGCGCCCATATGGCACGGTCGTGCGCGTTATGCAGTCAGATTTTATGATTGAAAACTCTTGGTTTTAGCCAATTATTGCTGTATAATTCATGGTTAATGCTTTGTCCACGACTTTAGGCTATAAATAGAGCTCTAATTAGAGTTGTTTATCATCTTGGAAGGAGTGTAAAGTTACTATAGTGAGATTGTAACTCTATCTTGTTCTAAGTTCAAACATTTATAAAATTTCTGCACTTTTACAATTCCTTGCAATTTACTTTATTGTTCTTTATATTTCTGCACTTTACTTTTCGGCATATTTACTATTCCTGTCATTTACTTTCTTGCCTTTACAATTCATGCAATTTATAATTTGTCAAGTGTCTACAATGAACTCTTGTGAGTAGACTAGTCTAGTCTTGAGATTGTTGGAAAAGTCTAATGACTAGATCCTAATCAAACCAAGCCTAGACCCTTTTTTAAAAAAAAACATTTTCTTATCTAATCTCATCGTTTTTAAACTCAGTAGCAAGTGTTGAACGAAGTACCGAACATTGAAGTTCAACAACTACTACTTCATCATTTCAAATATCAAGTGAAGTATCGAACGAACGAAGCTTGATATTGGAACAAATGAGATTAGACAAGACATTGTAAAGCTTGATGGAAACACCCCAAATGAGTAGCTTTACAATATCTTGAGGCCATAAGATTCACACTTAATGGGTTTCACATAGCAATCAACCATGAGAATAGGCGTGATTGCTATTGAGATACATTCATGTATTTCGAGAGGAAACATAAATTACCTTAGAGAATCTTGTCTTTGGAAAATAGATTAAACATAGAATAGAAATATAGGCTTGACCGTTTAAGATTCTGTGAGTAGATGTACCAATAATCCCAAGAAGCTTTTTATTATATAAAACTTAACCAAAAACATTTTCCAACTCAAAATTATAACTTGTTCAACTAAGATACTCTCAAAACAAAATCGGTACTTACTAAACTCCATGTAGATCGATATTTTTATTACACGATATTAACCGTGCACTTGCGGTGACGTATCAAGACATTACATTCCTATATTCTTTTATATATATATATATATATATATATATATATATATATATATTTAACATTGATTATGCAATTTTTTTTTCTAATTACCTAGAAACATCACTTTTGCATTTTCCGCATTTTCGACAACTAAGCATCCCATTATATATTGTAACCATTGAAGCACATTGAGTACATCCCTTGTATTATCTGTTGTGAAAAACGATGTCAAGAACAAAGTATAACGGAAAAGGAATGGAAAAAAAAAAAACAAGAAGAAACAACAAGGATTGGTTATAACTGCTATTCTTTACTTTCTCTTTAAACAAGATTACAAGCGTTACAAGAATAACAAATAACCCTCTCACCCTAAATTAGGATTAGCCGTCTTAGGGTTTTCCGTCACGTCTAAGATGAGAGACTAGTATGCTATTTATAATAAACCTAACATACTAACTAATGGGCTTTTTCACAATTACCCATTACAAGCTAACTTAGGGTACAAGCTAACTTAAACAATTGGACATAACAAACAGGCCCAATTCGATATGCTAACAAACCTAGCAATATCCACTAATGCATGTTAGAACAACTTCGACTACAACACGCACTACTTCGACAGCAGCATGCGAACAATCTTCGACCTCATGCTTCGATCCCTGTCGAACCAGAAGCTACCCTAGAGTTCGTTCCAATATCTCACAAATCTCCACCTTGGAACAAACTCTAATATCAATCGAACCAGCTAGCTTTCTTCATGCAGCTTTACCAACTGCATACAGTGGAAAAACTTGCAACTTGGCAATGTCTTGGTGATCATATCAGCAGCATTGTGATCTGTCGAAACCTTCAGCACTTGGACTTCTCCACGCTCGATTACTCCTCTGACGAAATGCAGCCTCACATCAATGTGCTTCGTTCGCTCATGATAGGCTGAATTCTTCGACAGATGTATTGCACTTTGACTATCACATTTAACAGTGATAGTTCGACCTTGAAGTTTCAGCTCCTTAGCAAAACCTTCAAGCCACAATGCTTCTTTCACAGCTTCAGTGAGGGCAATATACTCTGCTTCAGTAGTTGACAATGCTACAACCTTCTGAAGTGTTGCTTTCCAACTAATTGTCGTGCCAAACATAGTGAAAACATATCCAGAAATGGATTTTCTGGAATCCATACATCCTGCATAATCAGAGTCGACATATCCTTCGATCACTGCTTTACTATCTTCACCCAAGGCTCCACCATAACTCAGGACTCTGTTCAGAGACCCATTTATGTACCTTAGAATCCACTTCAATGCTTGCCAGTGAGCCTTTCCAGGATTCGACATGTACCTGCTTACAAGACTTACTGCATATGCTATGTCAGGTCTAGTACAAACCATAGCATACATCAAAGAACCTACTATATTAGCATATGGAATGCTATTCATATAAGCTATTTCGTCATCAGTACTGGGACACTGATCTATACTCAGCTTGAATTGAGGGTTTGTCGGAGTCACAACAGGCTTTGAATTCGACATACCAAACTTGTAGAGAATCTTCCGTAGGTATGCCTCTTGAGATAAGCATAATTTCGACTGCTTTCTATCTCTTCGAATGTCAATCCCAAGAATCCTGGATGCAGCTCCCAGATCCTTCATGTCGAATTCCTTATTGAGTTTAGCCTTCACCCTCATTACATCTTCGACATTGTTGCTTGCTATGAGAATATCATCCACATAAAGTAACAAAATAACAAATGAATTACCAGGTCGAAATCTGAAGTATACACAGTGGTCGAACTGACTTCTGATGAAACTTATCCGTGTCATGAACTTGTCGAACCTCCTATTCCATTGTCGAGGAGATTGTTTCAGTCCATATAAAGATCTCTGTAGTTTACACACATAATCTTCCTTCCCCTTTTCGACATACCCTTCAGGTTGCCTCATCAGGATTGTTTCATCTAGATCACCATACAAGAACGCAGTCTTTACATCCATTTGTTCCAGTTCAAGGTCGAACTGTGCCACCATGGCAAGCAACATTCGAATGGATCTATGCTTCACAACAGGGGAAAACACATCATTGAAATCGACCCCTTCTTTCTGAGTGAAACCCCTAGCGACCAACCTTGCCTTGTATCTTTTCGATGCCACTCCTTCGATTCCTTCCTTAACTTTGAAAATCCATTTACAGCTGACTAACCTTGCTCCAACAGGTTTCTCGATCAGTTCCCAAGTGTTATTATCATGAAGAGATTTCATCTCATCATCCATGGCCTTCAGCCATTCAGTCTTATTTCGACTCCTCAGAACTTCCTTATAGTCTCTAGGTTCTTCATCTAGAACCTCACTTGCAGAGATTAAGGCATAAGCTATAAGATCTGCATATCCAAGTCTCTGAGGTGGCTTGATAACTCTTCTCTGCCTATCTCTTGCCAACAAGTAGTCATCAACAGTTTCCTCAACTTCCTCAGTATCTTCTTCTTCTTCGACTTCATCTGGGATACGCAATTCAGCATCAACATGCTCCACCTCAACAGGAATCTCTCCCTGTTCCAGCTCTTCGTCAGAAATTTCTGCACTTCGATCAACATCATCAGTTTTCTTGAAAGCCATTTCAGCTTCATTGAAAACTACATCTCGACTGGTGATACACCTCCTGTGACCTGGCTCTAGGCACCATAGCCTATAAGCTTTGACTCCTTCAGGGTATCCCATGAACATGCATTTTAGAGCTCTAGGTTCGACCTTGTCTTGCCTAATGTGAGCATAGGCTACGCAGCCAAATACTCTCAGTTTGTCGAGATCTGGTGGATGTCCCGACCAAACTTCTTCAGGTGTCTTCATATCTAACGCAGTCGAAGGACATCTATTTATCAGATATGCCGCTGTCGAAACAGCCTCAGCCCAAAACACCTTCTTTAACCCAGCACTAGTCAACATGCATCTAACTCTTTCCAAAATAGTTCGATTAAACCTTTCAGCCAAACCGTTTTGTTGTGGAGTACCTGCAGTAGTTCTGTGCCTTGCAATACCAGAGGCAGCGCAAAAACTGTCGAACTCCTCATTGCAAAATTCAAGGCCATTGTCGGTTCTCAACCTCTTAACCTTCCTGCCAGTTTGATTTTCGACCAGAGTCTTCCAACTTTTGAAATTCTCAAAAGTTTCATCCTTAGTCTTCTGGATGAATACCCATAACTTTCTGGAATAATCATCAACTATGGATAAAAAATACCTTGCTCCTGAGTGTGATGGACACCTTGCAGGCCCCCAAAGATCAGCATGGATGTAATCAAGGGATCCATGTGTTCTTTGTTTACCTTTGTTGAACTTCACTCTACAAGATTTTCCAAGTACACAGGGTTCACAAAACTTCAGCTTTTCGACTTTGTCTCCACCAAGCAGATTTTGTTTCCCTAGTTCGACCAGACCCCTTTCACTGACATGGCCCAATCTCATGTGCCAAATTTCTGTCTTCGACAAAGGTTTCGTGGATGCAACATTTGTCGAACCACTTACAACTTCAGCCTCAAGGGTATACAAGCCTTGTTTCTTCACGCCTCTCAAGACTTCCTTCGACCCCTTCATGACTCTAAGGATACTTTTCTCTCCTTGGAAAACATATCCTTTCTTGTCGAATTCACCAAGAGAAATCAAATTCCTCTTCAAATCAGGTACATACCTAACTTCAGCCAATAACCTTATTGACTCATCATGGAGCTTGAATCTCACAGATCCAATACCAGCAATCTTACAAGCTTTGTTGTTTCCCAGCAATACAGATCCACCGTCTTGCTCACATAGTTCCTCGAACACGTCTTTGTTTGGAGTCATGTGCCAAGTGCAACCTGAATCCATAATCCACTCCTTCGATGAGTCGCTGCTTGAAACCACAAGGACATCAGATGAGTCGAAATCATCTTGTGCAATGGCTACGTTGCCATTATCCTTACCTCCATGATCCTTCAGGCGTTCAGGGCACACCTTTCTTGTGTGACCCTCCTTCTACAATGATAGCATCGAATACCAGATGCCTCGCCACTGTAAGACTTCTGCTGATTTTTACCTTTCTTCTTGTCGAACTTACCATCATTTCGCAAGAATTTTCCCTTGACGGCCAAACCTTCACCAACAGTCGAAGGTTTATGCTCCTTTCGTTCGTTCAAGTCCTTCGAATACAAGGCTGATTGAACTTCTTCAAAGGTCAGGGACTCCCTTCCATACAAGAGAGTTTCTTTGAAGTGAGCATGTGTTCTGGGCAAAGCGCACAACAGCAACAGCGCTTGATCTTCATCATCGATCTTCACATCAATATTTTCCAGATCAAGAATCAACTTGTTGAACATATCCAACTGCTCAGCCAACACTTTGTCTTCACTCATCTTGAATGAATACAAAGCCTGCTTCATGTAGAGTCGATTTACCAGCGATTTGGTCATGTACAAACTTTCAAGTTTCACCCATAACCCTGCTGCCGTCGTCTCCTTTGATACCTGTCGTAGAACCTTATCACCAAGGCTCAGCAAGATTGCGCTGTGGGCTTTCTCTATCATGGCCGTCTTCTCCTTCTCCGTTAACGCAGCATCCATGGCTGCGACTCCCTTCAAGGCTTCTAAACAACCCTGCTGAACCAGTAGGGCTTTCATCTTCAAGCGCCACAGACCAAAATCGTTCACTCCGGTGAACTTTTCAATCTCATACTTTGTTGAAGGCATCTTCTCCACGCTCACCGCACCAATTTGTTGTGAAAAACGATGTCAAGAACAAAGTATAACGGAAAAGAATGGGAAAAACAAGAAGAAACAACAAGGATTGGTTATAACTGCTATTCTTTACTTTCTCTTTAAACAAGATTACAAGCGTTACAAGAATAACAAATAACCCTCTCACCCTAAATTAGGATTAGCCGTCTTAGGGTTTTCCGTCACGTCTAAGATGAGAGACTAGTATGCTATTTATAATAAACCTAACATACTAACTAATGGGCTTTTTCACAATTACCCATTACAAGCTAACTTAGGGTACAAGCTAACTTAAACAATTGGACATAACAAACAGGCCCAATTCGATATGCTAACAAACCTAGCAATATCCACTAATGCATGTTAGAACAACTTCGACTACAACACGCACTACTTCGACAGCAGCATGCGAACAATCTTCGACCTCATGCTTCGATCCCTGTCGAACCAGAAGCTACCCTAGAGTTCGTTCCAATATCTCACATTATCCTTTTCAACCACATGTCAAATAATATCTGTAAAAAAAAAAATAGCAAACACGTAAAGAAAAAAATATTATCCTTTATACATGCACTTCTCTAAACACCTTTATCAATGTGGCGCCACACTTATCAATATTGTCTGCTACTTTTGGTAAAAAGAAAAAACACTATAAATTCGAATGGAAATATCCAATCTAAAAAATTATAAGGTTGGGGTTAGGAATTTGTAATAAGCATAAAAAATTAGGCGTGGGACCATCCATTCTATTACTTTGGCAAACAAAGTAACGAAATTTTTTTTCCATAATACTCTCCGTCCCAAATTATACGATGTTTTGGATATTAAAAAATATAATTAATTTTATTTGAGAATGAAATATTATAAGTTCTTTTACAAAATTGTCCTTAATAAATAATATGAGAAAAATAAATGAAATAATTGATAGAATATAGAGTAATAAATAATTAAAGATATAATAGAAAAAGTAACATTAACGTTTCATTGGTTTTGTTCAGTGACATAATTTATGACAATTTTTTTTAAAGCGACATATAATTTAGGACGGAGGGAGTATTATACAATTTTATTTATTTTATTTATAGCATGTCTCATCGAGACATTGATTAACAGTTTTGAACACAAAATAAACTGGTGCTAACACAAATTTACATGGTTTTGTACATTTCTCATGCTGCATGGTCCAGCTAAATTTAATTCAAGTTGTGGTATGTATAAGTTTTGGGGCATGGTAGACATTATACGCACTATAACGTGAATCAATTTCAAGAGAAATTATTTTTACTATATGAATTGCAAGTTTATTAAAAATGGAATCAATCACGTTAGATAACTACTTTGAAGGTGTAACCATCGACTAAGTTATATTTTACTGACTTAATTAAATCAGTTGAGCATATTCAACATTGAGTCTGAATTGAGGTACTGACAAATATTTGCAAAAACCGTCGAAAGGTGCATACGAACTCATTAATAGTTATAAGGAATATTCGGATAGAAACGTCCCATATGTTCATGCTAATTAATTTGTTCTTGAATTTTTCAGGGTTGATAATTAGGCATGTATTGACTATGTGTAGTATAAGGGATAATATGAACAGTTCCTAATAAGGGTTGATAACATGCAAATTTTGCAGGGTTGATAATTATGCATGTATTTAAATAAAATTACACATCTAGCTTGAAGCAGAATAAGTTGATTTAATTGGATTCATTGAAATTGAAATACGCAAACAAATTACACGTTGGAGCTGAAAAGATGAGACATAAACTTATCTAACACAATTCTAATAATTGGCATATTACAAAGGGAAACAACATTCAAAGTGAAAATTCATATAAAGACCCCAACTTAAAAACCAAAATCACGATAGACATGAAGGTAAAGAATTTCATTTTGGCCGACCATCGGAGCAACCAGCTTGATACGTGAATCTTCACAAATTTTGCGGGTCTCTATCATGCGCTTCCACTCGCCACAGATTTTGTAGTGATTGTACGACTTAGATCCAAAAATAAGAGTACAATTCCACTTGTTGCCACAATCGTCTTTCACCACCAAAGCCGTTGTCCTTTTATTGACGATCTTGTTGTTTTCGAGTTTAGAAAAGTACCTTTTAAAAAATCATAATTCACCACCGAAGATATTACCGGGTTGAGTCACGACCAGGTCGCTCTCTTTAACACATTTCGCGGCACTACCCGAGTTTGTGCAAGGTAAACTAACAACCGCGCCGCCTCCAGGATAAAACAGCCAAGTTCACCTGTTCGATTACGTACTGCACCGTAAGTTTAGAGAATTTACACCTTCAATATGATATTAAACCACTCTGTATGGTACGAAGACGACTCGAAACCGAAGGGATAGAAAGGAATAGAAAAGGAAGAAGGACTCGTCAACACAAGTCGAAGGAGGGAGAAGAGAAGAAAAGCACAGGAAGCATCAACTGTGAATTTCGGAGTGAGGAATAAGTGAGGCCGAGCTCTCCTTTTATAGGGAGAGTTCGTAACAAATCCGGCGTGATTTTTGGGATTTAGTTAAGCGGATTAACTTAATCTTTAAGCACACGCGGATTGGATCAACGAGTGGATATATCCGAAAAGACTTCCGGATATTCTGTTGGATCGGATTGGAATGAAGCTTATCCTTATCCGTAGAGCGCTTTCAGATAATTATTAAATTAACAAAAAATTAATTTAACAATTTCAGGTGACAAAAAATATATTCATTTTTGACCCGAACCCGAACTCAAGCCCAAGCCCAGCCGGACGGACGGCGTCGTCACGCGTGATATATATATATATATTTTCGTAAGCGCTCACCCGTTTGCAAAAGTGGGTACGCCAAGGGCACACCCTTGGAGGTCACCCCCCACTTATATAAACACTACTAGTGGGTATGTCCTATCTAATGTGGGACATTTTTCAATTCATACCAACACTAGTTCTTTCATAAGGGACATGTGTTTATTCTTTCCAACTTCCACTCAAATTCACTAGTGTTCCAACAATCCCCCACTTGAATTTAAAAATGGTTTCGAGAAACAACGCCAAAGACGTCTCCGTAAGGTTGCTAGTATATAAACAAAGGTGTCACCTACAACTTGAACCTTTGCATAGCGGATACTATTCCGATTTAACAAGAGTTGCCTACAACATTGAACTCTATCTCAGACATAGAACCCACACACAAACCTTGTCATAAGGTGTATTCTAAAGCCCGTTCGTTTATGGCCCTGCACGTCTATCCCGGTTTTAACGAACGCTCTAGGAATTCTGCCTCGAAATTCCATAGGAACCGGCCTCAGTTCCACATCCGTATAGGTGAGTCTATCAAGGGTACTCCTGTATCTATGTACCCCACTCAATATAGAGTATAGATCTCATTAAGAGTTTTTATTATCCCATCCTTCTTTCACTGCAGGATCATGCTTCCTTAACCTTATCATAGCATGTTCTATCACTTCATGACTTGTTATTACCCATTGAACCTAAGTCTTGGGATCTCCAGTCATGTAGGTCGGGACTACAAGAAAAAAGGCATTTTGCGACTTCTAAAATCATGGATTGCGACTGTTAGAAGGGTCGCAGATATCCCTTTGCGACTGTTCCCCAACAGACACAGAAATTGGGGTCGCAAAGGGTATTTTGCGACTGTTCAACCAACAGTCGCACCAACAGTCGCAAAGGCTATTGCGACGGTTGCTAACAGTCGCAATACTATATCTGCGACCACTCAGAACTGTCGCAAAGTAGGGGCTTTAATCTAATTTAAATGGGCTTGCGACCCCTCACAACAGTCGCAAATGTTTAGTTTTTTTTAAAAAAAAAATTGGTTGGAGCAATTTTTATTGACAATTTAAATAATATATTAATAAATACTTAAAATACAGAAATATATAACTAAAAATATCTAAATCTCATTCATTTTTATAAACATCGTATAATAAGTATCAAAAATATACTTATACATTATCAAAAAGAACAAACTAAAAAAATTCTAATTTTAAATGATTCTAAAGGTAACAAGATGGAGACCAATAAATTTCCCTTCCGTTTTGATCCACATAGTCCATACCTGAAAGACAAAAACTTAAATAAGAACAAATATAGCTTAAACCTTCAACATTTCAATACAAGACATGGTATTCTATAAAATTTTGTTTGTGAGTTTGAAAGATATGATTTTGTTTGGATGGTAAAGTAATATCACTTTTAAAGGGCAAATGTGGTTATATTTTGTATGTCTCACATCTAGAATCAATTTTATTCAACATAAATTTTACTTCTCTCAATTATTTCCATTCACTGCAAAATGAATTTCGGAAAGCAAAAAACTTACCAAAATATTTTCCAGAAAATTTATTGTTTGGATTGTACTGATCAACTAAAAAATTTCCACCTCAATATGCATTGGCTTGTAACCAAACAAGCTATTTGATGTTATCATGACCACAGAATATACTATTCAAAATCCATATGATTGGTATAAAGAAAACATTGTAATGAAAATTCGGCATTACTAATTAGCAAGAATCCAACAATCAATGTGGATACATTTGATGTGTCTCAGTCTAATTGTATACTAAAATATAGTCAATTGCTACTGCAGCTTCTGCTTTGGCTCCATAAACCAATCTCTGCTTGATGTGAATATACGACAAATATGTGATCAATTTAACAGTCGTTACAGAAATGCATGGTGTAAAGAGAAAATGAGAGGGTTTCTGCTTACCTTAATTTTTGAAAGATTAATGGCACCAAAGCACATTGGACAAGGTTCACAAGAAGCATAGATTTCACAGTCGGTAAGGTAAATTTGATCCAGCTTTTGACAAGCCTGCGGATGATTTCCAATTAGTATAGCATGAGGTAATCAATTATGTGCATTAAAGAAAATAAGTAGAAGCTTACCAAAAAAAAGTAGAAAATAGATATGGTATAGAAAAAATAATTGTGGCTTCTGATATAAGCATAATTAGAGCCCTCGAACATGTAGAATAAGCTAATTATACATGTATGTAGTGAGTGATATAAAAGCTTTATGCGTAGAGTCGTAGACCAAACAAAATGAACATTCATAAACTTAAACCCACATCCAACCTTGTCAATTTACCCTTCAATGGTGATTTCAAAGACTCTCAGATATTGAGATCCAAATCTGTCATAGACAGCAGATAGTATATGATGGCAACTAAGTATAAAAGAAATCTTAACTTCAGGTTAATTGGCTTAATATTTTTATTTAGCAAGAGAAATAAAATGCAAGTTTATCTGTATAACATGTCAGATTCTATGTAGCACGGGAACGTCGACATTGTAATAGTTTGAGGAAATGAATTAATCGAATATAATCACATTCACATGTGTTTGTGTCGTGTTGGTGCTGTGAGAGACAAAGGAATACATAAACACTTAACAAAATAACTAATGATAAATACCAAGACCTTTTTGTATTAATAAGCTATTCATTTTGGAGACATTTTAGATTACACAAATTGAACAAGAAAAATTGAAGATAAAAAATTGATGTTACCTCTCTTATATCAGTAACCTCAGCATGAGCAGTGGGATCTTTGTTTCTTAAAACCATGTTATGACAGCTTACGACTACTTCATCATTTCGAACAATGACTGCACCAAATGGGCGTCCATCACCACATTCAACACCTTTATATGCTTCTTCAACAGCTTTTGTTATGAACTTTTGGTCTCTATCCTCTGCAGCTGGTACAACAAGAGAATATACAAAGAAGTACATTTCAGGTTATATCATTTTGTTCTAGCTATATATAGAAGCAAAATCGGTCATTGTGCAGGATATCGAGTTTTAAAACATTTTAGCCATGGCTCATGCTACATTTTAGCCATGGCTCATGTAAATCCAAATTAAAATAACATAACCCAATTTCATTTTTCAATTCAATTTCAAATACCCAGTGTTTCAACAGAGGTAAAATACTCTACCACAGGGATGCATGTTAGAAGTTTAATAACAAACCATGTGTATCTCGCCCAATAGCTTAAGCTTTTGAGATAGATAATTCGTGACAGGTAAAAAATAAACTGGGAAACTTTGAGTATTATTATCAAACATGAGAAAGTAACATGTAGCATGAAAGAAAATCATGAGCATGGGCTTTAAGAAAAAAACCTTTCAGACAACAGGCTTATTGAGCCACTTCAAACGATCATGTAAGCAGATTGCACCCTCAGACTCAGATTCACCTACCTTACCATTTCCAGACTCGTTAATATCAACAGCATTTGAAGCTGAACCAGATGCCTGACTGTCCATTTCAGCCGTCCAATTACTCCCATTACATGATGCTTTTACTTGGTTCTTACCTCTACAAACAAAAGGTGGAAAATTAAATTAATACAAAACAACTTTGACATTCATCCCCATGAAAGAAAAAATGCATAAACTTACCTGCTAGGCGATTTCTGGACTTTGTAACTTGAAAAGGAGTTCCCCTTGTAGGGGTCATTCATCACCACTGAAGGCAACGAATCAGTAGAGCATGTCGAAGAACTGTCATCTATCACTGAACTGCTCCTTTTCTCGGCCATTCCATTTTGCACAGGCGCAAGACCATCTACACCATTGCTAATAGCCTCAGTAGTAGGATGAGCTTCTGATGCATCAGTATCCCAATTAATAGGACTTGCATCTCTTTCTTCTGAATCAGGCTGAATAACTTCGTCAACTCCTACCACAGAATCAGACAAATCAGAAACAACTTCCAGGGCATCAAGCTTTTCATCCAGAGTTTGAACCTCATCCATGTTAGAATCCTTTTTCTCATAAGAACCATCGTCTTGCTGCTTGTCATGTACCGCCACAGTAGGCCTTTCATCCTTACTTTTATCCTTTCCTTTACGGTTGTTCCGTTTTTGTTTGGCCTGGAGTGACAAGAAACAACTTCTGTCAGCAGTTCAAGAGGAAAACCCAGAACTACTTTCACAAACCCCGTGTATTATGACGTCCTTTAATCCCACTAGTAGCAGGTATGCTACGGGAAAGGGGACATAAAGAAAGAAGCTGGGAATTTATAGTTTCTAAATTGATGGCAAGATACTTCCGATGAAGGAATAATTAGCCAGAAGAATATAAATTGGCTTGTAACCTACGCTATTTTATGGGAATGCAAGGTTGGAAAATAAGTAAAGGATCATAAACATGTACATCAAAGATAGACAGAAGAAAATCATATAAACTCAATTCAACCTCATTAAAAACTAATATGCCATAGCTCGGGGTTTCAATAAATTATAAACTCAAGTCATAGCAAATATCATATATCAGAAACTAGATTATCTCTTCAAAATAATAATAAAACAATTGCATTACAATGTTACTAAATGTTTTGATTTTACAGATGTAATTTATGATCCCTGTTCTGTAGAGGAAATCATAAGAATTATTTGATCTTGAATCTTAGATGATCAAGTAAAAACCCAATTTGTTATCAGGACAACCACAAAATGCAGTACTTATGTGAAAACAATTTTAGGATATCAGAGATCCCTTGATGATGAATTTAGATGCCACACCTGTTTCTTCTTTGCCTTCTTTTCCCTCTCATTAACTCCACGTTTTGCTTTCTGTTCAGTTTCAGCCAGCCATGCTGCCTCTTCTTCACGGATGAGCTCTTCTTGTCTCTTCAGAGCAACGGCTTCCTGGTAAGAAACCTCAATTTCATTGCTGCATCCATTAGGTAGATAGTTAGGATAACCTAATCCATTCACAGCTTACACAGTCTATACTTACAAGTAAACAAAGATTAAGAAAATAATCAGTACAAACATGATAAACACCTTACATACCAAAATAAAGTTAAGCATGTCTTGTTTTATCATTCATACAGTCAACGCCTCATATTACAACTACACAAAGCCCAGGTTGCAGGATGTTAACAAGCATCGAATCACTTTTGTGTAGACAATGATACTACACTACATGCTTATGGATAAACTTTCATCGACAGTAAAATTAATTGCACAAGCATATGTATCAAACTATCCGATATCAAGCCAAAAGCCTAGCCACATATCATTTCATATCGTCCAAATCATGTCCCATGGTTGTCCATCTATCCAAACTCAGTATCAGTATAATAAATCACAAACTACACACTCATGCTTCAGAATGTCATGTAGTGAAACCAAGGTTGTTAGTAGTTAGGGTTAACAGGCTGAAAGCCCCTTATGTCTCACGGTTAGTAGTGGAACTTTTGCGATAAGTGTTTTCAAACGATCCTGTAAGCAGATTGCACCCTTAGACTCAGATTCACCTACCTTACCACTTCCAGACTCGTTATATCAACAACATTTGAAGCTGAACCAGATGCCTGACACCATTTCAGCCGTCCAATTACTCCCATTACATGATGCTTTTACTTGGTTCTTACCTCTACAGACAAAAGGTGGAAAATTAAATTATTACAAAACAACTTTGACATTATTGAATAAACAAAAGGAGAAAAGAAATTATAACCTAAGAAGAGGTCGGAGGTTTGAGGTTGATGAACAGTGAAGAGGAACCCAGCTGTGGAAAAAGGAATGGGTCGAGAAATGAGATTGATGAACCGTGACGAAAAAGAACCGAGCAGGGGTTGCGGTCGTAGGAGATTGAGTGTGAGGAACGGAATGGGATGAGAGTGAGGAACGAATGCTTCAATTGAGCCAGGGGTTAGTGGTGGAAGGAGATTGTAGGGGAAAGTGAGGTTGTGGGTGAGAGTAGGAAAGATTTAGGTTTCAGATTGGGGGAAAATGAGATTGAGGAATATAATTGGGGGTTAGGGTTTTGGAGTTAAGGGAGGGAGAGTAAAATTGGAAAAGCGGGAGTGATGAAAAAATTTGGCCAAAAGCTTGGTGAAGCGCCCTTGAAAAAAGCATAAAAACTTGCGACCCTTAAGCCTAACAGTCGCAATAACAGTCGCAAAAGTGTCATCTGCGACAGTTCTAAGCCAAGGGTCGCGGAGCAAGTGTCGCAAAATGACAAATTTCTTGTAGTGAATTTAGTGAGCTATAGGCATTAGTCTCATCCTACTGGATGTACTTTGGACTTTCTCTCTAGTTAGTCCTTTCGTCAAAGGATCGGCTAAGTTTTCAATCGTACGTACAAAATCAACTCTAACCGCTCCATTTGAGAGAAATTATCTAATCGTGCTGTGTTTTCGCCTTATTTGTCGTTTCTTACCATTGTAATAACGATTCTTAATCTTAGCGATAGCTGCGGTGCTATCACTATGAATTAACACAGCTGGTAACGGTTTTTCCCATAAAGGGATCTCAGCTAGCAAGTATCTTAGCCAGCTTGCTTCTTCACTAGCAATAGCTAGTGCTATCATCTCATATTCCATTGTGGACTGAGCCTGAATGGTTTGTTTCTTAGATTTCCAAGAAACAGCTCCTCCAGCTATGCTAAATATATAGCCACTGGTCGCTTTGGAATCATCTGATAAGGTGTTCCAATCTGCATCACTATACCCTTCAAGTACAACAGGATATCTTTGGTAATGGAGTCCTAAAGTCATAGTCCTTTTTAGGTATCTCATGACTCTCTCAATCTACCAAAAACAAAGCTTCTTGATTCAACAAATTTCCAGTGATAAGTTTAATTATGTAATTTACTTAATTTAATAGCGGGTATTGATATCCACGAATGAAGATACCAGTGAAACCACATCCGCATCTATTAAATAGTAGATAATTGAAATATCCGTATCCATGGATATCTATTAAGGTATCCGCTCCGTGCCTGTTGCAGATTTTATCTGCGAATACCAGCGGATGTAGATTTTTTTGCCATCCCTATTTAAGAGACCCTTTCTCAAACTTAGCCTATGACCCATAAAATGTTAAGAACGGTGCTGCCCGTGCTGCCTACCAGTAAATAACACTAATAATAATACTAATACTGACAATAATAGGCTCTCTGCTTTAAATAAGTCAAAGTGCACCAAGGCTTTCAAAACTACTAATATTATAGCTACAATGTTGTGATACAATTTCCCAAAAACAGTTCGAACTCCAACAATATTCAAATTCTCAAAAGTATCAAACAAAATTGATACACTTAACTTTACTGAACCATAAAATCAAATTATCATGTCCATCTAACAACATATAGTATTTCAAGTTAGTTTTTTTATGAATCAAGAGATCAAGGAAGACATTAAGGAGAAGTTAGACATCCCAACTAGGTTGACACTTCATAGCTGCTCCCATCCTCTACCACCTGCTTTGAAATTTTATTAAAAAATGGAAAACGGTACAAAAGGGGGACTAGGCCAAAACCCTATAAAATAACAAAAAAAATTAGGAAATAAAGAAATCTAAAATTCAGTAGACCATGTCTGTCCCTGTAAAAATCCTGATTAAGAAAAATATGTACAAAATCCCACCAGACAACATTTGTAATAACATGACCATGACTAATCAGCTTATCAGCACAAGCATTTCCTTCCTGATAATATGTGACGATAAAATGTGAATCCCAACATGTAAACAATTGTGCCATCGGTTTCAAAACCTCTAATATTCCAATAGAAGACCTTCATTGAACCGGAGGAGTAATTGTACCCTTAGACCGGGTTTTGTAGGCAACTCGATAGAGTATTCTTTTTTCTTTTTCTGCTTCTTAGTTAGGTAGGGTGTAAATTGTTCATTAGAATCATCCGTGTCTGGAACTATCTCCCTCATAGAAGAAGTGGCCATAGACACATCAGGAGATGTCGCAACACCTAATGTATTCAATGGTTGAACCGGCTCTAAAATAAAAGTATTTTCCTCTGTGTGTTGAACCATTTATTTGATAAATGAATCAAAGAATGAAAGAGAGCAAGCTAATAGATAGAAAAAAAATTATAGTAATAATGTAGGAGTTGTTATAGTCTCCATTATTTACTCACAAATTTTATAAGATGCTGAGAAATGCGATCGAGAACTGTCGCGGTGATTTTCGGATATCAAGTCATTGATTAGTGTTGACTCACTAATTTTACTTCATGACTGAACTTTTAATTTTTCAAAAGAAAAGGGGAAAAAGTTCTAAATTACCACATTTTTTAAAGATTTAGGCTTCGGGGGTTAGTTACGTTTAGGGAAGGTGTTAGCACCCTAAACGTTCGTAGTATCCTACGAGAAACTCTTGATTTTATTTATTTATTTTTGGCTATAACTTGCTTATAATTTTTTAAAAGAAAGAATTAGAGTAGTGAAATTTTTTATGATTTGGAAAGAGAAGGTCCTTTGCCTACGTACCCGTAAGGGATCAAAACCTCGTAGTTCGGGGTAAAAATGCCGATTGATTTTTTTTTTTTTTTGTATTTTTTATTAGTTTTGAAAAGGTTTTAAAGATAAAAATAAGGTCAAGTGGCAAAAATAAGATTTGTTTGTATTTTTTATTTTTTGAAAATGATTTAAATGTTATTAAAATGGATTAATGTCTATTTAAGAAAATAAAAGAGGAAAAAAGGGCACTTGATTGAAAATCAAGGTTTGTTTAAGAAAAGATTTTTTGTGAAATTTTTATTATTTGCATGTTTTTGTTTCTTTTTGATGATAAATAACTAAGACCTAAAACATAACAAAAAGCTAAACGCGAGGAACTTCCGTGGTGACGTTGGATCACCACGAAACCCTTTTGAAATTAAACTAACATAATATTTTTTTGCATTTTTTTTTTGTAAAGCGAAATAAATAAATAAAATAAAAGACAAATGCATGATTCTTCTCATTTATAATTTACATTGGTCTTAAATACATTCTAAAGCTATGCAATAAAAAAACAAATGACGAACAAGAACTACAATGACGATTAAAGATAAAAATGCATGAGATGATTGTTAGATATGAACAAATAAAATGCTTAAAAAAATATAATGAAAGGGAAAAAAACACACAATAATAAAAACAGGGGGTGCAGAGAATAAAAACGCGGGTAAGTAGAAGCAAGGAAAAAAAAGCAGATAAGAGGAAGAAAGAGCTGGGCCGGAAAGAAGAATTCCGGCGCGGTGGCCGGTGGTGGCGCCTCCGCGCCGGAGTTAAAAACTCTTTTTTTTTTTTAAAAAAAAAAAATTGGTTTTAGAAAGCCTTTCTTTCCCTCTTTTCAAACCTTAAACAAAAATCTCAAAACCTCCCTAAAAAAACCTAGATCTAAGTTAGAGGGAACTACCTTTTTTGTGTTTTTTCGGTTTGTGGTTTGGATTTTGATGGGGAGGCCGCGACTTGTGGCTATTGTGTTCGGTTTGTGTTGTTTTTGGGGGTGTGGGGAGGTGGTTTTGTGGTGGTTCCAGTTGGTGGAGGGAGGCCGAATTTGTGTTTTGGGTTGATGGTGAATGATTGTTGGTTTTTTGCTTTGATTCGTGTGTTGTGGATTGTGGTGATGGTGTTGTGTTGTTGTTTTCTGTTGGCCGATTTTTTTTTTCTTTCGGTTGCTGGAGCGTGTGCTTTTATATACACATTGAGGTGAACTTTTGACAAAAAGGAGACAAGGATTAAATCCCTATCAAATGGGATTAAAGCCATTAAATCACATATGTCAAAGCCATTAAATCAAACATTTGACCTTGACCTCTGGCTTTGGACTTTGGACAGATTTGATTAGCAATAAAGACCAGAAAAATAACCAATAAGAATAGAAATAAAAACAAAACAGAATAAATGAAAAATGAAATAAAAATAGAAAAAATCCGAAAATTAAATAATTAAAAAAAGATAAAAGATAAAAAAACTAAAGTAAAATAAAATAATAATAAAACTGAAGAAAAAAAAAGTCGTTTTCGGAACCCTAAATGAGGTATTTTAAAATACCTCTTTGCCGAAATTTCGTCTGAAACGACGAAAAATTCCGAACCAAAAAGACGGGTAAAAAAAGAATTTTAAGTAAAAAAATGAAGTATGACAAGAACTAAGGTCGGTGGATCATTCTCCGTATGAACACAAAACCTACCCTACCCTTCGGTTTTTCACCTATAAAAAAGATACAATATATATTCTTCTATAAAATCAATACCATTTGCTAAAAAAAAACTAAATATAGTTTACTACAATATGAAAGTGCAAAATATTGATACATATACTTTTAATCAAAATCAAATTATTTTAAATGAAATCAAAATTTCATAAAACTATTATTCATAATTTATGCGCTAATCCATAAACATTAGTGTAATTTATACACATTATCATAATGCCTTTTCATAAGATCATAAATTTTTCTTCTAAAACTTCCCTTTCATAAGATCAGAAAATTTTCTTCTAAAACCTTATAAACAGGCGATTATCTCAATAAAAGAGAAGTAAAAGTGAGAATGCATTGAGAGCTTATGAAGGAATAAACGTGTGCCCATGAGAGGCTTACGGTGGTAGAGTCACCGACATGGTGCTTCGGTTTCATTTAGATTAGGAGTGTTCGCGGTGCGGTGCGGTTTGGTTTGGTTTTGAGGCTAAAAGTCACTCGAACCGCAAGATAAAAAAACATGTGGTTTGGTTTGGTTCGGTTGACTTCTAAAATAAAATCCGAACCAAACCAAACCAATGCGGTTTAGGTTGGATCGGTTTGTGCGGTTTTTATCGAGCTAATACAATTTTTTGTTTTCAACATTAAAATCAAGTTAAATAGCTAAAACACAACAAATTTCCAGCAATATTCCCAACAACATAAACCAAATTTAAAACATGTACAAGAAATAATCTTATTATGTAAGAAATGCAAATACTAAGATTTTATCATTATCTAAAAGTTCAAGTAACACATAAACGTATTTTTGAAATAACAAGTTAAGAAGAAACTTAATAAGAGGAAAAATATGTCATTTTATAAAAGTTTTAATTGAGTTTATATAAATATTGGTCTAGGTGACATATGTTTAATTAGTGTTTTTCGTATGTTGCGGTTTGGTTTGGTTTGGTTGATAAAATAAAAACCACAAACCGAACGAAACCATGCGGTTGAGTAAGAAAACGATCCGAATACATCCGAACCAAATGCGGTTTTTTGCGGTTTCGGTTTGGATTGGTTCGGTTTGCGGTTTTTCTATTGGATTGGTTCGGTTTTGAACACCCCTAATTTAGATGGCAGTTGTTTGCTCGTTCACAAGTTGCAGTGAAGAACAAAGCTAGCACAGTAGGTATGAAAAGACAATCGCTATATGAACATCTATTTTACGACAATTATTTTGAAAATCCTATGTAAATAGTGTCATTTTCATAAAAGGAAAAGAAAAAAAGGTTCAAAACACAACGGTAAAATTCTTTTTTTTGAAGGACAACATTAAAATTCTAAAGTTTATAAATTATTAATTTGATTTAATTGAAGAAATAAATTTAGAGTTTAATTAATATTTAATGTTAATCTAAAAATTATTTACAATTCTATGTCAATCCACTAATCATGTTTTAGAAAAAAAAATAGTTGTGAACAACTAATATAAAAAATACAAACAAAAGAGTGAATAAATTAAAAAAAAAAAAACGGGTCGGACCGGACTGTCCCATTACCCACATGGATTGGACCGGACTCTAGAATACATGACCCAATTACAAATGAGTTTGACCCGACTGACCCATTTATGTTGCTGGGCCTCTCGGGACGGACCAGGCCAGGCCGGGCCGGGGCAGCAAGAATAGATGAGTTAAAATGTGGTTATTTTTACACTTACAACCTCACATGCATCAATTCAAACACGTTTCTGTTTTTCAAAAATACCAATCGTTTATGTCGTTTACGTACGTGTTTGCTATCATTACTCACTGGGCCATACATAGTACTTGCACAATTGTGTGTCATCAATGTCGACTAAACATTATTGAACCAATCAATTTACTTTATAAAATGAAATTAAAGAGTATGCATTGTCAGTTTAAAACAGTTTTACCATTTCACATTACTTTTGTATATTTATTTTGAAATTAATTGTGTTACATGGAAAAATGGTGGTTTGTCATTTGATGTTAACGTAATTCTTATAAAATTGTTGGTGATCTCATTTTGATTTCTAAAATTTAACGAAAATTTTAAAATCATTAATTGTTTTAGGGATTAGATTAACCGTTTTAAAATAACAAATATGATTACTTTTTTTGGTTTTCGGTCAGGAAGTAAATAAAATATGACAAAAAATTATTCCATCAAAAATGAAACTTGAGTTCTTTTGAACGATTTGTCTTTTGGTGGAGCTCATTATCCATTTGAGTCCAATAAGTTGGTTACAAATATGATTGATTGTTTTTATATTTTGGCATATTAATAATTCTTCTAAGGAATGAATTGACAACACCCTACAATTTCAGGGATTCAGTCGATGATTTCTCTCATAACTGAGTTTACATACAGTAAGAACTTTCCTTGCCTCTTAAATTCCAAATTATTGGCATATATATTTGTACTTCTCTTTTCCTTGTTAATAATTTTAAGATAAGATGGCTACATCCACTCAAATTTTCTTCCTTTCACTCATTCTCATTTGGTTCATATCTCTAACAGCTTTTGGAGCTAATACTATTCACCCTGATGAAAGTATGATATCTATTTCAACCATAGCTCCCAAATAATAAACAAGTTCATTTCTCTGATCTTTCTTTTCTAGTTTTTTTCATATAAGGATTCATGTTAGTTTAAATATCATGTATTTTTTTTTTTTTGCTGATATAGAAATTCTGTATATATATATTTGATGACATGTTTGTAGTTTAGAAGATTTTTCAGTACTTAACTGATAGTTCTGAATTGTATGTACGTATATTTAGAGAAAGCTCTTGAAGTTATAGCTAAATCACTTGGTAAGAAGGATTGGAACTTCGACATAGATCCATGTAGCAACCAACCCAACTGGGCTACACCGAAGCCTACGCATCCGAGTCCCAGATTGAATATCGTAGAGAACAATGTCACCTGCAACTGCAGTGTTACTGGTGACAACTTCTGCCATGTTGTTGAAATGTAAGTGTATTTTCTATGGAATTGACTCTGTTCTATCCGTACTTCTAAGGCAACTGATTTGATTTTTTGTCCTTCATTTACGGCAGTACTGAAGTATTTACATTGATATATAGGTAGGAATATATGAGTTAAATTGGTTAATACCAACGATAAAATTTGAAAGTAAATCAATATTCTCAGACATGTATTTTTGCTGAAAAGATGTTAGACAAATATTAAAATCAGTTTTAGAACTCTCTGTAGTAGAAGAGCTTGTTGCAATTTTTTCTGTTAATGAATTGTTAAGAAATATATCAGGCTTAATTACTTTATTTAGCTTATTGTTTATGTTTAACATTTTTATGGCAAAATGTACATACAGAACTTTGAAAGGGCAAAATCTTCCCGGCACTCTCCCACCAGAACTGACCAGGTTGCGATACCTTCAAATTATGTATGTAGTTCTTGAACCTTTCCTCAAATCTAAATTAACAGTGACTGTATATTATTTTCATGACAAACTCTTCTCTCCCTCTCTCTATTACAGTGACTTCTCTCGCAATTACTTGAACGGTACAATTCCTAAAGAATGGGGCTCCATGATGAATATCCGTAACATGTATGATTTGTCTCTTACTTTTCCTTTTCTGGTTTTTAGTCATTAATTTTTCTATGTATTATATGATCTTAACAGATCAGTCTTATTTCACATTCTTTATCAGATTTCACATTCAGTTTTTTGTGGACTAGTAGTAATTACATGAACATTAAGCTAACGACAACATGTTTCTTAATTATCACAGTAGTCTCCCCGGAAATCGACTAACCGGTTCAATACCAGTGGAGATTGCAAGTATATCTACTCTGTTACAGTTGTGAGTTTCTCACTATCCCACTTAGCAAAAAAAATTCTATTGTTTATGTTTTCAATTAAACGAGTTTATGTAGAACTTAACTTTAACTTGAAATGGATAGGGATATAACGGCCAATCAAATGTCTGGAAATATTCCTCATGAGCTTGGAAATCTAGCCCAGATTCGAACGCTGTAAGTATTTTTTAATTTTCTTCCCTTAATTGATGTTATCCCTCAAAATAGAAAAGCCCTATGTTTAAAGTCCAGCTTGATTTCTATGGCTTAGAATCATAATTTGCTGTTTTGTTTTTCAATTGTATATATAGGAAAATTTCTTCTAACAATTTTACTGGAGAACTACCTGCGACATTGGCAAAGCTCACAACCTTGCGAGATTTGTAAGCTTCAAACTTTTATGATATTAAGTGATGAATAAATTAAAAAATAATTCTTATGAGAAATTTTCATGTCCTCTCTCAATGCAGCAGAATTTCGGATAACCAGTTCTCTGGAAAGATACCTGATTTTATTCAGAACTGGACAAATATCGATACACTGTATGCACTCTCCTTTTTCTTTTCTTTAATTTTTTCTGAAGTTAAACTGTTTTTGTAATGCTTGAGTTTACAAAAATCATCAATGGTTACTTTACTTTTGACAGAATCATTCAAGGGAGTGGATTAAGTGGGCCAATTCCTTCTGAAATTTCACTTTTGAGAAATTTAAGTGAATTGTATGTGCTGTATTTTATATACTGATAAAGTAAGGACTGAAATTTAACTTTTAATTTAGTAATGTTTGCTTATCTTTGATTTAAATTTGATATTCAGGAGAATTAGTGATTTGAATGGATCTGAATATGCACCTTTGCCACAACTTGATAATATGCCATTTTTAAAAAATATGTGAGTTGAATCCTCTGCTTCTTTCAGAAATAGAATAGAAAAAAACAGCAAGAGAAGCATAATATATCGTTGTCTATCTTACCGTTTCACAGGATTCTGAGGAACTGCAATATCAACGGAACACTACCTAAATATCTTGCGACTATAACAGCATTAAAACACTTGTAATTCCTTACTTGTTACATTTTATTTGGTATTTTTGTTAAGTTTATCATTCTATAAACTTTGGTATTTTTGAATTTTATAATTAGTGCTTTTGTTTCAGGAATATTTTTCTATGACAATTTTTCTTTGTAGCTTTTTAACTCATTCTCAATATTATCTCTCTTTCAGAGACCTCAGCTTTAACAAAATAAGTGGAACAATCCCGAGTACCTTCGATGACATGAATGGTGTGAGATTCATGTATGAAATTCATCGTAGTTTCTTATTGCAATTTATTTTTTGGTTTATATTTTTAATCACATATCTGTTGGCTACTTTACACCAACAACTCTAGTTTCAACTTTCAGTCTTAAGTAGGATATCTGAATAATCCAACTTAGATTCATGAGGATTGAATTCAATATAATGGAGCTCAAGTAGTCCAGACCAAGTATCCAATACACAAACATGTTTCTGTTAATTATATTTTTTGTGTGTAAAAAGGTTACACAAACATCTGTCATAGGATTTCGTTTCAAAAGTTCAGCAAATGTATTTGCACCTTTTTGAAGGAACTTTTTTTACTTTCAAAAGGATCACACGCCCTTTCCATATGAAAAGGAAAAAAAATCAAAGTGATAAGTTTAGGCATTTTTGTTATTTCGTTGTCTTACTCGGTGTCTAAGTATTGAAAAACTTTTCTGTATAGAAGGGTCCTTCAAGTATTAAGCTTATTTACATTGATGTTCACCTCAATAAATATTAAGCTTTGCATATCAATATCTTGATATACTTTTATGATAGATTTTTAACTGGAAACCTTCTCACTGGACCGGTGTCTGCTTGGAAAAAGAACGTCGACGTGTAAGTTATTTTTCTAATACTAGTATGATTCCTTCGATTGAACGACGTACTTCATTTATGTTGCAATAATACTATAAGTTGACTTTGCATTTTCTTTTCGCTTGCTTCCCTGCCTTTTTCCACTGCAACACATAAATTTTGTTTCTGCTTGCTTTAAGTGTATAATATCTAAATAATTAAAGCTTTTTTCATAAGTATTACAGTTAAATCCTTTGATATTGTCCATAATCACGAGTTTAGTTTCCCTTAGATCCTAAGTTCATTACACCCTTTATCTCACCTCTCTCCTAGAGCTGCAGGGCTATGTTGCTCCAAGTCTTTGGTTTACTTAATATTATATCTCCAAAATTCCATTTTCAGGTTTCAATTAGGAGATAAAAAAAGAATTTTAATCCATTTGCATTCTATTGTCTTTTATTTATGGAACGGTTTTCTCTTCCCTTCAATTGACGGTTTAGTTAGCTTTATTGGACCAATTGATGAAGAAGGAAATCATTTTGAATCTTTTATGTTCTTGGAGTATAATTGTGCAATTGTTTACTTAAGATGTTAATATTCATAGGTTTCTTTGTAGTCACCAAATGTTTCATTAAGTTTCTGATTGTGGTATTATTATCATAATCTGAATCAAATTTTTATGACTTGTATATAGAGATCTTTCATACAATAACTTAAGCATCAGCCAAGGGAGTCAGATATGTCAAAGTGATAAACTGTAAGAATCCTTACCTTTTTGTGGATTTGATTTTGCAAACTTAACAACCTATCTATGACAACACCTTTTCTAATATATCGTAGGAACTTGTTTTCTCCCTCATTGGCACACGATGACATGTAAGTTTAGTTTTATAAATACTAAAACATGTATATATACCCTTTCCATTTCCCTTTTATTATGTTTGAATCTTATTATACAAATCATGCTAACTTATTCTATTCCTTTCAGAGGAACAGTTTCGTGTTTGAGCGATTGCCCCAAACGTGAGTTTTTTCATGGTGACTTTCATATAGACATCTAAGATCTCACTGTGTTTGCATGTTTAAGTAAAAATAAATAAAAAATTAGAAGTAAAAGAGCAGAGAGTACCAAAGACAACCATGCTTATTACCAAAAGCATGTTCTAATAGGAGTTATGTCTTGTCTTGATACATTAGTTTCTAGGTTACCTAAAATAACTTTACAACTGTTCAAGAATGATAAACTATAATCATGCTGTGTTTGAAAAATATCAGTAGCAATAAATCATGACTTTTGTTTGACTAGCTAGAGTTATATAACCATAATAGAAACATGATAGTTAGAAAGAGAGAGAATTGGTATAGAAGAATAAAATTTCAATGAATATATTTTTCTTTATTTGATTTTCTTAGTTTCCTTAATATTTCCAAAGTTTCTCACATGATTTTCTCAACCCAGCCTTGTACTCCCTTTATATAAATTGTGGTGGAAAGCATGCAATAGTCAAAAAAAGAAGTTATGATGATGATTCAGATTCATCTGGACCAGCTAAATTCCATGTCAGTCCAACAGGAAATTGGGCATTTAGCACTACTGGTATATTCATTGATGGTGATCAACTTGGAGAAACTTATTTCCCACGAAATATCACAACTCTTACTATGGTGGATGCTGAATTGTACATGACTGCACGTGGTTCTCCTCTTTCTTTGACTTATTATGCGTTTTGCCTGGCAAAGGGAAGCTACACAGTAAATCTACATTTTGCCGAAATAATGTTCACTGACGATCAAACTTATGCTAGCCTTGGAAGGCGTGTATTTGATATCTACCTTCAGGTATATGCTTTAACAATTTTATTTCCGTAGTCACTCAGTGTTTAAAAAAAAAAGAAATTAAGACCATTAGTCAAGTGATCACCGGGTTCCTATGGGGACATTCTCAAGCTTTTTTTTTTTTTAATTAAAATACTTAGAATATCAATTTCTGATCAGCAGTTCACTTGTTTGGCATTATTTATAAAATCAATTTCTACAATATTTCTAAAGCAAACTGACGAATAAATACTTGTAGGTTGTAAACATCACGAAGCATTAAGGTTGTTATTGAAATGTTGCAGGGAAATCCGGTGCAAAAGGACTTCAATATTGCAGAAGAAGCAGGAGGAGTTGGTAAGAAAGTCGTAAAACTATTCAAAGATGTCGTTGTTACTAGTAATACCTTGGAGATCCGTTTGTATTGGGCTGGAAAAGGGACACAGTCTCTCCCAAATAGATCAGTATATGGTCCTCTTATATCAGCTATATCAGTAAAATCTGGTGGGTTATGCTTTGTACGTTCTTAATCTTATACTATGATCTCCATGTAATGTTCTAACATCTAAAACTCTTGTATTTGTATCAAACAGACTCTCCACCAGGAAGCATATCTGCAAGAGCTGTGGCTGGAATTGTGGTTGCAGCCACAATTGCTATCATTCTAGTATTTGGTATACTTTGGTGGAAAGGATGTTTTGCAAAGAAAAATTCTTTAGCAAGAGGTGAGTACAAAGACACTACTTTTGTTGTCATTATATCATGTAATGGGGCCTGAGAATAATTCATTATCATGATAAGAAGAAAGTTGCAAGCTTACACCCAATCAATTGTCAATGCAGAGTGTCCATGTGTAATTTTCTTAGTTTAACAGATCTTTAATCTTTCGTTTACTTCATTTATCAGAGCTAAATAGTTTGGACCTACAGACGGGTTTATTTACCTTAAGACAAATCAAAGCAGCAACAAATAACTTCGATGTTTCCAATAAGATCGGAGAAGGAGGATTTGGTCCTGTGTACAAGGTATTTTGCATAATATAAAAAATCCTCTCGAGTATCACGCTTTTATTATAAGTTACATGTACTTTTCATAACACTCCTTTTCAACTTCTAACAGCATACCATTCCTCAAAATGCAGGGATGTTTACCCAATGGGACATTGATAGCAGTGAAGCAACTTTCTTCTAAATCAAAGCAAGGGAACCGTGAGTTTTTAAATGAGATAGGAATGATTTCTGCTTTGCAACATCCTTATCTTGTTAAACTCCACGGTTGTTGTGTGGAGGGAGATCAGTTGTTGCTGGTATACGAATACTTGGAAAACAATAGTCTCGCTCGTGCTTTATTTGGTAATTTTCCCTATATGGTCTACTTTGGGATTCAAGATTGACTGCAGTCAGTAAAAGAGTGCAGTCATAACTTATCAATCGTTTGATTCATCCAACCATCAACAAACAGCCACGTAATAATATCATCCCCAGTTTGTCATTTTGTCTTCTCTGTGAGGCACTGACCTTTTCAACCCCTAGCAATGAAAGCAACACCCTCCATCGCAGTTTCATATTTCTTTGGCTCTGACAATTATCACCGCCATTGTTTGTTTTTCCGGCACCCTTTAATACTTCCATGTAGGAGCCCGTAATATAGGCGTTTTCAATTGAAAACTTAACATTTTGTGAAATTGAAGGCTTTGTCAGCTCTTATGTCTTAAGGGCATTTTAACAACATTGAATCACTGATGATGTATTAATATTCATCTTAAATTAAAAATTCCTTAAATAAAGTAGCACCAATTTCTGTTGTTGGATTCTATAACAAGCTGAGATGCCAATATGAAATCAACTTCAAAGTTCAAACCATGTTTAATTTTGCCTATGGATGGACAGGAAAAACAACTTTTTGTATTTTTTTATTAGTGTTTCATACCTATATGATGTTTAGGATTTGTAAATAGAAAATATATGTGATAAAGGGTTACTCATGTTTTTTTCCGTGGGAAAGCTTGTCGATGGCTGGATTGATCAAACGGTTGATGTACTTTGACTGCAGTGACTGCACGCTTTTAGCGACTGCAGTCAATCTAAATCTCTACTTTGGTTCCTATTTATGTGCTATTCCATATTTTCTAACTTAACACACAACTCTGATTTTTATTACATTCACAAATAAAGGTCCAGAGGAACACCAAATAAAATTAGATTGGTCAAGAAGGCAGAAGATCTGTGTTGGTATTGCTAAAGGTTTGGCATACCTCCATGAAGAATCAAGACTGAAGGTTGTTCACAGGGACATCAAGGCTACTAATGTGTTGCTTGATGTGAATCTCGACCCAAAGATATCTGATTTTGGTTTGGCCAAGCTTGATGAGGAAGACAATACTCACATTAGCACTAGAATTGTTGGCACCTAGTGAGTAACTGTAATTCTTGTGTTCTCCAAGTTTATTGAAATGCATTCCAAAAAGTTATCAAATTCAATTCAAATGATCTTTTTATAATAGTTTGATATCAGGTTGTATACTGATATCAAGTTGTTTCAATGATATGTTCCAATTACGCAGTGGATATATGGCTCCTGAATATGCAATGCGTGGTTATTTGACAGACAAAGCAGATGTTTATAGTTTCGGAATTGTTGCCTTGGAAATCGTTAGTGGGAAGAGCAACAACATGTATCGGTCAAAGGAGGAAGCATTCTATCTTCTAGAATGGGTAACATATTTTTATGCTCTCCATTGATTATCTAAATTTCACGGTACTATCTACTTACACTACATTATGTGTGATAACTGTAGAAGAGAATAAAATCAAACACCCCTTTTTATAATTAGTGGAAACATTTTTTGTTGAAGTTTTACACTCCACTAGAAGGATGGTGAAGGGGATCAGAAAAGGATGTAATTGTAATCTCTCTTGAAGAGTAATTGTACAAAACATTTCATAGATCCTGTCCATTTCTAAAATCTTAATATCATGAAGCATCCAAGTGACATACTAGTGACGTCATTTTGGTTTTTAGATATACGACCAATTTCATACTTTAGAGAATTTTCAGAAATTGAAGAATCTACCTATTGTAAATGACTTGGGTTTCAAATAAAACTATTCTGTTTTTTTCTTTGAACAGGCACAATTATTGCATGAGAGAGGTGACCTACTGGAACTAGTTGATAAAAGATTAGGTTCAGATTTCAACAAAAAGGAAGCCATGGTGATGATCAATGTGGCTCTCCTATGCACCAATGACACTTCAAACCTTAGGCCATCTATGTCTTCAGTGGTAAGTATGCTTGAAGGAAGGACTGTGGTTCCAGAATTTGTTTCAGATTCAACTGAAGTAATGGATGAACAGAAGTTGGAAGAAATGAGCCAGTATTACTCTCAAATAGATGAAAATAAGGTAAGGAAGTCACAAAGTCGGAGTTTATCAATCGATGATCAATGTACTGTTTCATGTCCACTTTGATTCTTCCTCATGGGATGAAAAAATGAAGAGTGTGTTAGACTTCATATTAATAAACATCATTATTGGAGGCCTAGAGGTCCTAAAAGACTAGTATTATGTTGTTAGGAAGCAGTTATGTATTAGGCAGGAAGTTTTGTTATTAGGCTATTGAACAAATAGAGAAACAGAAGGAAAACATGTTCTTTCTATCTTAATTTCCATTTATTTCCTCTCTTATAGTTTTGTAAAGTATATTCCTGTTGTAAATTTGTAATCCAGTTTCTGCTCACATAACAAGAATTATTCAATAGAAGTTACTATTTCAATTTAGTTTTGTAGTTAATTCCTAATACAAACCTTACCACCACCCATTATTATGATGTCTCATCACATTTATGTCTAATAATGATAATGATGATACAATTCCTAATAACAAAAACCGATGTATTAAACATGAAAATAAAACATATCAAAAACTAATATAATAGCTTGAATTTTTACAACAAATATTGAAGTATAATAATAACGCAAACTATATTTTTTTCCTTAAAAAAATGTAAACTATTATAAGCAAAAATTTAGTTTTTAGATTCATTCAATAAATGATGTATGTGGTTTATAATATAGACTACATACATCACTAATTCAATGAACCTAAAAAGAAATTTTTTGTTTATAATTGTGACCAAAGGGTTGTGTATGCTATAATTAAATCTCATATAGACGCAAAAGAAAAGGTAAACACTAATCTAATTGTTTTTTGTTTGGTTTTATGCACTAATCAAATTCTATATATACACAATATGAAATGTCTTGGCAAAAAAAAGAAAAGAAAAGTAAGTTCTAACATTATAAGAACATTAAAAATGATTAATACGTTGTCCCAATAAATTTCATTCATAAGATTGAAAACACTAAAAATAAACGTTTTATTTTTTAATAAAAAATCTTGCCCTATGTTATATATGCATGATTGCATGCCTCTACCTACATGATGATCATTTCTGGTTTTTAAGGTGAAGTGGTTCTCCTTTTACTTTTCTTTTCTTTAATTTTTGTGCATGGGTTACATTTTCATTCCATATACTTGTTGATATATTCCCTAAAAAACGCATTGATATATGCCACATATAAAGAGTGGAAGGTTGTATCTAGAGAGCAGATTATTTCTTAGACCGGCGCAATTTTTTCTATTTTGTCGTGATTATTTATGGTGTCAACTTTTTATGCAAGCCAAGAAACTCTAAACTTTATGTCTCATGCATTCTTTAAGATATACTATATTATATCTATTAATTTGTTTTAGTTGTTTGTCACGACCCAAAATTCTAATCATGACCGGTGCACAAACTTATACATTTTAGTCCGGCAAGTCTAACGACCAAACTCGACAAATGACAATTAAACAATTTACACATAAACCTTTTTCATCAAAATAATATTTACAGAAATTTTAACAGAGTATCCTCTGTATTTTCGACGTTTCCAAGATCTGAATCAGGTCTGTCATACCACATTTTTGCCCCAACCAAAACTTTCTTTTCTTTCTTCTTATTTCCTAAAATTTTTGCTTTTTTTCTTCCAAAAAAGTCACTGTTGACCAAAGTCAACCTTTGACCAAAGTCAACAGTTGACCAAAAGTCAATTTTTTTTCTTTCAAAAATGTGTTTTTACACCAAACATTTCAATTTTATTTCCTTTCATTCCTATTACATTTCTAACCACAAAAATCACAATTTCACACCATTTTTGTTATTATTTTCAAAATCATCAAGATTCAAAATTTAAAAAAAAAAAAAACTAACTTTGACAAATTCACCCAAAATGCACATTTCAGTCCTATTTCATTTATTTCTCCACAATTTGTGCACCTAGAATTATCCTCACACATAACACCTCATCATTATCCAACACATCATCACTCACCACCAAAAATCATCAACAAATACCAAAAAACTCATTTTTTGCAAAAATTCCAAACTACCATTTCTTACTCCCCATTTAACCTAATTTTGCACTCTTGCTGACCAAGTTTCTCCCTCTATAAGTACCCAACAAAATCAAAGAGGAAGGAGGCCGAAAATTGAGAGAAAAATCACCATTTTCATAAAAAATTCCAAAATCTTCATTTCTTCATGAAACTCCACCATTCTTCCATCAAAAGTTCATAAACACTTCCAACAAACCAAAAACACTCAAAACCTCAACAAAAACTGTAATACCCTCAATATTCTAAAGTATGATTTACGGATTAAAATAATAATAACAATAATAATAATAAAATGGAGTAGTGATTTATTTATTTTCATGGAATTTATATATAGTTGTTGTATGTAAAAAAGGATTTAAATCTCCAACTATAGAATGGTTATGTATAATTATTTATTTGACAAAAAAAAATAAACAAAATAATAATATTTAAAATATGTTTTTTTGAAAAGAATATATATTTTTTAGTTATATTAGTTAAGATTATATTGGTAAAAAAAAAATTATAAAAAGAAAAGAAATGAGTTTCTAGAGATTTCTATGTGTTCTAAGCTAAATGAACACAATAGACACAATACCATTCCATATATCCATATATCGTGCTTTCAGGCCATGATTTCATCTCCTTCAACGATTCTATTTCGTTTTTCTTACTTTCTATCCCTAATCTCTTGTATACTCGGGTGATAAGCATCATAGATTTGTGATTTGAGTTGGAACAGATAATATTCATTCATTGGAAGCAATAGCTTGAAACTCTATGAGGTAATATCTATAACTATTGAAATTTTAAGACTGAAATTAGCTATGGAAAGTAGTGGGTATTAGAACAAAGTAGTAGAACATATGATTCCCAAATTCGGGGTTTCTTTATCCAGAACAGAACGTTGTAAATTTGGTTGCTTTTGGCAAATTTGTACATCCATTATTTGGCATGGTTTTCAATATAATTCTAAAAGGGTTGAAATTGATGAGTTACTTCTCAAATTTTGTGTAAATTGTTCATGTGGCTCTATTGTAGGCGCTATAGATCAGTATGTTGATTTTTCATAGTTTGAGTAACTAGGTTATTTTGTGGCTATTTGTATTTAAATATTGTTATTACATGAGAAACTGGTTGATTATGAAATTGTTTTTATCCCTCAACGTTATTTTGTTAGCTTTCCACCTTGAGCATATATTTTATGAACTAGTTTTAATACTATAAGTGTTATAATGGAAAGCCGTTCGCTGCAACGAAGAGATAATGCAGCCTATGAGTAACGTGCTCATAGTAACTTTTGATAATTTCCGTTTGCTGCAACGAAGAGATAATGCAGCCTATGAGTTAAATGTTTATAGTAATTATGATAACCGTTCGCTGCCACGAAGAGATAATGCAGCCTATGAGTAACATGCTCATAGTAAATTATAGATAATCTCCGTTTGCTGCAACGAAGAGACAATGCAGCCTATGATCTAAATTGTTCATAGTATACCGTTCGCCACAACGAAGAGATAATGTGGATAATTACCGTTCGCCACAACGAAGAGATAATGTGGATAATTACCGTTCGCCACAACGAAGAGATAATGTGGTCTATGTGCACATGATGAAAAAGGAAATAAATGATAAATAATATGAGATGTGTTGAATTTATTATTATTTTCGGTTCTGGATGTGTTGTAGAACTTTGTGTACAACTAACCATTGGTTCATATTAAGGGTTTTTGTCGAAAAGTGTTATCTAGGATGTTGTATTTTTTATAAGCATAAATGAGTTTTCAAACGATGAGATTTTTAGTTTAAAAGAAAATTGTGAAAATAAAAACCCATGAAATTCTCATCCATTTTTTTTGTGCACTTTGTTTATCATGCTCTCATTGGCTTTCTTATGACTCACCTTTTTGTTTTATTTCAATATTTTAGAAAGGTGTATCTATTATAGTTATTAGGCTTGCCAGGCTAATTATACGATGAGTCAGTGTTAGCCTGTGCGCCGGTCATGACCTGAGATTGGGTCGTGACAAAAACCATCCAAAATTGTGAATTCAAAACCACAATTTTTCAAGAAAAAGTGTTAGTGAGTTGGACCATTTTCAAAGCTTAAACAAGGTAGATTTCGATTGATTTGTGTTCCTGGAAGTGTGATGAAGCTTTTCCAATGTTTAATTTTGCCTAGAATTGCTTAATTTGTATTTTTGTATTTTTGAATTTGAAGCTGTTGATTACGTTTTTTTGACACAAGCCTCTACTGTGAAATCTAAACAAAGATTCATGATCAGTGCGAAAAATTGAGTAAGATGGTATATTCATTTGTAATTTTTGAGGTTCGTTTGAGTTTTTGAGTTATTGAGTTTTTTTCCCATGAATGCTTTGTTAATGGCTAGGCTGGTTTTGGCAAGGAGGAAGAAGAAGTTGACTTTCTTCTTCCTTGACCGCGGCCCCACACCTCATTATTTTGTCTTGCTTTTTTTTTTTTAAAGGGAATGAGTCTTGAGCTTTGGTGCTAAATCTGTTGAGCTATTTGCTCATCCCTTTTCAGATTTAAACCCCCCTTCTTTTTTTTTATTTCTTTCTCTACCTTTTTATTTTTTCCTTGCATTTTTATTTTATTTAATTTTATTTATTTCGTTCTGCACCTTTTATTGTTTATTTGCCTTTATTTTATTTTATTTTTTTGCTTTCTTTTTTATTTTTTTGTCATTTTTCTTCATAGCCTTAGTTTATTTATTCATTTTTTAGTTTATTTTCATTATGTATTTTCATGCTTTTATTTAATGTCGAGCATATCATGCATTTTTATTTTTCTATTTTATGCAACATATTTATTTAATGTCTTGCATATAATGCATTTTTATTTTATGAAACATATTTATTTAATGTCTTGCATATCATGCATTTTTATTTCTTTTTTTATTTTTTATGCAACATATTTATTTAATGCCTTCATATCATGCATTTTTATTTCTTTTTTTATTTTTTATGCAACATATTTATTTAATGTCTTGCATATCATGCATTTTTATTTTCTTTTTTATTTTATGCAACATATTTATTTAATGTCTTGCATATCATGCATTTTTATTTTTTTATTTTTTATGCAACATATTTATTTAATGTTTGTCATATTATGCATTTTTATTTTCTTTTTTTTATTTTATGCAACATATTTATTTAATGCAAAATCATCTCACTTTAATGCAACATTTTTCATTTTATTTATTTTTGTTTTTTCTTGCATATTTATTTATCTTTATGCATTTGTAATTTTATTTATTGCTTTATTATTTTTATTTTATTATTTTTACTTAGAATGTATTTAGGGCCAATGTAAATATAAATGAGAATATTGCACCGACACACACTTTTATTTATTCCACTTTATGCCAAAAACGATGAAAATAATGACCGTATCCGAGGAAAAGGACTCTCATTTGATCCAACGTCATTTTGAGGGATCTGGCGCGCTTTATATTATCTCAGGATAGTTTAGTTTATTCGACCTTAGGAATTAATCAAAATTTTCACAAAAAAATCAAATAGCCAAAAATCAAAAACATTTCATATAATCAAAAATCCCAAAAAAATCAACCTTGGATTTCAAACCAAAGTGACTTTTCTTTTGTTAATCAAATTTTAATCAACTTTAATTATCTAAACTTTTTCTTCAATTAAAATCAATCAAACTCACATTTTTATTATTCTATGCATTTTCGGCCTCTTATCTTCTCAAAAACATTTTCAAAACTTTAAAATCAATCAAAACAAATCACTCGGCTTTTTACCCCGAACTACGTGATTTTGATCCCGCTCGGGTACGTAGGCAAAAAACTTTGTCTTTCCAAATCAACAAAATAACAAAAACATTTTTATCTCTTTTTTCAATCATCACTTTAGTCTTTTTACACTTAGGCATTTATTTACAATTTAGCATAAAGATAAATAAAAACGAGAGGTTCCTATAGAGTACTACAGATGTTTAGGGTTCTAATACCTTCCCTTTGCGTAACCAACCCCCGGACCTTTGATCTCTAAAAAATAGGGTTTTTTGAACTTTCTTCATTTTCCTCGGAAAAATAAAAGATCGATAGTGAACTTAAAATTGCGAGTCAACGCTAATTAATAGCTTGATATCCAAAAATCACCGCGAGAGAAAAATGGCGACTTCACTGGGGACGACGTCCTAAGTGGGTTAAACCTATCTTGTTTTTCTTTATCTTTATGCCTTATCCTTATTTGTAATTGTAAATACATGCTTTAGTGTTTATCTTTTCATGTGAGTGGTGAGATAAGTCCTACACCCGGACTTGAGGGAAACATAAGATAGGATGGTGGTATAATCAAAGTGTCTTTTCGAGAGTAAATTTCGGATGTGGCACATGTGATAACCCTACTCAATGGAGGAATCTTGGAAGTATTACTATGTCGGCATGAGTAGTCGTGTTCGACATTGTTATTTTCAAGTGACCTATGAAGCTGAGGACCTTTAGTTACACTCAACCCATTTTGGCCTTTTAGGACGTAGTGCGGTGACTAACCAAGAGTAATCTTGAATTAGTTGATAAGTGACACTACACTCAAACGAGACTTTCTTACAAGTATTGTTGGACCGGCCAGGAGTTATTTCCGCAACCCGATGATATTTGGAAGGGGTTGAGGACTTTGGGAACTTGGTAGAACCCGTGATACAGGTACATATGAAACCATAGTCCTTACCAAATGGTGTGTTTACCCTCGACTCCAACATTATGGACTTAACCTCACCATGTTTTCTCCGTTTCTTTAGCATAATCATGCATACATGCATTCATTTATAAACATTTTTCCATCAAGTATCGAAGGACTTAGACAAGTTTTGTTGTAAACATCGTAGGAATGAACTTCACAAAGAGGAACACTCAGAAGTATAACTTCAAAAGCCCGGATTTGACAAACTTAAGGAAGCTAGGATCTTTAGTGACTAGTCTGGAGGATTTTTCAAGCTCGTTATGGGAGATCACTTGGCATCCTCAAGTTTGAGATATCAGGGTTTTTTTTTCAAGATTTCTATTGATGAACCTTTGAGCATATCCCTTGACTTTGTTCCTAAACAGGGGATTGTTTGTAAGATTTTATTTTTAAATGAAATGTTCAAACTATGATGTTTACAATTACTTCGACAAGTCCTTTGATAACAAATCTTTTTTTAGCATAAGCATAATCATTCATCATACTGCATTCATAGTTTCCAAACCGAATCTTACATTTTGTTCATCAAAAAAGGTCAATCTGTCAAAGAAAATGGCCCGACGCATTCATTACAAACCCACTCGAATCTACAACACCTGGGCACATCAAAGAAGAAGAATGGATCTGTTAGAGCAGGATAACCAGAATCTTCGGGAGGAAGTAGCCAGTCTCCAGGAAGGGATGGAGAAGTTGACTTCCATGATGAATACTTTGCTAGCTTCTCAGGCAGGCTCAGGCTTCGATTCCTCAGTCTAATGTCACTACTTCTGAGCAACCGATCTCAACCGCTTTACCAATTTCTACTGTGCTTACTCCACCGCCTGTCATGTCTGGGGATTATCCATGGGGGATGCCGTTTCCATCCTATGAAGTTTTTCGTCCCACTTTTTCTGAAACTCCAACTCCGTTTGCCTAGCAGTCAGTACCGTTTTCTCAACCTGGACCGTCATTCCCTCAAGCAGCTGTGACCTATTCAGCGCCTCTTATCCATACTGTTCAGGAAGAGCCAGAACATATCTTTCATGCTGAAAGTGTTGGAGCTTTGGATAGGGTGGACGAACTTCAAGAGAGATTTGATAGTATGCAGCGAGAAGTTGAAGCTCTCCAGGGGAGAGACTTGTTTGGTAAAGATGCTCGTGAACTCTGTTTGGATCCCAACGTTGTGATACCACCAAAATTCAAGGTCCTGACTTGGAAAAATACAAGGGGAACACATTCCCACGAAGCCATTTGGTGATGTACGCAAGGAAGATGTCTGTGCACACCGACAATCATAAGCTCCTCATTCATTTCTTCCTAGACAGTTTGACTGGGGCCGCCTTGAAGTGGTACATGAATTTGGAAAGCTCTAATATCCGAACTTTCAATGACAGGCGAAGCCTTCATTCGCCAGTACAAGTACAATCTAGACATGGCCCTTGACAGAGACCAGCTTCACGCTATGGCCTAGAAAGAAAAGGAAACCTTCAAGGAATACGCCCAGCGCTGGAGAGAGATTTTTGCACAAGTCAGCCCGCCTCTAGAAGAGAAAGAGATGACAAAGGTTTTCTTGAAAACTCTCGGCCGATTTTACTATGAGAAGATGATTGCCAGTGCGCCGACAGATTTCACCGAGATGGTAAATACGAAAATGCGTCTGGAGGAAGGAGTCCGAGAAGGACGTTTGATTATGGAATGTGCTCTTGCTGCCAGCAGTACAAAGAAGTTTGAGAATGGCTTCTAAGAAAAGAAAGAGCAAGAGGTAAGTATGGTGGCCCAAGGCAGCCTCAGCAACGGTATCTGGGGTATCAATATGTCGCTGCTGTCACACCTGCCATTAGTGCTATCCCGAATCCAGGTTATCAGCCTCAGCCCCAGCAAAAGCCTTAGCAACAGTATCAACAACAACCTCGACAACAGGCTCCTCAACAGTTCACCCAACATAATCGGGTTCAGTGGATATCGTAGTTTGATCCAATCCCGATGGCGTATGCAGAGTTGCTTCCCGCTTTGCTTGAGAAAAATCTTGTTCAGACTAGGGCGCCTCCTCGGGTACTTGAAAGATTTCCAAGTTGGTATAGACCTGATCTCTCTTGTGCTTTCCATCAAGGGGCACCCAGTCACGACATTGAGCATTGTTACGCACTGAAAGCTGAAGTCCAAAAGTTGATCCAGGCTAATATCCTGTCCTTTAAAGATTTGAACCCCAATGTGCAAGCTAATCCACTATCGGATCATGGGACATCATCTGTTAATATGATGCAAGATTGTTCAGAGGCCTACCCTATTGAAGACAATCTTGAAGAGATGGCAGCTAGTTGTGTGATACATGGCGGAGTTTGCCGCAATTGGATCGCTGTTGACGTTCCTTCCGCTATTCATTTTTCCAAATAACATTTTGTTGTTTTCGCTTTTTGCTTTTTTTTTTTTTTAAAAAAATCCTTTCGTTCCGCCCGAGACGAAAGTGAACTTATATAGGGCTTTTTGCTTCATGCATTCCCATCATCAAATAAAAAAGTCGTTTTGTCCCCGACTATGTCTTTTTATTCTTTTCTTTTTTCTGGAAAATGGTAACACAAAAAACCAAAAAACTTACTTTTCTTTAATCAGTTTCCAAATATCTGCATTTACTTGTTTACTAAAACTAATCATGAATCATACAAAAAATTTAAACATCAATAAACCCAATGAACGTTGTAACCCTATGCTCTCTCTAAACTTTGAGTTTCTGTCTACGAAGCTGAAGAGGAGGAGGATGAAGAGATTCTTGAAAAGATCTCTCGGTTACTAGACTATGAAAGGAAGGTCATTCAGCCTCATAAAAAAGCACTGTAAGTGATTAACTTGGGTTCTGAGGAACTACCACTACAGTTTTCCTGATAAAATCATCACAGACAAGGGGACAAATTTGAACAACAAAATGGTGAAGGAATTGTGTGATAGTTTCAAAATTGAACATCATAACTCCTATCCTTACCTCAGATGAATGGTGCCGCTGAAGCTGCAAAAAAAAAGAGAAATATATCAAGAAGATTGTTCAAAAGATGGTAGTTACCTACAAGGATTGGCATGAGATGTTACTGTATGCTTTGCATGGATATCGTACTTCAGTGCGCACCTCAACAGGGGCAACCCCTTTTTTTTTGGTATATGGCATGAAAGCAGTACTCCCCGTAGAAGTTGAGATTCCCTCAACCAAGTTGTCAGAGGCTGAATGGTGCTAAAACAAATATGATCAGTTGAATTTGATTGAAGAGAAACGCATGAATGCCTTGTGTCATGGGCAGTTATATCAAAAGAGGATGAAGCAAGCTTTTGACAAGAAAGTTCATCCCCGTGTGTTCCAAGAAGGAGATCTTGTGCTCAAGAAGATCTTGTCTTTTCAACCCAATTCCAAGGGCAAATGGACGCCTAATTATGAAGGCCCATACGTCGTCAAGAGAGCTTTCTCCGGTGGTGCAATGACTCTTACGACTATGGATGGTGATGAGCTCCCCCGTCCTGTGAACGCCGATGCAGTCAAGAAATACTTTGTCTAAAAAATAAAAGAACAGCTCGGTAAGTCGAAAACCCGAAAGGGCGGCTTAGGCAAAAATGAGTGTCTCGGTGGACTGAAACCCGAAAGGGCGGTCCAGGAAAAAATTAGAGACATAAAATAGAAAAACAATTATCATGATAGGTCGAAAACCCGAAAGTGCGATCTATGCAAAAATTAAGGATCAAAAGATAAAGTAACTGCATCGGGTTGGCCATGACTCACTTGGGGCACGTTAGCTGTCAAAGAGACTCTGAATATGAAGCATCCAGACAGTGGAATTCAAAGTTGTTAGGGAGGATAGTGGTTATTGTGTTCAATGTACCTTCCCTTATATTTACCATTTTCCAAACTTTGTGAGATTCGTGGAGCCACGCCATTGGTTGACCACCACTCTATTAAATAAATTTGAGCCTGTGCCTTTTATTTGGAATTCTCATTTATTCTGTTTATGAAATTTCTTCTATTTTTGATGGTAATACTTGAAGCAAAATATTTTTCAAAATCATAAATTTTTTTCATATCTTTTGGAAAGCATAAACAACAAACACATTCTCTCTGAACTCATGAATAAGTGAAGTGTGCGTCAACATCCGTCCCAAGAACGGGTAAACTCTGCTGGTTAAACATGGTCAATTGCTTAAAAAAAAGAAAAGAAAAAAGAGAAAAAGGAAAAGCTCGGTAAGTCGAAAACCCGAAAGGGCGACTTACGCAAAAATGAGCGTCCCGGTGGACTGAAAACCCGAAAGGGCGGTCCAGTCAAAAATTAGGGACATACAAAAGAACATATTCTCGGTGGATCGAAAACCTGAGAAAGCGGTCCAGGCAAAGATTACGGACATACAAAAGAATATACTCCCGGTGGACTGAAAACCCGAAAGGGCAATCCAGGCAAAAGTTAGGGATTAAAAAAAAAACAAAAGATAAGCATGACCACAGAAGCACCAGTTCTTTTGCCAGGTTTTTGGATTAACACATTCTCCCCAGGAATTGTTTATTCCCCATCAATTGTTGCATATGTCGGGCTTTACCCCATCAATGCTTTGATATGTCCCCGATGGCATAATCCCCAATGAAGATTGCTGAGTGTTTGTACTACGACGACGGTCCACTTTCCATCTTACCTGTCTAATTTTGTTTCGTCAAGTCCATCAATTATACAATCACACAAAATGATCCATCATACAGTCATACAAGTCGTATTGTCATACATACATTCAAACATTCATGCATATACAACATACATACAACATCATTCATACATGGTTGCATTAACCACCCTGAGTCTTGCTTTAACTATCCTTTCACACCAATCAATCATGAACAATTTATAACCATCTTTTTCCCCAAGTGTCATTCCCAGTGTGTCTGATCTAGAGATGTCACCCTCTTTATGACAAGTGGCAGTTCAAACGAACAACTTGTACATATCTTTTATCTTGTCTTTTCGCCAAGTGGCAGTTCTTTAACGAACATCTTGTGCGTACTTTTATCTTGTCTTTATGTCAAGTGGCAGTTCAAACTAACAGCTTGTGCGTACCTTTATCTCGTCTTTTCGCCAAGTGGCAGTTCTTTAACGAACAACTTGTGCATCTTTATTTTGTCTTTATGCCAAGTGGCAGTTCAAACGAACAGCTTGTGCGTACTTTTATCTCGTCTTTTCGCCAAGTGGTAGTTCTTTAACGAACAGCTTGTGCATCTTTTATCTTGTCTTTATGCCAAGTGGCAGTTCAAAGGAACAACTTGTGCGTACTTTTATCTCGTTTTTTTGCCAAGTGGCAGTTCAAACGAACAACTTGTGCATCTTTTATCTTGTCTTTATGCCAAGTGGCAGTTCAAACGAACAACTTGTGCGTACTTTTATCTTGTCTTTTCGCCAAGTGACAGTTCTAGAATCGAACAGCTTTTGCATGTCTTTACTTTATCTTTGTGTCAAGTGGCACTTCTACAAACGAACAGCTTGCACATACCTTTTATTTTCATCATTGTCGCCAAGTGGCAGGTTCGCCAAACGAACAGCCTGCGCATATCTATTATTTCCGTCTTTACCTCAAGTGGCAAGCTCTACAAACGAGCAGCTTGTGGTCAATGTCTTTTTTCCCATACCATATTTCTTTTTCAGCTATCAGTACGATATTTGATCTTTTTCCCCAGTCAAACCACATTATCCCTAGTGGAGTCGGATCCCGTTCTTTAACGAACTCGGGTATCCTTTTGTTTTGTTTTATCCCCAGTCAGGTCATCTTCGCCGTCTTGCATTCACACTTGCATCGCAGGCATTCATAGCATTTTGCAGTCGAAATTGGTCAAAAATGGTGTACTCTGTATTTAAGTCTCTTCGATCCGTCGATTTAAAAATTTCACTTTTAAATCTTTGTAACGAAGAAACTTAAATAGTGGCATCTGTCATACCCCATTTTTGCCCCAACCAAAACTTTCTTTTCTTTCTTCTTATTTCCTAAAATTTTTGTTTTTTTTCTTCCAAAAAAAGTCAATGTTGACCAAAGTCAACTGTTAACCGAAGTCAACCTTTGACCGAAGTCAACAGTTGACCAAAGTCAATTTTTTTTCTTTCAAAAATGTGTTTTCACACCAAACATTCCAATTTTATTTCCTTTCATTCCAATTACATTTCTAATCACAAAAATCACAATTTCACACCATTTTTGTTATTATTTTCAAAATTATCAAGATTCAAAATTTAAAAAAAAACACTAACTTTGACAAATTCACCCAAAATGCTCATTTCACTCCTATTTCTCCACAATTTGTGCACCTAGAATCATCCTCACACATAACACCTCATCAATATCCAACACATCATCACTCACCACCAAAAATCATCAAAAAAATACCAAAAAACTAATTTTTTGCAAAAATTCCAAACTACCCTTTCTTACTCCCCACTTAACCTAATTTTGCACTCTTGCTGACCAAGTTTCTCCCTCTATAAGTACCCAACAAAATCAGAGAGGAAAGAGGCCGAAAATTGAGAGAGAAAAATCACTATTTTCATAAAAAATTCCAAAATCTTCATTTCTTCATAAAACTCCACCATTCTTCCATCAAAAGTTCATAAACACTTCCAAAAAACCAAAAACACTCAAAACCTCAAGAAAAACCATTCAAAATCGTGAATTCAAAACCACAATTATTCAAGAAAAAGCGGTAGTGAGTTGGACCATTTTCAAAGCTTAAACAAGGTAGATTTCGATTGATTTGTGTTCCTGGAAGTGTGGTGAAGCTTTTCCAATGTTTAATTTTGCTTAGAATTGCTTAATTTGTATTTTTGCATTTTTGAATTTGAAGTTGTTGATTACGTTTTTTTACACAAGTCTCTACTGTTAAATCTAAACAAAGATTTATGATCAGTGCGAAAAATCGAGCAAGATGGTATATTCATTTGTAATTTTTGAGGTCCGTTTGAGTTTTTGAGTTGTTGAATTTTTTTCCCATGG
This sequence comes from Medicago ruthenica, assembly GCA_018208015.1. Lineage (NCBI taxonomy): Eukaryota > Viridiplantae > Streptophyta > Magnoliopsida > Fabales > Fabaceae > Medicago > Medicago ruthenica. The sequence goes on along the minus strand of CM031372.1, from coordinate 80,382,629 downwards.
ATTCTTTGTTAATGGCGTGGCTGGTTTTGGCAAGGAGGAAGAAGAAGTTGACTTTCTTCTTCCTTGACCGCGGGCCCCACACCTCATTTTTTTGTCTTGCTTTTTTTTTTTAAAGGGAATGTGTCATGGGCTTTGGTGCTAAATCTGTTAGCTATTAGCTCACCCCTTTTCAGATTTAAATCCCCCTTCTTTTTTTATTTATTTCTCTACCTTTTTATTTTTTCCTTGCATTTTTATTTTATTTATTTTTATTTATTTCCTTCTGCACCTTTTATTGCTTATTTGCCTTTATTTTATTTTATTTTTTTGCTTTCTTTTTTATTTTTTTTTGTCATTTTTCTTCGTAGCCTTAGTTTATTTTTGATGCCTTTTTATTCATTTTTTAGTTTATTTTCATTATGTATTTTCATGCTTTTATTTAATGCCCAACATATCATGCTGAAATTCTGGCGCAGTAAAGTCCTGATGCTGAACGTAATGATCCAACACAGGAGCAACAGTGTAAAATAGAGTAAAACACGAAACAAAAACAGGGAAAGAAATAACAGACTGAAAGTAAAAGGCACATGTTATTTGTTAACCCAGTTCGGTGACAAACACACCTACGTCTGGAGGCTACCAAGCCAGGAAGGAAATCCACTATGATAGTATCAATTCAAAGTCCTATGTGAACAACCTCTGGTTCACCGCCTTCTCACTTAATCACTACCCGTGGTATTTCTACCTAGGAACTCCTAGATAGGAGACCCTCTCACTTCCCCTCAAACAATCACTGCCCTAGTGATCTTAGACTCAAATAACAATCAATGAAGGAGACACACTCCAAACACACAAAAGTCACTCTTGCTTAAAAGCTTATGAGTGATTCACAATTACAACTCAACTAAACACAGTTCTAAGCTTGCATCAAGGTGATACAAGAAAGACTCACAATTAACAGACTAGAAACCTAAGAATACTCTATCAATGATGGCTTCTGTTCTAGTTGATTTCTTCCATAGTAGCGTCTTCTATTTATAGCCTTCAACAACAACATATATTTGAATCAAATATTCTTCTCAGAAATATATCGAAACAAATATTCTTCAGAAATATATATTTTTCAAAGATCTCTTCCTTCTATCAAAGATCTCACGAAAATATTCTTCCTTCTAGAAACACACGCAGCTTGGAGAATTCTTCAATCAAATCTTCAAAAGATCAGGTGAGAAAGTAAACAGCTCCAAGGCACGAAAACAGGAGCACAATAAAACCAGCTTCTGAAGGTACTTCTGAATGAGTGCTTCTGAAGGTCTGCGTCTGAAGGTTCAGCGTCTGAAGGTCAGCATCTAAAGGTTCAGCTTCTGAAGGTTCAACTTCTGAAGTTCAGCTTCTGAAGGTTCTGCGTCTGAAGACTCAGCTTCTGAGGTCTACTTCTGAAGACCCAGCTTCTGAAGACGTACATCTTGCTTGTATATTTGATTTTAACAAAAATGAAGCCAACAACCAAATATCCAACAATCTCCCCCTTTGGCAAATTTTTGGCTAAAATCAATCTGAGAACAGAGAGACTTCACAAGGCAAATTCTTCACTCATCAAAATTTGTGCAACCATGAAGAACTTAAAAGTAGCAACCAAATGCAACAGAGTCAGCAGCGGCACAAACAAAATCTTAACAAGGCAAATACTACATTTCGACACATACACTCCTCCTGAAACATGTCATTCAGCAGTAGCTTCTGAAACATACACTACTTCTCCTGAAACATATCATTCAGCAGCAGCTTTTGAAAACATACACTCCCCCTGAAACAGAGACTCCCCCTGAAACACTTCAGCTCTTGAAAACATGTATTGATTCTGAGCTAGTGTAGTGCTTCTGAACTACTGTAGTCTACTGTAGTGCTTCTGAACTACTTATCTCCCCCTTTTTAGCCAAACAATTTTGACAAAACAACCATGCATTCACCAGGAGTAGAAAGAACAAGAACAATAATACCAGGAGTAGACCATCACAACACATCAAGTACATCACAACAGAGACAGTAACATTAGGATTTATATCCATAGAATCAAAAGGGCTTGTAGTAACAGCAACTGGTACAGGTGAAACAGCAGGAGAACTCACATTTACAGCAGTCTTCAAAATGAGAATGATTTCCCTTATTTCTCGTGCAACTCTAGTTATAGTAAATATAAAAAATTTGTTTGCACGTTTCAACACCTGTAACTGCTATAACTCCTCATGCAGATACCCTATAACAATCTCCCCGGGATGATTCTTCTGAATTCTGATTGATGGCCCTTTGCTGTCTTCAACAATCTTGAGTTTTGGTAATCCTCTGATAGCTTCCACAGAAATGGCTTTCTTCATTCCTCTTAGGTTTAAATGACCAAGCTTCTGGTGCCACAGTTTAACCTCTTCTTCTTTACTCACAAGGCATGTAGTCAAGTGTGCTTCTTCTTGAGATACCCACAAGTAACAGTTATCCTTAGATCTATTACCTCTCATTAGCACTTCACTTTTCCCATCAGTTACCAGACATTCAGTCTTGTTGAAGTTCACTTCCATCCCTTGATCACACAGTTGGCTTATGCTAATTAAATTTGCAGTTAGCCCTTTTACTAACAACACATTGTCTAATTTTGGCAATCCATTACTGATCAAGTCTCCAATACCAAGAATTTCTCCTCTAGCTCCATCACCAAAAGTCACATAGCTACTGGTGTAAGGTCTTATATTTGCAAGAAATTTACTAACTCCAGTCATGTGTCTAGAGCATCCACTGTCAAAGTACCTGTCTTCCCTAGATGATGCTCTCAGAGAGGTGTGAGCTATTAGACCAACATTATCACATTTGGGTCTCCATTCCTTCTTGACATTGATTTTGTTTACAATGGGTTCCACTTTTCTTTGCTGAAAGTGCTTGGGGTATCCATACAGCTTGAAACATAATGACTTTATGTGCCCCTTTTTACCACAGTAATGACATATCCAAGGACGAGATGCCCTTTTGCTCTTAGATCCCTGAGGTTTGTTCTGATGTTCCAACTTAGGTTTGCCCATCATTGGATCATATGTTCCAACAGCTGCAATGAACCTTTTAGCTAGATTTTGCTATTTGTTGTTCAAGGTCCTATCATCAAACCCTATTGCTTTTGGTTTCCCTTGGTTCTGACTCTCCAATATCTCTTCTAGCGTATCAGTACCAGTGTTCATCATTCTGACCTGCTTTTTTAAGTGTTCAAGTTGAGAGTTCAGTTGGGTTACCTCATCTTTGAGATCAGAAATTTGCCCTAAGTGTTCACTTCTTTCAGCATGCAGTTGACTGATAGTCTTCTTCTGATTTTCTAATAACTTGCAACCTTCTTCACTTCTGAGGTATAGTTCTTTGTAAGAGGCATCTAGTTCTTCAAAAGACAATTCTTCATCACTAGATTCAGTATCAGATGGTGCTTCTGAAGCCTCAGAACCTGATGGTGTTTCAGAACCTGATGGTGCTTCTGAAACCTTAACTTCATCATCAGACATGCATCTACCAGTTAAACCAGTGACATACTTAGCATACTCATACTCCACTTCTCCTTCTGAGTCATCTTCATTAGACCAAGAAACTACCAAACTTTTCTTCTGTTTCTTGAGGTATGTTGCACATTCTGTCCTAATATGGCCATATCCTTCGCACTCATGACACTGAACACCTTTTGATTGACTACTCTTCTCATCAGTTCTTGTCTTCTTCAAATCATTTTGTTGCTTACTGATGTTGAACCTCATGTTCTGACCATTTGGCTTGGGTCTCCTGTCAGCACGATTCAGAATCTTGTTAAACTGTCTACCAACCATCACAAGAGCTTCTGCTATGCTTTCATCATACTCAGCATCAACATCTGCTACAAAAGCAACACCTTTCCCCTTCTTATCAGTTCGGTTATTGAAGGCTATCTCAAAATTCTGCAAGGATCCTATCAATTCCTCAACCTTCATACTGGAGATGTCATGTGCTTCCTCAATGGCAGTCAACTTCATGTCAAATCTCTTAGGTAGAGACCTGAGTATTTTCCTCACAAGTTTCTCATCAGATATTTTTTCTCTAAGAGAATCAAATGAGTTAGCCATGTCCAGAACGTTCATATAGAAGTCTTGTATGTTCTCATCCTCCAACATTTTGAGATATTCAAATTTGGTGGTGAGAAGTTTAAGTCTGGACATTTTTACCTTGGATGTGCCTTCATGTGTAGTTTTGAGAATCCCCCAAGCATCCTTAGCTACAGTGCACTGCTTGATCAGTCTGAACATATTATTGTCCACTCCATTGAATAAAGCATTCAAGGCCTTGGAGTTTCCAAGAGCTAATTCATCTTCTTCCTTGGAACACTCTTCTTCTGGTTCCAGATCAGTTGTCTTCTTTCCATCTTTGTCAAGCACAACAGGATGTTCCCAACCCATCAGAACTGCTTTCCAGGTCTTACTATCTCTAGATTTAAGGAAAGCACTCATGCGAGATTTCCAATAGTCATAGTTGGAACCATCCAACAGAGGTGGTATGTTCACAAATCCTCCTTCCTTGTCCATTCTGCCAGAAAATAACTTCCCTGGAGCTCACCCTAAAACAGGCAGGGTGCCTGCTCTGATGCCAATTGAAATTCTGGCGCAGTAAAGTCCTGATGCTAAACGTAATGATCCAGCACAGGAACAACGATGTAAAACAGAGTAAAACATGAAACAAAAACAGGGAAAGAAATAACAGACTGAAAGTAAAAGGCACAAGTTATTTGTTAAGCCAGTTCGGTGACAAACACACCTACGTTCTGAGGCTACCAAGCCAGGAAGGAAATCCACTATGATAGTATCAATTCAAAGTCCTATGTGAACAACCTCTGGTTCACCGCCTTCTCACTTAATCACTACCCGTGGTATTTCTACCTAGGAACTCCTAGATAGGAGACCCTCTCACTTCCCCTCAAGCAATCACTGCCCTAGTGATCTTAGACTCAAATAACAATCAATGAAGGAGACACACTCCAAACACACAAAAGTCACTCTTGCTTAAAAGCTTATGAGTGATTCACAATTACAACTCAACTAAACACAGTCCTAAGCTTGCATCAAGGTGATACAAGAAAGACTCACAATTAACAGACTAGAAACCTAAGAATACTCTATCAATGATGGCTTATGTTCTAGTTGATTTCTTCCATAGTAGCGTCTTCTATTTATAGCCTTCAACAACAACATATATTTGAATCAAATATTCTTCTCAGAAATATATTGAAACAAATATTCTTCAGAAATATATATTTTTCAAAGATCTCTTTTAAAATATATTCACAAATAAAAGTATCCAATCTTCAAAAATATATCTCACGAAAATATTCTTCCTTCTAGAAACACACGCAGCTTGGAGAATTCTCAATCAAATCTTCAAAAGATCAGGTGAGAAAATAAACAGCTCCAAGGCATGAAAACAGGAGCACAATAAACCAGCTTCTGAAGGTCTGCATCTGAAGGTTCAGCGTCTGAAGGTCAGCGTCTGAAGGTTCAGCTTCTGAAGGTTCAACTTCTGAAGTTCAGCTTCTGAAGGTTCTGCGTCTGAAGACTCAGCTTCTGAGGTTCGGTTTCTGAAGACCCAGCTTCTGAGGTTCAGCTTCTGAAGACGTACATCTTGCTTGTATATTTGATTTTAACAAAAATGAAGCCAACAACCAAATATCCAACACATGCATTTTTCTTTTTTTATTTTATGCAACATATTTATTTAATGTCTTGCATATCATGCATTTTTATTTCCTTTTTTTTTTAATTTTATGCAACATATTTATTTAATGCCTTGCATATCATGCATTTTTATTTCTTTTTTTATTTTTTATGAAACATATTTATTTAATGCCTTGCATATCATGCATTTTTATTTCTTTTTTTATTTTTTATGCAACATATTTATTTAATGTCTTGCATATCATCCATTTTTATTTTCTTTTTTATTTTATGCAACATATTTATTTAATGTCTTGCATATCATGCATTTTTTATTTTTTTATTTTTTATGCAACATATTTATTTAATGTTTTGCATATCATGCATTTTTATTTTATTTTTTTTATTTTATGCAACATATTTATTTAATGCAAAATCATCTCTTGCATTTTTCATTTTATTTATTTTTGTTTTTTCTTGCATATTTATTTATCTTTATGCATTTGTAATTTTATTTTTTGCTTTATTATTTTTATTTTATTATTTGTACTTAGAATGTATTTAGGGCCAATGTAAATATAAATGAGAATATTGCACCGACACACACTTTTATTTATTCCGCTTTATGCCAAAAATGATGAAAATAATGACCGTATCCGAGGAAAATGACCCTCATTTGATCCAACGTCATTTTGAGGGATCCGGCACACTTTTGATTATCTCAGCACACTTTAGTTTATTGGACCTTAGGAATTAATCAAAATTTTCACAAAAAAATCAAATAGCCAAAAATCAAAAACATTTCATATAATCAAAAATCCCAAAAAAATCAACCTTGGATTTCAAATCAAGTGACTTTTCTTTTGTTAATCAAATATTAATCACCTTTAATTATCTAAACTTGTTCTTAAATTAAAATCAACCAAACTCACATTTTTATTATTCTATGCCTTTTCGGCCTTTTATCTTCTCAAAAACATTTTCAAAACTTTAAAATCAATCAAAACAAATCACTCGGTTTTTTACCCCGAACAAAATAACAAAATCATTTTTATCTCTTTTTTCAATCATCACTTTAGTCTTTTTACACTTAGGCATTTATTTACAATTTAGCATAAAGATAAATAAAAACGAGAGGTTCCTATAGAGTACTATAGACGTTTAGGGTGCTAATACCTTCCCTTTGCGTAACCAACCCCCGGACCTTTGATCTCTAAAAAATAGGGTTTTTCGAACTTTCTCCCTTTTCCTCGAAAAAATAAAAGTTCGGTGGTGAACTTAAAATTTCGAGTCAACGATAATTAATAGCTTGATATCCAAAAATCATCGCGACAAGGTCCATAAATCTTATTCTATCAACCAGAATCTCAAAATGACATTTTGACATATTTGTACAACTCAAAATAAGACATTTCTAGACTTCAAATAGCTATAGATACACTAACTGAAATATATACATAAGCAAAAGAGCCGTCCATCAAGGTGGCCTACCAAAAAGTGTGACACTGCTGAACTTTGAGTCTACTAGCAGCTTTCTACTAAGCTGCTTCGGAATCTTAAAAAAAATAGAGAATGAAAGAGTAACCCACAAGGACTTAGTGAGAAGACAACAACCACCACCAAGTAGAACGGAAACACCCAAGGACACGAGTAATTAAATTAGTAACCATATAAAATTCTGTTAATCCGCAAGCGTTTATACGCATGAAAATTCACACATTGTAAATATTTCCAATCAAATAAGTATACTTCAAAGAAAATTCAATATTGTAAAGAAGTGAAAATCAAATTACCGGCCTTTAAAAGTATATTGCCGAAAATCATCATAAAAGCCTTTAAAGAAAAAAAAACTCCATTTAGTGAAAATAATAAAAATTTGGTGAATCGAGAAATAGCTCCATCTCATTGATGGCTCTTTCCTACTAAAAGTGGCTTTTCTCTTAGTGGTAGCTCCATCTAACGGATAGCTCTTTTCTCTCGACTCAAAACAAAACATAAAACATTTTCAATTAGGGAGTTTACATCTCATTGACAGCCCTCTCCTCCTAATGGCGGCCTATCCATAGAGGAGGCTCCATCTAACGGAGTAACTCCACCTAACCGAAATCAATACTAGGTGCACCTAGGTAGTCACAATTATAATCGTATTTCTCAAACACATAGCTTTAAAACAATGATTCGTAAAATATCAAACTTGTGTCAAAATGCACACAATCAAATCTCAATTTGCAATTCTTGGCTTATAAATCATTGATAAAATCCAAATAAGAGATCATATTAAAATCGGTGACTTTAAACATGTATCAAAGACGAGAAAAATAATATTCGAAGGGTGTGTTCCCCATTTTGGTAAATACTTTAACATATATAATAATAAAAATATCAATAATAATGATAATGAAAATAAGTGATAATGATCGTCATCAACTCACAATTACGACGAATTAACTAAGTGTGCTCTCCAACAACCCCTAGAGAAGCATGTAAAGCGTCCGGCGCCAGATCTGAGCATAAATAGTTTTCTATCAAAATTTAGAAGCTCATTATAGAACTTTAGTAACAACAGAAACCATGAAGTGTAAGTTGAATATATTTATATTATAGTATTATTGATACCATGTAGGCTTCAACTTGTTAATTTATCCCCAACTTTCGTTTTAAACAAAATATGAAACAAATGCATATTATACACATAAACAACTACCAGATGCAACATACTTTATGCCAACATTGTTGAAGTTACATAGAACCATTCAAATCAAATGAAAGTCTGTATCATAATCATATGTTGAAGTTATATATATACTCTACTCTCTAAAATTAATTTCTAACCCACTAATCATGCCTAAATATGCACTAATTGAAATGTAAGTTGATAAATATACCTAAAAAAGTCTCAATGAGCAACTTTCTCAAAATGGGTATTTTTCTTCCTCTTCAAAGCACAAACCCTAACCCCAAAATCCTATCAAATAACACTTGTAATGTGAAATTACTTTGCTTCAGTGAATAATTTTTCTTATGGGTGTTTGATTTGTGAACGAAATTGTTTGATTTGGGAAGGAAGGAAAATGAAGAAGAGGAAAGGTGAATAGAGAGAGAGGTTACGGGCGAAAAAGAAAGGAATGAGGGAAATGTTGTTGTTTTCTCACGTGTGTGTTATGTTTCTATATATATATTATTACTATTTATTTATTTATTTATTTATTTATTTTCCCATTTAGTGAAACGATGCGTTTCATTCTTCCCCCTTATGAAAATTCGTCCTCGAATTTTGTACATCTGATAAACACTACTAACCTTGGTTTTCAAATAAGTGCGGATATTTTTCACGCATGACTTCTACGGGTTTCTAAGTGGGTTCTTCACCGGACGGACCTTTCCAAAGAACCTTCATTGAAACAATATATTTTGAGCGTAAACGTCTCACTTCATTATTTACTATAGCTATCGGATGTTCAATTTGAGCTTGATCATTCAAGAACATTATTGTTCCATGTGTAAATTTCTTCCACCATTGTTTATGATATCATGGAGGCTCAGTCAAGATCTAGGCTTGGTAAAACTTTTAGATATAATGTGAGGAACGATAAGACTTTTTAGTTGATTACGATAGTGTTTATATGGTATAAGTCTCGACTGTGTATTGCAAATGGTGGTGATTTAAGGAGAAAAATAATAGAGGATTTTAATCATTCTTGTTATACCATTCACTAGCTTCTAATAAGACATAAGTGAAATTCCTGGCAACCTGACCGACAGACGCTGTGCACAATGTTGGCACAACTGTCCGAGCACTTGTCCTACTCAGAACTAAAATTAAAATAACGCAGCGTAGCAAAGCACAAAATAAAAGAAACACAGCAGAAAGATAAAGTACACAGGGAGTTTGTTAACCCAGTTCGGAGCAACTCTCCTACTCTGGGGGATACCAATCCAGGAATGAATCCACTATTATAGTTCTAGTGAAAAGACCAACGTAAACACACTACTTGACTTTGCACATAGACCCTACCAGTGTCAACTCTATCTAGGAACTCCTAGATATGAGACCCCGTCTCAATTCCTACTAACAACACAGACAGTGTTGTTATCAAACACACAAAAGCACAAGTAAAAGAGACACACTCTAATGACACAAACTCACTCCGTAATTAAAAGCTTAGGAGCAGTTCACAATTACAACTCAAACAAACACAGTCCTTAGCTTGAATCAGGAAGATACGAGCAAGGCTCACAATTAACAAGAGAAACCCTAAAAACCTTAAACGCACACTTTTCTATTACACACGGTTTTCAGTAACGCTATTAGGGTTTGTCTTCACAAATATATAATACTGAAATAGCACGGGTTTGGGCTTCAACACAGAGCGTGGACATTGTCCGGTCCAGCTGGAAAATCTTCTAGAAATAATAAAAAGCTTCCAAATATAGAACGATATCTTGTGGAAAAATACCAAGGCAAGACTGCCTTTTACACATCATCAGATACACGCGCCTTGATCAGCAAGCTAGAGGAAAATAAATCTTCAGGCAAATCTTTAGAAGATTGCGTACAAAAATAAAGCGCTAGCTGGCGCGAAAAGCACAAGTCACATAATGCTGTTCCATATGCTACCGCATCTGTCCCAGCATCTGGCTAGTAGATGTTTTTGCAAAATGTAGCCAATCTACAAAAACCCAACAATCTCCCCCTTTGGCAAATTTTTGGCTAAAACACTCTAGAGCCAGTTCTTTGGGAGATACACAGATAATGTTCCTTCAAGTCAACATAGGCACACAACTAAGAAAGAAAATATCATAGCATATAACGAGACTACTTCCAAGGGAGAAATAGGCAAAGATAACTTGCAAGTAGTATCAGAGGCATGCAACAGTTGAAACTAAACATCTAGCCTCATAGGAACAATCAGAGAGAAATAAACTCTCATATAGTGGATTCACATAGAGAAGAGAGAAAAACAACATCAGGGAAAAAATAAATTTCCACACGCCAGAAACAATCAGATAAAACAGCTCCCCCTGAAATGTAACAGCTCCCCCTCAGAAAACATGCACATACCCATCCACAGTACTCCCCCTCAACACATACAGATGTCAGATACAGATGTCAGAGCATCTGTCAGAGCATGCACCATACATACAAACAGCCAAGATACTATAATATAAGCTACATCTACTCCCCCTTTTTAGCCACAAATTCTGACAAATAACATCCATGCATACACAGAAGAGAGATACCACACACAGTGCATATTACAGACCATAAGGCACACGCAGGTGCATAAGAAATCCAGGGTCTAGCCCAACCAACTCAGAAAAACAAAAATAATACAACAACTGAGAACAAGGAAAACATTAAAATCAGAATTGATCAGAGTCATCAGAGTCAGCGGAGAACTCCTCAGTATCACCAGCAGAAGCAGTCTTATTCCCTCCTTCTTCTTCATCCTGCTCACCCTCAGCTTCAGATTCAGCCTTCAAAGCTGCAATTATCCTGTCAATTTTCATCTTTCTGGCTCCAAGAGCCATACTAGTCTCAGTTAGATCTGCAATCATTTGTTTTCTAGTGAGCACACCAGATGTCCGGACAGAAGTACCAGCTAAGTCAGCATCATGTTTCTCAGACATAAAACTACAATCCCAGGACATAGGGCCAGGCCTCTTACAGGGCTCATCAGTACTGATCAAAATATCTGGGTGTTGCTGAAGCACAATACCACACAGGAGAGTGGGAAAAGCTATAGGAAACTTGATAGCGAAAGACTTAGCATGCTCCAAAACCTGATAATAAATGTAGGCCCCATAATCAAAAGGTGACTTGGTACCCACAACATAAATCAATTTAGCCAAACCAGAAGCAACAGAGTTGGAGTGCGTAGTTGGAGTCCAGTTTTGAGGACAGATCTTGTTTAGAACAGCATACATGGGAGAGAGTTGTGCAGAAGACAAATGCCTAGGCCAATGCTTAACCTTGTTACCTGTGATGGCCTTGCAAATGGTGTCCTCCGTTACCTCCAGCTCAGGAGTCTCCTCAACAGATCTCTCAAGGTAGGTGTTGACAACCAGAGGGGAGAAGTTGACACATTTACCTCGAACAAAAACTTGCCTATACTCAGGATTCCTTGAATCATCACATTCATCAGAAACATTTACCAGAAATTCCCTGACCAGCTTATCATAACAGGGACCCAGATTTTTCACAGTTTTCATCAGCCCAGCATACTCCAACACATCAACCAGCCTTTTGCATTTGAACACATCTTCCTTCAGATTTCTTTCCAGTCCTAGTCTTCTGTGGTATATAAACTTCCACCTAGAAGACCCACTTACCAAATGAAAAGATACATTATCCAGAGGAGCAGGGGGGATGGTTAGAGGGATTTTCATACCCTTCATGGTTTTTCTAGAAGCTCCACCAGATGTGGCAACATCAGTCTCAGCAACCTCAAAATCAGAATCACTTGTGGGAGGATCTTTCCTTTTGAGGCTCTTCTTCTTTTGATCACTTTGAGCCACCTTCTTGCTTCCAGCCTTGGGAGGACCATACATAGGCTTCTTCCCAGTATTAGTAGTTTTCTTCTTACTTTCTTTGTGACATTCACTAACAGTAGCAACAGTCTTGTCAGATTTGCTCCTAGTCCTGCGAGCAACACCTATAGCATCAATCTTTTCCTGAGGTCTCTCTTCAGGCACAACGTCCTCAATAGCAACAGTGTCAGCTTGGTCTAAATTGTCAATCTCAGCATTGTCCACAGCATTCTGAGTCTCAGTATCTTCATCCTGAGGCTTTGAAGAAGCATTCTCATGGACACTCACAGTATCCGGGGTGTTTGGAACCACCGCTTCAGTCTCCTCATTAGCTTGTGACAAAGATGCTTGAGCATCTGTCACAACAGCATTTGTCGTAGCAGGGGAATGAACAGGTGTCTCAGTATCAGCCGTATCAACAACATTTTTCTCAACAGAAACAGCAGTAACATCTTGTTCTATAGGGGAATTGGAAATATCAGCAACTAATTTGTCAGATACCTTAGGACTATCAGGACCTAGGGTTTCAGACGTAGCTACAGTACCTTCAACAGTAATATCCTCAGATTTGTTGACAGAAGGGTCAACATTTGGTTCGACAACATTCGATATAAACGGATTGTCCTTACAGTACAGATCATCCATGCTTAGCCCTATACGTTGAACAGCGGGAGTGTTAGATTTCTTACCTTTCGATTTCGACCTCATGTTCACCGCAGTAGAAGAGGTAGCTTTGCTAGATTTTGCAGAAACCTTCTTTCGTGATGCAGACGACTTAGTACGTCGCTTCTTTGCAGGAGAACTAAGAATGGTAGTGAGAGGTAGGGCATCTGTGATCAGCGCTCTAGAAGTAGGATCAGTGGGAGGTTCAGGAGCTTGATCTTGCATGTTTTGATGAGAAGTAGAATCAGACATGGTGATGATTTGGTGTTTGAAAGTATGAAGAGAGGACGATTTTTGAATGATGATGAGAGCGGCAAGAGAGGAGTTGAGAAGTTTGGAGAAGTTAAGACAAAAGCAATGATGGTAGCGTGTGGGAGGTTTGAAAAAGGAAGATTGGAAATAACCTCCTTGAATGACGTGCATCAAGCGGTTGAGGAGGGAGAAAATAATAGCTGCACGCCTCCCATAAATTAATTGCTACAATTCCTCAAATAAACAGATCCCTAACTTCCGTCTTAATTTTTCAAATTGATTAGCATCAAGAGCTTTTGTAAAAATATCTGCTAATTGCTCTTCAGTTGCAACATGCTCAAGAGTGACAATTTTTTCTTCAACCAGATCTCTAATAAAATGATGTCTAATGTCAATGTGTTTAGTCCTGCTGTGTTGTATAGGATTTTTGGAGATATTAATTGCACTCAGATTGTCACAATATAATGTCATAGCATCTGTCTTGACATTGTATTCACTCAGCATCTGTCTCATCCACAACAATTGAGAACAACTGCTACCAGCTGCTATGTACTCAGCTTCAGCTGTAGACAAGGAAACACAATTTTGCTTCTTACTGAACCAGGATATAAGATTGTTACCCAGAAAGAAACATCCACCAGAAGTACTCTTTCTATCATCTGCACTTCCAGCCCAGTCAGCATCACAATACCCAAACAACACAGTGCTTTCCCCATGAGAATACAACATACCGTAGTCACTGGTACCATTCACATACTTCAGAATTCTCTTTACCTGAGTCAGATGGCTAATTTTTGGTTCAGCTTGGTACCTGGCGCACACTCCAACTGCAAATGTGATATCAGGCCTACTTGCAGTGAGATATAGAAGACTCCCTATCATACTTCTATACATACTTTGGTTAACATCCACACCTTTCTCTCTCTGAAGTTGTAAGCAAAGATCCTTGAATTTTTCAAAAGTGTCTGATTTCTCCTTAATGAAATTTATCCAAGTATATCTGGAAAAATCATCAACAACAACAAATGCATACTTCTTACCACCTAAGCTTTCGACTTGCATAGGTCCCATTAAGTCCATGTGCAATAACTCAAGAACTCTGGATGTAGACAGATGTTGCAGCTTCTGGTGAGGCATCTTGGTCTGTTTTCCTATCTGGCATTCTCCACATATACTTCCTTCCTGAATTTGGAGTTTTGGTAGACCTCTGATAGCTCCTTCAGCAATAGCTTTCTTCATGCTTCTGAGATTCAGATGCCCAAGCTTTTGGTGCCATAGTTTTACTTCATCTTCTTTGGTTATTAGACAAGTAGGTAACTTTGCTTTATCTTGAGAGACCCATAAGTAGCAATTGTCCTTTGATCTTTCACCTTTCATCAGGATGTCACCTTTACTGTTAGCAACTAAGCATTCACTCTTTGTAAAGTTGACCTTCAATCCTTGATCGCACAGTTGACTAATACTAATTAAGTTAGCAGTCAATCCTTTCACTAGAAGAACATTATCAAGTTTGGGTAGACCCTCATTCACAAGCTTTCCTATACCCTTTATTTCTCCTTTGGCTCCATCACCAAAAGTCACAAAACTTGTAGCATAAGGCATAACATCAGTTAAGTAATTTTTATCGCCAGTCATATGCCTGGAACATCCACTGTGAAAGTACCAATCATTTCTGGATGACACTCTCAGAGATGTATGAGCAATTTGAGCAATCTCATCAGCTTCAGGTTCTGTTTTTCTAGGATCCACAGTGTTGCTTGTGGGATTATCATCTTTTTGCTTCCACTGCTTCTTGGTGATCTTCACTGTGGGATCAGGTCTTAGTGAATAAGTTCTGTCTGGATAACCATATAATTTGAAACAGAAAGGTCTGATATGTCCTTTTCTTCCACAGTAGTGGCATACCCAACCATAATATCTTCCTTTTGATCTGGGCCTATATCCAGATGCCTGTTGTCTCACTTGATGTTGGGGCATCTGTCTTGACATAGTGGGATCATAAGTACTAACAGATGGCACAAACTGTCTCACTGGTGGTTGTTTTTGATGAAGCAAGGATCTGTAGTCAAACCCAATACCTTTAGGATTTCCAGATTTCTGTCCTATCTCCAGAATTTCGTCTAAAGCATCAGTACCTGTGTTCATCATCCGCAGTTGCTTGTTCATATTGTCAATCTTGGATTTAAGTAAAATAACCTCATCATTGAGACCTGAGTTCATTTCCAGAAGTTTGTCCTTCTCAGCTTGCAAGAGAGCAATGGTCCTCTTTTGTTTTTCTAAAGTTCTACAAACTTCCTCACTTTTGAGACATAGCTCCTTGTAGGAATCAGCCAGTTCATCATATGTTACCTCTTCATCACAAGATTCATTGTCAGATGTACACACTCCAGTCAAGGCATTCACATGTTTTGCAGTTTCAGGTTCTTCTTCTAACTCATCTTCATCAGACCAAGAAACAGTCATCACCTTCCTTTGTTTCTTCAAATACGTTGCACACTCAGTTCTGATGTGACCATATCCTTCGCATTCATGGCATTGCACCCCTTTGCTTTGATTGGTTTTGTCATCAGTTCTAGGTTTCCTCTGATTGTTGACATTTTTATAGATGCTGCGACTGTTGTCCGGAGCATGTGTCCTAGGGCGTCTGTCCATCGTCTTCAGAACTTTATTAAATTGTTTACCCAACAACACAATAGCTTCAGAGATGCTCTCATCAATATCTAAATTACTCTCCACATCATCTTCATCAGTGTTGGAGATGAAGGCAATGTTCTTGTCCTTCTTTTTAGATCTTTCATTAGCATTTAATTCAAAAGTTTGAAGGGATCCAATCAGCTCATCAACTTTCATATTTCCAATATCTTAGGCCTCCTCAATTGCACAAACTTTCATATCAAATTTCTTAGGCAGGGACCTGAGGATTTTGCTTACTAATTTTTCATCAGACATCTTTTCCCCCAAGGATTCAAATGTGTTAGCATATTCTAGCACATTCATGTGAAAGTCATGAACACTCTCCCCTTCCTTCATTCTAAGATTCTCAAACTGTGTTGTCAGCAGTTGTAGCCTTGACTTCTTGACCTTTTGAGTACCTTCATGAGCTGTTCTTAGGATATCCCAAGCTTCCTTAGCAACAGTACATTGTTTAATCAACCTGAACATGTTTTTGTCTACACCATTAAACAAAGCATTCAGGGCTTTAGAGTTTCCAATAGCTGCAGTGTCTTCTGCTGTAGACCACTCCTCTTCTGGTTTTAACTCATCAGTATCAACATTATTTGCATCTTTTATTTTAGGATGGTCCCAAGCTTTAATCACAGCCTTCCAAGCTCTGCTGTCTAGAGATTTCAAGAATGCTGTCATGCGTGATTTCCAAATGTCATAGTTCGAGCCATCCAACAGGGGTGGTCTGTTCACCAGTCCTCCTTCTCTATCCATTATGCCAGAAAATTCTTTCCCTGGAGCTCACCCACACAGAACAGGGTGCCTGCTCTGATGCCAATTGAAATTCCTGGCAACCTGACCGACAGACGCTGTGCACAATGTTGGCACAACTGTCCGAGCACTTGTCCTACTCAGAACTAAAATTAAAATAACGCAGCGTAGCAAAGCACGAAATAAAAGAAACATAGCAGAAAGATAAAGTACACAGGGAGTTTGTTAACCCAGTTCGGAGCAACTCTCCTACTCTGGGGGATACCAATCCAGGAATGAATCCACTATTATAGTTCTAGTGAAAAGACCAACGTAAACACACTACTTGACTTTGCGGTGCCATTTAATATACACTAAACACAAATTTGTGTATGATATAGAAATTAAGTGATATGTTGTTGAAACTTGTTTTGGATCGTTGATATAATATTATTATATATCAATGGTTTAGATCTCTCACCTATAACTTGTTGGTGACCTTTTGCTGAGATTCTGAAACAGTAAATGTGAGGCCCACCGTTTCATTAAACAACAATATTTAATTTAACTTTTTTTTTTTGTAATTGTAGCATTTGGGCTTGGGCTCTTGTATTTTAGCAATAAGTGATTGATGGTTGATGATTTGGAGAAAGCAATTCTGTTGGATGCGATTTATGGTAGCTGCATAATTTTGCTAAATCTAATTGCATAATTAAATTTGTTATTTTTAATCGAATTTGAAGATGAATACAAAGTTAGTTGAATTCGACTTATTAAATTAGACATCTCTAGTTGCATAAAAAAAATTCTGGAAAATTTTGTAGTTGAATTAATTGTGCGCAATAATCGTGTAATATTGGGTTGATAAATATAATATTATTGAATTGATTATTAAACATGTAATTTGTAACGACAGGAATTATTTATGTTTTTCTAATTTTTAAATAAATATTATTTTGTTACCACAGTAGGTGGAAAAAATTATATGGTTGAAAGTCTTTATATAATAAAAATATATATATATATATATATATATATATATATATATATATATATATATATATATATATATATATATATATTAAGTAAATATATCTATTTCTATCAACCGTCATGTTCAGATCTCATTGAGATTCCTCAAGTTCTTTTTTGCTTTGGGAATCAATTCTGAGAATCTTGTGTGAAAGTTTTTCGGAAAAGTTACTTCATGAAGTTTTCATTCTATACTGTTAATTTTTTAATATATTTGTGTTATATCATGTATCGAACCTATTATTTTAACATGTATGTATAATACTAATATCAGTAAAAAAAAGTTACATGTTGTATTTTGGATGTCTAAAAACCGATCCAAATTAAACCGCGTATATTTGGATTGGATGAGATTTTTTTAGAATAATCATCTAAACCGAACCGAACCACATGTGATTAATATTATATGATTGTTAATCCTTTAATTATGACTAGGGTTTGCTCATATGATTGCTTTTTGAATTTCCACATTATTAATCCTTTAATTATGGTCAGGGTTATCCACTCTTAACATCATATGATTGTTTTTGAATTTCCTCATTATTAATCCTTTAATTATGGCTAGGGTTAGCTAATTCTAAGATCATATGATTCTTTTTTGAATTTCCACATTATTCATCATTTAATTAGGGCTAGGGTTAACCATTCTTAAGATCTTTTTTTTTTAAATTTCCACATCATTAATCCTTGAGCTAGGGTTGGGGTTCACTTTTCTTAAGACTATATGAATCCTTTTTTTATTTTCAAGAATACCGATCCTTCAACTTGGGTTAGGGTTTGGATTTCTTAAATCATATGAATCCTCTTTGATGTTCAAGGATATTAATAATTTATCTAGGGTTAAGGTTTACTTTTGTTAAGATCATATGATTCATTTTTTTAATAGAGATTAAAAACGAAATTTTGAATATTTATAAAGATTTTATTTGATCTTTCTTTCAAGTTCATCATTTTTCTAACTACCACAATTTTGTTCCTTCTACCAGGGCCTTGCTTTATTTGATCTTCCTTTATTTGATCTTTCTTTCAAGATCATATAATGAGCAATTTTAACTTTCAATCAAAATAAATATTTTCATTGTTAAATTGGAATAAATAGTCTTAACTTTCCCACACTAATACTCCCTTGGTCTCACAATAATAGTTGTTTAAGGTTTATGCATATTATTAAAGAAATGATTAATTGTGTTAATTTCAATAATAAAATTAGTATCATTTACTAAAATAGTCTTATTAATTATAATTAGTAAGAGTAATTAAGTTGGATGAAATTCAAATAAATGTGAGTATAATAATGAATAAAATAATAAATATTTTATTGATATTTTAAAGTGACAATTATTTTAAGACAAAGAAAAAAATGCTAACAAAATAATTATTTTAAGTCAAACAAGTGATCGGTGTCACTCAATTGTTAATAACTGTTAAATTCAATGGACACAAAATTTAGCCAATTGTAGCTCGAAACATGTGTACCTCTATAATAGCTTATCTGTACATTGCAGGAAAAGGAACTAACCTTTATATTATTAATAGTAATAATAAATTTACAAACCAATATATATATATATATATATATATATTTTTTTTTTTTCGACAGGGAAAGGAACTAACCTTTATATTATTAATAATAATAATAATTTTAAAAACCAATATTTTTTTTTTCCGGTAAAGGAATTCTGGATCGAGATAAACAAAATGAACACACCATAAGTTAAGAAATGGAATGATAAATTTTTAAAAATGGTTTATAATGCCACTGAAATTGGGCATTATAACTAGATCCTATGAATCCAAAATTCTAAGGAATTCAAAATTCAACTGCTCCAATTATGTGCCTATTGATCTAACAAGCCCCAGAGAAGTTAAAATTCAATTGACTTCGAAAAACATCAGTGATGAAAAACATCTCAAATGAACACACCATGAACACCACTGTGAACATCCAACCATGTTTCATTAACTAATAAAATAAATTCCATTAAAACTGGTGAAGATTATTTTTAATAGAATCCCCTAAAAATAAAAGAATGGGTAGTAGAAAGAAGGAGTTGATGGTGATGATGCATGTTTTTCATGTTGGGGGCGTCAACCTTGCTTTCCAGGTTGAAGGAAACAGGAAAAAAGAAAGAAGGCAACATGTAGGCGTGGGGTGTGGTTTACCCACAAATTGAAGGGAAGACAAAATATAGGGTAGAAAAATATATGAAAATATGATTGAAGAGTGTTATGTGTTTTTTTTTCAAGGAAAGCAAAGGGTGTGTATTAATGATATAGGAGGTGAGTTAGCAATTTATGCCATCCATTATTTGCAATTAAAATATGTTTCAGGTTTTTGATTTTTTTTTAATTCAGCAGGTAAGCAACTGCCAGCTGCCATTAATATACAAACTTGTGCATAATACACAAATTTGTGTATGTGTATAGTAAATGCCACCTGACTTTGCACATAGACCCTACCAGTGTCAACTCTATCTAGGAACTCCTAGATATGAGACCCCGTCTCAATTCCTACCAACAACACAGACAATGTTGTTATCAAACACACAAAAGCACAAGTAAAAGAGACACACTCTAATGACACAAACTCACTCCGTACTTAAAAGCTTAGGAGCAGTTCACAATTACAACTCAAACAAACACAGTCCTTAGCTTGAATCAGGAAGATACGAGCAAGGCTCACAATTAACAAGAGAAACCCTAAAAACCTTAAACGCACACTTTTCTATTACACACGGTTTTCAGTAACACTATTAGGGTTTGTCTTCACAAATATATAATACTGAAATAGCACGGGTTTGGGCTTCAACACAGAGCGTGGACATTGTCCGGTCCGGCTGGAAAATCTTCTAGAAATAATAAAAAGCTTCCAAATATAGAACGATATCTTGTGGAAAAATACCAAGGCAAGACTGCCTTTTACACATCATCAGATACACGTGCCTTGATCAGCAAGCTAAAGGAAAATAAATCTTCAGGCAAATCTTTGGAAGATTGCGTACAAAAATAAAGCGCTAGCTGGCGCGAAAAGCACAAGTCACATAATGCTGTTCCATATGCTACCGCATCTGTCCCAGCATCTGGCTAGTAGATGTTTTTGCAAAATGTAGCCAATCTACAAACACCCAACAATAAGACTGATGATAATTGTATAACTAGGAAGGGATGATGAGGGATGTAACAAATTTTGTCTCTAAGTGCTTGATGTGCTAGTAAGTAAAGGTTGAGCACCGAAAGCATGCAACTTGTTGGACTGTGTAATATCCCGCTTAGATGCAACTATTATCAGTGTTAGAAGCTTTTAAGAAGCATGGCAATTTTGTAATTAAGAGGCAATGGCAATGTGGTAAATATTTTAAAAGAGAGGATTATAAGGAAAAGAGGTAAGATATTTCTTACCATCTTTCTCTCATTCTCTACACTCTTCCAAAATCATCATCCTCTCCCTCTTTCCCTCAACCACACGCCCTCCTCTCCCTCTCCATCAACCCATCAAACTTCATCCCAATTCTTGTGAGAAAGTTCATGCTAGCAAGCTTGTGTTGGAAAGTTAGAGCAAGAGAAAGAAATGAGAAGAACAAGGGAGAATTAAGAGAAGTGGTAGTTTGAAGCTAAGGCTTTGGAAATTGGAGTTAGCCAGCACCGGCTGAGGTTTAAGGTGAGCTCCACAGGGTTTTAGAACCGCTTGAGTAAGTTTGAGAGTTTTTAGTATTATGATAAAAGTTGCCAATTTTAGTGACCTAATTCTATGTTGCTAGTAATTCTTAATCATACATGTTGTAATCTGTTAATATGCCTTAGAAATTTATCCTTAAGCTGTAATGATGTTTGGGCATGATTAGATAAGCCAAAATGGTGGAAATTATGTTTTGAACTTGCCTTATGTTGTCCAACTGCAGGTAAAATCGTGTCACGATTTTACAACCGTGTCACGATTTTATAGGCAGAGACTACCACGATTTCTGGGTAGGAAATCGTGACACGATTTCCAAATCGTGTCACGATGGCACAACATTCAGGGATCACATTGCTTTTCTTCTGTACTTGCATCATTTCGGCTATCTAATACTGCTTCAGACTCTAGAAACCACATGTAATGATTAAGAGTCGCTAATAAGCATTATAAGACCTATCCTTTAGAGAATGTATAAATTATATAGCATGAGGAATAGGTTCATATGTTATGTATTGGGAGAATGTTCTCCCTAAGAGATGCATTTTATGCACAAAGTATAGTAGAGGAAAGAAACACTTACAAATGCATAAGACGAGAATCGATGAGAATGATTATATGTTCTAAGTCAAGAACCTTTATAGGTTAAGTATTTAAGACATATTATTTTAGAAGAATAAGAAATAATTATGAATTGGGCTTGATGTGTCTCCCGTATGCTCGTTAGTTAGTATACGAGGGGTTCATGTGAAGTTACCGCCTTAACTGGCAGCCGGAACGGTGAAGTTACCGCTCGTGAGGGCAGCTGCACATCCAAGTCTAAAAAGTTAATGTGTCTCCTGTCTGCTCGTTAGTTAGTATACAGGGGGTCCCCGTGAAGTTACCGCCTTAAATGGCAGCTGGGACGGTGAAGTTACCGCTCGCGAGAGCAGCCACACAAAAGAAAGAGGAGTCCGGTGTTAGCCTGATATGATAGGAATTTTCACCGGTAAGAAGGGAGATGTACTTCGGGGTTACTCCACCCGGATGCACTCCGAAAATGAACTCAGATAATTATTGATTGTTCAACACAAACTTCTAACTTAAAGATAAGAAAGTAAGACTATGTATATTTACATATATTGAGAAATGACAGTTAGTTCCTAGTGAACGAGAAGTGATCATAGGATGTCCCCAAGATCACTAAGTATAAGTTTAAGTTAGATTATGATGAGGAATGATTGAGACAAGTAGCGATCTTAGGATTCCCCTTGATCGCGAAAATAAGTAAAGAATGACGGCGATCGTATGTATCCCCAAGATTGCCGAGAGTAGGCACGACGACCCTAGGTTATCCCCGTGGTTACCAACAGTTGGTAGGGTAGGAGCTCACTGAGACGTTATGACTCATCCCTTTCCTTCTGGTGCAGGTTCGCAGGTAGCACGACGTAAAGGTAAAGAGAAGGCCTTGGACTGATCGTGCTGATTTATTGTTATGTATAATTGTTATTGATGATGTAGTATGATGTGTATATATATTGTTAAGAAGAAGTGTATCGGATAATGTAATGTATGATGACTCTTATGTATAATCAATTGTAAACTTTCTGTATTGTATTTAATGTATCCGGTACGAAATTTTAATACTCGTAAGAGATCCTAGGCAATCTCTATATGGGTGTTACAATTTGGTATCAGAGTAGGTCGATTCAGACCGTGCCTTGGGTCATTAAAGTACAATCCAAGTTAGTGGACCTCTTAGATCCAGGACATTATTTTAGACGTTATATTCAGTTAAAACTGATCACTTTGACTTGTATATGACAGCTAGGATAAGATGTCTGGGAGAAGAAGAGGACCCGGTAGACCTCGTGCTAATCAACCCAGTGATGAAAGTGGAGGACCCAGTATGAATTAGTGGGAACAAATGATACAGCAGCAGCAGGCCTGGCAGCAGCAGTATCAAGAGCAGCAAGCTTAAAATGCATTACAGTATCAGCAAATGATGCTGATGATGCAACAACAAGCTAAGCAACAGGCTCAAGCCCAACAGCAATGGATGGAAATGATGCAGCAAGGGCAGGGTTTCAATCCACAGCCACCACCTCCCGTAATTGGTAACCCCGTGTTCCGGGAATATAATAGACATCACCCTCCGGAGTTTAATGGGGAAGGTGAACCTCAAGAAGCTAGGAAGTGGATTAAACAGATGGAAAAGATCTTTAGAATGGCTGAGTGTTCAGAAGAGGATAAAGTGGTCTATGCCACAAATCAACTCAGAGGCGCAGCAGAAGACTGGTGGGAATCTGCTCAGCGCCGGATGGAAGCTAATGGCGTAGAAGTGGACTGGGTAAACTTTAAAGAAGTGATGTTGGAAAAATATTTACCTTTGTCTTACAAGGTAAAGAAGGAACAGGAGTTCTTGGAGTTGAAACAGGGTAGTATGTCAGTTGATGAATTCACTAAGAAGTTTGAAGAGCTGTCCTACTACTCCACACATAATGAGTATGCTGAGAATGAAGTCTGGAAGATGAACCAGTACAAACGAGGTTTAAGAGGTGAAATAGACACTGCAGTGAGCCTTCAGAGGACTGCAAGTTATGATGAATTGGTGCATGATAGTTTGGTGGTTGAAGCAGGACTTGCTAAGACCTCGAAAGAAAGAGCGGCAGCTTTTGAAAGGAAGAAGAGTAGAATGTCAGATAAATATCATGACAAACTTAAGCCAAAAGGATCTCCACAAAGAGGAAATCAATCTGGTTCAGCCTCGGTATATTCTGCTTGCAATAAGTGTGGGAAGTCCCACAAAGGAGAATGTATGATAGGTATGGGTGTCTGCTATGGGTGCAAGCAATCTGGGCACTTCATACATGAATGTCCAAATAGACGTGGTAAAGGACCAGCCAAAGGAACTACCACTAGCAAAGGCAGGGTATACTCCCTTGATGGTGCAGAAGCTTTGGCTAATGAAGATTTGATTGCCGGTATGTGTTATCTTGGTTCATACCCAGTAAAAGTTCTTTTTGATTGCGGCGCTACTTGTTCTTTTATTTCATATAAATGTGTTGAGACGCTGCAATTATCTTTGACCCCGTTGAATCCTCCAATGTTAGTATCTACCGCTACTGAAGGCGGAATTGAGGCAAGTTATGTTTGTGAAAACTGTCCTATCACTGTGTCCAGCAAGACTTATTATGTTGATCTAGTGTGCCTCCCGATGGAGCAACTTGATGTGATCTTAGGCATGGATTGGCTCTCCGCTAACCATGTGTACATCGGATGTTCCGAGAAGAGTATTTATATGCCGACTAGTGATACGTCGGTAGGTGTGGCTCTGTCTGAATTGATTAACCGCACCCATCAGTTAATTCAATTCATTTGTGCTCAAGATAAGGGATTTTATGTTATGCTCACTGTGGCTTCAGAATCAGAGTTAAGTCCCAGTGATATTCCTGTTGTGAATGAGTACTTAGATGTTTTTCCTTCTGAAGTAACTAGTTTACCTCCAGAGCGTGAGGTGGAGTTCTCCATTGATTTGATTCCAGGAGCGGAGCCAGTATCTGTGGCACCGTATAGAATGTCACCTACGGAACTTAGAGAGCTGAAATCTCAACTCGAAGAATTAATTCAGAAGCATTTTATCAGGCCTAGTGTGTCACCTTGGGGTGCTCCAGTTCTGTTAGTCAAGAAGAAAGATGGAAGCATGAGGCTGTGTATAGACTACCGCCAACTGAATAAAGTGACTATCAAGAACAAATATCCTCTTCCAAGGATTGATGATCTCCTAGATCAGCTCAAAGGAGCAACGGTATTTTCTAAAATTGATCTCCGATCGGGATATCATCAGATTCGCATTAAATCTTCAGATGTGTCTAAGACGGCGTTTCGAACGCGTTACGGGCACTATGAATTTCTGGTTATGCCTTTCGGTGTAACTAATGCTCCAGCTGTATTTATGGATTACATGAACAGAATATTTCAACCATACCTAGATCAATTTGTGGTGATTTTCATAGATGACATCTTGATCTATTCTAAGGATCCTCAGGAGCATGCTCAACACTTGAGAATTGTTTTGAATGTCCTCAGAGACAAACAGTTGTATGCTAAATTTAGCAAGTGTGAATTTTGGCTATCCGAGATTAAGTTTCTGGGTCACGTTATTTCTCAAGGAGGAGTAGCCGTTGATCCCTGCAAAGTTGAAGCTGTACTCAGTTGGGAAAGACCCAAGAATGTGGCAGAAGTCAGGAGCTTTTTAGGCTTGGCAGGTTATTACCGAAGGTTTATTATGAAGTTTTCTCAGATTGCCTTACCTCTGTCACGCCTTACCCGAAAGGATGTGCCCTTTATTTGGGACGGAGAATGTGAAGAGAGCTTCAGAGTTTTGAAAAGGAAGCTGACTAAAGCACCAGTGTTAGCAATACCAGATCCTGAAAGAAGATACACCGTTTTCTGCGATGCATCCTCTAAAGGACTGGGTAGTGTTCTTATGCAAGGGGAGAATGTGATAGCTTATGCGTCCAGACAGCTCAAGACTCATGAAGAGAATTATCCTACCCATGATCTTGAGTTAGCAGCTATAGTTTTTGCATTGAAGATATGGAGACATCATTTGTATGGTGCACAGTTTGATTTGTTCAGTGATCACAAGAGTTTGAAATATTTGTTTGATCAACGAGACCTTAACATGAGGCAGAGGCGATGGATGGAGTACCTGAAAGATTTTGATTCGATTTAAAATACCATCCAGGAAAGGCTAATGTGGTAGCAGATGCTTTGAGTCGAAATGCTCTAGTTAAAGCTGAAGTGATGATGCATACATGTGGGCTATATGAAAAGTTTAGAGATCTTAATCTCCAGGTTACCGAGTTGGAAGGTGGCATACTATTGAACAAGTTGGAAATTTCGTGTGACCTACGGTCTAGGATTTCACAAGCACAAACTATGGATACGGATCTTCAAAGAAAAGTTGGTCAGTCAGAGTTTTCTTTGGCACCAGATGGTACACTATTGTTTGAGGGAAGAGTTTATGTTCCAAATGATACGGAATTGAAAAGGCTGATTTTAGAAGAGGCGCACAAGAGCAGTTTCAGCATTCATCCAGGTACCACCAAGATGTATCAAGATTTGAAAAGAGATTATTGGTGGCCTAGCATGAAGAAGGACATTGCGGAATTTGTGGCGCGATGCATTGTATGTCAGCAGGTAAAGATTGAACATCAAAGGCCTGCAGGAATGTTGGTACCTTTGGAGATTCCTCAATGGAAATGGGAAGAGATAACTATGGACTTTGTGAGTGGATTACCTCGAACACAGCGAGGACATGACTCTATTTGGGTAATAGTGGACCGGTTAACCAAGTCTGCTCATTTCTTGCCGGTTAAGACTACTTACCGAGCCTCTCAGTATGCCGAATTGTTTATTTCTGAGATAGTGAAACTCCATGGTGTACCTGCTAGTATTGTATCTGATCGGGATCCGATCTTCACATCCCATTTTTGGAAAGCTTTTCAGAAGGCTTTAGGAACAAGATTAAAGATGAGCACGTCCCATCATCCTCAAACAGACGGACAATCTGAGAGGACTATTCAGACATTAGAGGATACGTTGTGTGCATGCATATTAGAAGATGGAGGAAGCTGGAATAATCACCTACCTTTGATTGAATTTTCTTACAACAACAGTTACCATTCTAGTATCGGAATGGCACCTTATGAAGCTTTGTATGGTAGGAAATGTAGAACCCCACTTTGCTGAGCTGAGGTTGGAGATAAGAGTATTTTGGGACCTGAGATAATTCAAGAGACGACCCTAAAGATTAAATCCATTCAGGATAAGATGAGAACCGCCCAAAGTCGCCAGAAAAGTTATGCTGATAAGAGGCGAAGACCCTTAGAGTTTGAAGTGGGAGATCATGTATTCCTCAAAGTCACACCTAAGTTGAGCCTAAGAGGAGCATTCAGAACCAAGAAACTTTGTCCAAGGTATGTCGGGCCATTTCAGATACTTCGACGTGTCGGTCCAGCAACTTATCAGTTAGCGCTACCACCGGCCATGTCAGGTTTACACGATGTATTCCATATCTCTCAATTAAGGAAATTCATCCCCGATCCTTTTCAACCAGTGGAACTGGATAGTATTGACTTGAGATCAGATTTAACATTTCAACCTGAGCCAGATCAGATAATTGATCGTGATGTTAAGTCTTTGTGGAACAAAGAGATTCCAATTGTTAAGGTGGTTTGGAAAGGCTCTCCCGACGGTGAAGCAACGTGAGAGTTAGAATCCGAGATGCAAGAGAATTATCCGCATCTATTTTCAGGTAAATTCTAAATTTCGAGGATGAAATTTCTTTAAGGGGGGTAGATTGTGATATCCCGCTTAGATGCAACTATTATCAGTGTTAGAAGCTTTTAAGAAGCATGGCAATTTTGTAATTAAGAGGCAATGGCAATGTGGTAAATATTTTAAAAGAGAGGATTATAAGGAAAAGAGGTAAGATATTTCTTACCATCTTTCTCTCATTCTCTACACTCTTCCAAAATCATCATCCTCTCCCTCTTTCCCTCAACCACACGCCCTCCTCTCCCTCTCCATCAACCCATCAAACTTCATCCCAATTCTTGTGAGAAAGTTCATGCTAGCAAGCTTGTGTTGGAAAGTTAGAGCAAGAGAAAGAAATAAGAAGAACAAGGGAGAATTAAGAGAAGTGGTAGTTTGAAGCTAAGGCTTTGGAAATTGGAGTTAGCCAGCACCAGCTGAGGTTTAAGGTGAGCTCCACAGGGTTTTAGAACCCGCTTGAGTAAGTTTGAGAGTTTTTAGTATTATGATCAAAGTTGCCAATTTTAGTGCCCTAATTCTATGTTGCTAGTAATTCTTAATCATACATGTTGTAATCTGTTAATATGCCTTAGAAATTTATCCTTAAGCTGTAATGATGTTTGGGCATGATTAGATAAGCCAAAATGGTGGAAATTATGTTTTGAACTTGCCTTATGTTGTCCAACTGCAGGTAAAATCGTGTCACGATTTTACAACCGTGTCACGATTTTATAGGCAGAGACTACCACGATTTCTAGGTAGGAAATCATGACACGATTTCCAAATCATGTCACGATGGCACAGCATTTAGGGATCACATTGCTTTTCTTCTGTACTTGCATCATTTCGGCTATCTAATACTGCTTCAGACTCTAGAAACAACATGTAATGATTAAGAGTCGCTAATAAGCATTATAAGACCTATCCTTTAGAGAATGTATAAATTATATAGCATGGGGAATAGGTTCATATGTTATGTATTGGGAGAATGTTCTCCCTAAGAGATGCATTTTATGCACAAAGTATAGTAGAGGAAAGAAACACTTACAAATGCA
This sequence comes from Medicago ruthenica, assembly GCA_018208015.1. NCBI lineage: Eukaryota > Viridiplantae > Streptophyta > Magnoliopsida > Fabales > Fabaceae > Medicago > Medicago ruthenica. The sequence continues at coordinate 80,354,031 of CM031372.1, read as the reverse complement.
TAAGACGAGAATCGATGAGAATGATTCTATGTTCTAAGTCAAGAACCTTTATAGGTTAAGTATTTAAGACATATTATTTTATAAGAATAAGAAATAATTATGAATTGGGCTTGATGTGTCTCCCGTATGCTCGTTAGTTAGTATATGAGGGGTTCATGTGAAGTTACCGCCTTAACTAGCAGCCGGAACGGTGAAGTTACCGCTCGTGAGGGCAGCTGCACATCCAAGTTTAAAAAGTTAATGTGTCTCCTGTCTGCTCGTTAGTTAGTATACAGGGGGTCCCCGTGAAGTTACCGCCTTAAATGGCAGCTGGGACGGTGAAGTTACCGCTCGCGAGAGCAGCCACACAAAAGAAAGAGGAGTCCGGTGTTAGCCTGATATGATAGGAATTTTCACCGGTAAGAAGGGAGATGTACTTCGGGGTTACTCCACCCGGATGCACTCCGAAAATGAACTCAGATAATTATTGATTGTTCAACGCAAACTTCTAACTTAAAGATAAGAAAGTAAGACTATGTATATTTACATATATTGAGAAATGACAGTTAGTTCCTAGTGAACGAGAAGTGATCATAGGATGTCCCCAAGATCACTAAGTATAAGTTTAAGTTAGATTATGATGAGGAATGATTGAGACAAGTAGCGATCTTAGGATTCCCCTTGATCGCGAAAATAAGTAAAGAATGACGGCGATCGTATGTATCCCCAAGATTGCCGAGAGTAGGCACGGCGACCCTAGGTTATCCCCGTGGTTACCAACAGTTGGTAGGGTAGGAGCTCACTGAGACGAAATTAATGTATCCGGTACGAAATTTTAATACTCGTACGAGATCCTAGGCAATCTCTATATGGGTGTTACAGAGTGCGTGAATGAAAGTGGGAACACATGGCTATGAATTTCATTACAGAGTTACCAATAACTTAAAAAATGTTTATGACTTGGTGCGGGTGATTATAGACCGGTTGATCAAGTTTACACATTTCTTACATGTGAAGACTATTTATTTTAGATGAGATTATCACCATGCATCGTGCGTTAATGTCCATTATCTCTAACCGTGAAGCTCAATTTATTGTTCAGTTTTGGAAATCATTCAAATCTGAGTAGGGAACCTGTATGAATCTTATTACAACTTTCATCTTAAGATTGATGGTCAATGCATGAAAACTATACATAGTGTAAAGGATATGCTATGTGCTTCTATTCTTGAGCTTAGAGGGAGTTAGCACCGATGTTTGTCTATGATGGAATTTATCTAAGACAATAGTTACCAATCTAGTATTCAGACATCACTGTTTGAGGCTTTGTATGGTAGATAGTGTAGGCTTCCAATATGATGGTTTGAAAACGGAAAAGTTAGTTGAGAACCTCTAAACAAAATTTAGTTGAGAAATTATATGTGAATAAATGAGATCATGATTATATTCCTTTTTTAATTTAGCATGCTATTTTCGGTGGGAAAAATTAAAAAATTTGTGTCACATTTAAAACATATTAATTGAGCAAGTTTTGTTTTGATGATTGACGTAAAACTAAATAGACGCCTGCATTGTGGCATCAAAAAATTTAATGCCTATAGAGATGAGAGCTTTATAGGCAACCCTTATCTTGTTAATTGTTGGTACCACATGCAAAAATATCATTAATTGCATCTTGATTTCCTATTAAAACAAAAGTATTGGGACAAAAATAAATAGCTAAAAGATCCAAAGACCGGGGATACTAGTTATGAAGGGGAAAGAACCATACCACTTAAACACTACACCGAGCATCTCATACCACTCAACGTGGGACTTGCACATCCCATAATACCCAAGTACCTATCATAGCTCCGCCCCGGAGAGTCAACGTCCCAACGGGCGGCACTTTATGATGCTTTACTTGGTCATTCTAGTTTGCCCCTCCATAGGTAACCCTTTCCAAGTCACCGACAACCAAGCCTAACACTAGTTGTTAAAAACCGGTAATCATTAATGCAAAACCTTTTTTTTATGAACTTTATATATATTAAGGATTAATTACACATGAATAGAAGAAAAAATGGAAATATAGTTCAAAAAATTGAAATACTAACTTTTATTGATTAATTCTTGTTAATGTGTCCAAAATTTTGATTATAAATTTACAACAGGAAATATAGTTTACAAAATTATAAGAGAGAAAACAAATGGAAATTAATTAGATAGAAAGAAATGTTTTCCTTCAGTTTCCCTATTTGTTCAATAATTGCCTAATAACATAACTGCATAACTAAATACATAATCTCTTCCTAACAACATAACACTAGTCTTTTTGAACCTATAGGCCTCCAAAAAATGAGAGGTCTAACAAATTCCCTACTTGGTAATTTTTCATCCCATGAGGAAGAATCAAGGTGGACATGATACAGTTCATTGCTAATCAATTGATAAACTTCGACTTTGTGACTTATTTTCTTCCATTTTAGAGTAATACTGCCTCATTACTTCCAACTTCTGTTCATCCATTACTTCACTTGAATCTGAAACAAATTCTGGAACCACAGTCTTTCCGTCAAGCATACTTACCACGGACGACATAGGGGGCCTAAGGTTCAAAGTGTCATTGGCGCATAGGAGAGCCACATTTATCATCACCATAGCTTCTTTTTTTTTTAAATCAGAACCCAATCTTCTATCAACTAGCTCCATTAGGTCACCCCTCTCTTTCAACAAATGTGCCTGTTAAAAGAAAATAACATAATTGTTTGATTTGAAACCCAAGTCATTTTCAATAGGCACATTAAACTTCTGAGAATTCTGCAAGGTACAAAATTGGTTTTATTTTGAAATGTATTTTAGAGATTACTATTACATCCTTTTCTGATCCCCTTCATTGTCCTTCTAGTGAAGTCTGAAACTTTAACAAAGAAATTTTCTATGACTTTTTAAGAGGGACGCGTGATTCTATTCTCTTGTAAAGTTGAATTAATACATGAAAATGAACCACAATATATGTACGACACAAAATCAAGTGTAAGTACATAGTGCCATGAATAATCAAATTTACATGATCAATGGAGAACATAGAATAGTTACCCATTCCAGAAGATAGAATGCTTCCTCCTTTGACTGATACATGGTGTTGCTCTTTCCACTAACGATTTCCAAAGCAACAATTCCGAAACTATAAACATCTGCTTTGTCTGTCAAATAACCATGCATCGCATATTCAGGAGCCATGTATCCACTGCATAATTGAAACAACTTGATATCAGTATACAACATGATATCAAAGTCCTATAAAAATATCATTTGAATTGAATTTGGCAACTTTTTGGAATACTTTCAAAAAACTCGGAGAAGGAAATAATTCTAGTTACTCACTAGGTCCCAGCAATTCTAGTGCTAATGTGAGTTTTGTCCTCCTCATCAAGCTTGGCCAAACCAAAATCGGATATCTTTGGCTCAAGATCTTTATCAAGCAACACATTAGTGGCCTTGATGTCTCTGTGAACAACCTTCAGTCTTGATTCTTCATGTAGGTATGCCAAACCTCTAGCAATACCAACACAGATTTTCTTCCTTGTTGACCAATCTAATTTTATCTGGTGTTCCTCTGGACCTTTATTTGTCAATGTAACAAAAATCATAGAATGATACTACAGAGTTATGTGTTAAGTTAGAAAATATGGAGTAGCAAATAATTAGCAACCAGACTAGACTATATAGGAAAAATTACCAAATAAAGCACGAGCAAGACTATTGTTTTCCATGTATTCATATATCAGCAACAACTGATCTCCCTCCACACAACAACCATAGAGTTTAACAAGATAAGGGTGTTGCAAAGCAGAAATCATGCCTATCTCATTTAAAAACTCACGATTCCCTTGCTTTGATTTAGAAGAAAGTTGTTTCACTGCTATCAATGTCCCATTGGGTAAACATCCCTGAATTTTGAGGTGTACATGTTATTTTCCAAGAAGTTGGAAAAGAACTTTCTGAAAAATACATGTAAAATTCACAAAAGCATGACACTCAAGAGGATTTTCTATATTATACGAAATACCTTGTACACAGGACCAAATCCACCTTCGCCAATCTTATTGGAAATATCAAAGTTATTTGTCGCTGCTTTGATTTGTCTTAAGGAAAATAAGCCAGTCTGTAGGTCCAAACTATTTAGCTCTGTTAATTGAAGTAAATGAAAGATTAAAGAAAATTACACATGGACACTCTTCATCGACAATTGATTGGATGTAAGATTGCAACTTTCTTCTTATCAATATAATTCATTATTCTCAGGCCCCATAACGTCATATACGAATAAAAGTATGTACTCAAATTTACTCTATTACATGACATGGACACGTTTATTTTTACCGCGAGTAATTCATGTATTTCAGAAAAACGTTTGATAGTAATGACAACAAAAGTAGTTTCTTTGTGATTACCTCTTGTTAAGGAATTTTTCTTTCCAAAACATCCTTTCCACCAAAGTATACCAAATACTAGAATGATAACAGTTGTTGCTGCAACCACAATTCCAACCACAGCTCCTGCAGATATGCTTCCAGGTGGGGAGTCTACTTGATTATTATGCAAGAGTTTTATATGTTAGATCCTTACCGGGTGTTTATAGTATAAGATTAGGAATGTACAAAGCATAACCCACCAGATTCTACTGATATAGCTGATATAAGCGGACCATGTACAGATCTATTTGGGAGATACTGTGTCCCTTTTCCCGCCCAATACAAACGGATCTCCAAGGTATTACTAGTAACAAGTACATCTTTGTACGGTTTTATTATTTTCTTACCAACCCCTCCTGCTTCTTCTGCAATATTGAAGTCCTTTTGCACCAGATTTCCCTGCAACATTTCAATCACAGCCTGAATGCTTCATGATGATATTAATTTGATTTTATAAACAATGGCAAAAAAAAAATCAGTTATGTATTTTGGAAAAAAAAAATAGTTTTACAATGTCCCTAAGTGACTATTGAAATAAAATTGTTAAACCATGTATGTACCTGAAGGTAGATATCAAAAACACGCCTTCCAAGACTAGCATAAGTTTGATCATCAGTGAACATTATTTCAGCAAAATATAGATTTACGGTGTAGTTTCCATTTGCCAGGCAAAAGCCATAATAAGTCAAAGAAATAGGAGAACCACGTGCATTCATGTACAATTCAGCATCCGTCATAGTAAGTGTGGTGATATTTTCCAGGGAATAAGTTTCTCCAAGTTCATCACCATCAATGAATATACCAGTGGTGATAAATGCCCAATTTCCTGTTGGACTGAGACGGAATTTAGTTGGTCCAGATGAATCTGAATCATCATCATAATTTGTTTTGTTGATTGTTGCTCTCCTTCCACCACAATTTATATAAACGGAGTATGAGGCTGGGTTGAGCAGATCATGTGAGTGAATTTGGAAGTATTAAGGAAACTAAGAAAATCAATTAAACACAAATATATTCCATGAAAATTTATTTTTCTCTTCTCATTTTCTTTCCAACTATCATGTTGTATTCATGCAGCCTGATTTTAGTGTCCAAAGAAAATTTAGGGAACAAAAGACAGCTAGTATTCGTCATTTTCAACCAGCAAATTTCTGGTAGTGCTGAAAAATATACAATATCATGCTTGAACTATTGTAAATTTTGGGAATCTAGAAACTAAAAGAATACCATTTGGCCGGGTTCCATCTATGCCTCTAATATGGAACATTTTCTTGGAATCAAGATTTATTTTTCTAACCTATGTCATTTGATAAAGTAAAAGAAAAGATATAGTATGTTGTTCTTTTCTAGGGGTGATTATTGCACAATGAACATCACAAAGAAGAAAAGCATGATATTGTAGCTAGCTTGCAGTACAAGTTACTGAATTAGTGTAGTACAATAAGCTTGGTTAGTGTAGTACACTCTAATCTAGATAGTACAATCACACAATGTATAAATACTTTGATGTACTCCTTGATTCATCTAATGAAACATTTCACTCTTTTTCTCATTCTTAATAGTGAGATTTTAAATCGATTCTATATATGCTGTTTAGAATATTAGAACATGCTTTTGGTAAGAAGCATGGTAGTTTTTGGTCCCCTCTGCTCTTGTACCTTTTAAGTTATTTTTTTAAATGAAAAAATATAGTGATATCTTAGCTGTCAATAGGAAAGTCACCATGAAGAAACTCACGTTTTCGACATTCCCTCAAACACGAAATGGTTGCTCTGAGAGAATGATGAAAGGAATAGAATAAGTTAGCATGATTAGAGGGAAATGGAAAAAGTATATGTGTGCGGGCGCGTGTGTTTTAGTATTTTATAAGAGCAAACTTACATGTCTTTGTGTGCCCATGAGTTGGAAAACAAATTCCTGCAACAAATTACAAAAGGTGGTTTCTCAGAAAGGTTGTTAAGTTTGCAAACAAATGCAAGGATTCTTACACTTTTTCATCGTGACATAGCTTACTCCCTTGGCTGATGCTGAAGTTATTGTAGGAAAGATCTCTATATACAAGTCATATATTTTGATTTAGAATATAATGATGATGATGATGATACAATCAGATAATTGATGATACATTTTTCAATTCAAGGAAATACGAGTATTATTTGAAAGGTAACTTACACGTTAACGTTCTTTCTCCATAAAGGCACCGGTCCAGTAAGGTTGTTTCCAGTTAAAAATCTACCATAAAAGAATATCAGGATATTAATATGAAAAGTTTAATATTTATTTAGGTGAACATTAAGGGAATAAGCTAGTCATCTTCAATGACACCCATTTGTCTCTTCTTCTCCATCCAAAGCTTGATTTAGGTAACGGTTTTGAGGGACCCTTCTATACAGAAAAGTGTTGTATTTGAAAGATGTTTGTGTAGTCTATATACAGCAAAAAATATAATTAGCAGAAATATTCCTAGCACTTACAGTATTGCAACCATATAACTAATTAAATTTCATCATGACTTATCCGTTACTATAACATTGGAAATTTGATCTGGGCTACTTGAGCTACAGTAGGTTGAATTTAATCCTCATAAATCTAAGTAGGATTTTTCAGATATCCTAAATCAGACTGAAAGTTTAAACTAGAGTAGTAGGTGTAAAGAAGCCAAAAAAAATGTGATTAAAAATATACTCCCAAGCAAATTACGCTAAGAAACTACGATGAATTTCGTACATGTATCGCAGACTGTTATTGGTAGCATAGATACTCGGAATTGTTCCACTTATGTTGTTAAAGCTGAGGTCTCTGAAAAAGATATCATGCATATTGAGAATGAGTTAAAATGCTACTGAGAAAATTTGTCATAGAAAAACATTCCTGCAACATAATAGGATGGAGAGCTAGTGTGCAATTACAAGACATTTAATGTTGTCATATTCCCAAGATATTTAGGTAGAGTTCCGTTGATATTGCAATTCCTCAGAACCCTGTGAAACAATAAGATAGACGGAGATTTATTATGAGTGTCTCTCGTCCTTTTTTCTTTTCTTTTCTATTACTGAGAGGCAGAGGAATCAACTCACAGAGTTTTTAACAAAGTCATATTATTAAGTTGCGGCAAAGGTGCATATTCAGATCCATTCAAATCACTAATTTTCCTGGAATATCAAATTGAAATCAAAGGTATGTAGACCTAATTAAATGAAAATTAAATATAAAAGCTTGCTTTATCAGTATTGTATGATATCATACATACAAGTGAGTTAAGTTTCTCAAAACTGAAATTCCAGAAGGAATTGGCCCACTTAATCCACTTCCTTGAATCATTCTGTCAAGATTAAAGTAACCATTGGTAATTCTTTTAAAAAGTCAAGCAATACAAAAACCAATAAATTTGAGGAAAATAAAAATGAAAAATGATAGTGCATACAGTTTTTTGATACTTGTCCAGTTCTGGATATAATCAGGTATCTTTCCAGAGAATTGGTTGTCCTCAATTCGGCTGCATTGAAAGAGGGCATAAAAATTCATATAGCATAATTAAAAATATGTTTTAATTTAGTCATCGCTAGACATCGACATAAAAATTTGAAGCTTACAAATCTTGCAATGCAGTGAGCTTGGCCAATGTCATAGGCAGTTCTCCAGTAAAATTGTTAGAGGAAATTCGTCTATATATAATTGAAAAACAACACAGTAAGTTATGATTGGGCTTTCATATTTCACGGAAAACATAAATAAAGTACTTACAATGTTCGAATTTGGGTAAGATTCCCAAGCTCGGGAGGAAGATTTCCAGACATTTGATTGTTCCATAACTCCCTATTCATTATAAGTTATACCGAAACTCTTAAAATTGTGTAATTATCTGCTAATGTGGGTAATTAGAAACTCACAACTGTTTTAGAGTTGATATGTTTGCAATCTCCACTGGTATTGAACCCGTTAATCGATTGCTGATGAGAGAACTATGATGATTAAGAAACATGCTGTCATTAGCTTATTGTGTTTCATATAATTACTACAAGTCTACAAGAAAATGAATGCAGATCATACATCTTATTAACATTCATCATGGAGCCCCATTCTTTAGGAATTGTACCATCCAAGTAGTTGCGAGAGAGATCACTGTCATATAGAGGGAAAGAAAGAGCTTGTCAAGCAAAATAATATACAGATACATTTGATTGAAGATATAAAACATGGTTAATAATATTTTTAATTTGGATGTTAGGAAAAGTGTGAGAATTACATACATAGTTTGAAGATAATGCAACCTGTTCAGTTCCGGTGGGAGAGTTCCCTGGAGATTTTGCCCTTTCAAAGTTCTGTATGTTCATTTTTCCATGAAAAAGTTAAACAAAAAGCAAAGTGAAGTTATAAATTCTTGCAACAAGCTTCTATTCTGCAGAGAGTTTAAAACTGATTTTAGTATTTGTCAAACACAATTTTTGAAGAAATACATATCTTTGGCAATATTGGTTTTACTTTCAAATCTTAGTTTGACTATATATAAGGGAAGCAGTATTATAGATGTATAATAATAAGAACTTTGAATTTAAGAACTTTGAAGTATACCAGTTAAGTTTGTTACATAATAGTAACCAATCTAACTAATGTAGACATATACAATGTCATTTCCTACCTCTATATCAATGTAAATACTTGATTTCCATGGTAAATGAAAAAATAAAATAAATATCAAATAGATTATAAGTGCTGATAGCAATGAGTCACTTCCACAGAAAAGAGACTTACATTTCAACAACATGGCAGAAGTTATCACCGGCTACAGAGCAGTTACAGGTGACTTTGTTTTCTGCATTTGTAAACCGGTTAGGTTTGTTGCCGCATGGATCTATGTCGAAGTTCCAATTCTTTTTACCAAGTGATTTGGCTATACCTTCAAGAGCTTTCTCTAAATATACAATTGAAAGCTATCAGCTAATTCAATACTGAAAAATATTCTACACTTCACCCTAGTGTGTGTGTGTGTGTGAGTAGTTATGAGCAAAATATACATGATAATTACTAACATGAATCCTTAGATAAAATGACTAGAAAAGAAAGATCAAAGAAATTTCTTTATTGTATGGTAGCTATAGCAGAAATACATATCATACTTTCGTCGGGGTGAATAGTAGTATTAGCTCCAAAAACTGTTAGAGATATGAACCAAATAACAATGAGTGAAAGGAAGAGAAATGGATATGAAGTGTTCATCTTAAAATTAACAAGGATAACAGAAGTTTAGATATATCAATAATTTAGAGGTTGAGATTTTGAATATACATATATACAGTGAGTATTTGGAATTTAAAAGGCTAGAGGGTTTGAACAGTTTTTTTTTTATCAAAAGTTTGAACAGAATCACAGATATAGCACGTATTTTGAATTTACTGCCTCCGTCCCTATATATAAGATATGTTGCAAAATTTTGCTGTCTCTGTTCATAAGACCCTTTTGAAATTCAAGGTGCATTAATGAACTTTTCACAAAAATACCCTAATTAAATGATGATAATTAAAAGATCAACTATTTATCTCTCTAAATAATTGAAGTATACTTTTGCAAAGAGAATGTATATTATTGACAAAATTTAAGGAAAGTTCTTAATGCATCTAAATGCCACTATGATAGTAAATCATCAATTTAGTCCCTGAAATTGTAGGGTTTTGTCGATTTATTCCTTACAATTATTACTATGCCAAATTACAATAACCAGAAATAACTAATGTGATTGAGACCTCTGAAAAAAAACTAATGTGATTGAAAATTTCATTTTTAAAATCTAATCCCTAAAGCAGTAAATCGTTTTTAGAATTTCATTGACATCCAAGGAGAAGCTACCATCTTTCCATGTCACACAATCAGTTTCAAAATAAGCATACAATAAATATCCTTGAATTCCATTTTATATAGTACATTGATTGATGAATCACTACACAAAAACAAAACAAAAGAAATGAAAGTATTTTATTTGGGTGAATGGGGTTCAATTCACAATGATGAGACAAGCAATTATTTTACAACATTGAGACCATTCTACATGTACTACTATACCCCACACATAAACAACATTAACAATTATTCTTTCAATAATAGAAAAGTGACAGAATTGATGCATGTTATTGTCGTTACTATCAGAATATATGTAAGAGGTACTCGTTGAATTGTTGATTGATTATAATTCAATAATACATTCCTTAAAACAATCAATAATACTTCTCCTTAGTCAAAAAAATAAAAAATCAATAATACTTCTCCTATAAAGGGAAAAGAATGAAAATACATATTTTGTATAAAAAAGAGTAATTGTGAGTTGTTTTACAAAAATGTCCTTCATTAATGGTATGAAAAACATAAATTAAAAGAAATGTAAAAAGATAAAATAAAAAATGGTAAGGAATATAATAGGAAAATAAACATTAATGATTCCTTGATATTGTAAAGTGATATATAATTTAAAACAAACAAATTTGTTAGAATGACGTATAATTTGAAACATGGTAGCTGTCATAGTCTACAATTAGCTTATAAATAAAATCCTACGATTAAGACCAGAAAATTACGATCCTAAATCTAATTATCTAAAAGCCACACATTTTATATATTGTTAATATTATGTTGTTGGCAGAACTGGTTATGTTCTGACGGGGAAGGAACAATGGCAGTAAATGTCAGGAATCAAGATAGCATGTGATAAATAGAGTTTGACATAATATCATTTCTCTTGTCTAAATGTTGATGTCTCATCATATTGTCAATCATCAATGTGAATTAACATCTTTGACCCAAATAATTGACTTTAATTTGTTGCTGGTTCAAATTGTTTTTTTTCTTTTTTTTTTTACTAAGGTTCAAATTGTTGATGCTCTCATTTTTGTGTCTGAAATTAATTAAATTTAATAATTCTCAATTTCATTAGTTATTCCATGACAGTTTTAGGTGTATGATTGAAGGTTTTTGTATTTTGGTATATTAATAATTTTAAGTAATAAATTGTCACCACCCTACATTACTCTCATCACTGCGTTTACATGCATTAAGAACTTTCCTTGCCTCTTAAATTCCAAATACACAGTATATATGTTCAGACTCTTCACCTATATATATATATATATATATATATATATATATATTTGAACTCTTTTCCCTGTTACTATTAAGATGAGCACAACCTCTCCAATTTTTTTCCTTTCACTCATTGTCATTTGGTTCATATCTCTTACAGCTTTTGCTGCTACTACTATTCACCCTGATGAAAGTATGATAACTATTTCCATCTTAGCTCCCAATTAATAAAGAAAGTTCATTTCTCTTATCTTTCTTTTTTTTTCTATTTTGTCTATTTTTATCTAAGGATTCCTGTTAGTTTAGATATTATGTATTTTTTTGTTGAGCCTGATAGAGAAATTCTGTATGTATATTTAATGACATGTTTGTAAAATAATTCTACCCAAGATGGAACAAGAGCCTTCACTTAAAGCTTTTCTCAAAAAGTTTCTTGTCAACGCAAAAGCACAAATGACCACCACCAATAATGCACTTCTGGCATTCACTGCATCTCAAAAGACTATGGATAACCAACTTGGGAAAGTCTCACAATCCTTATCAGAATAACCAACATGAAGCAGCAACTCAATTGGCTTGATAATTGGCAAAGAGATTTGAATTGCAGAAAACGAGAGAGTTAACTATCAATCAAAATTCTCCAAACTTGGTTCAAAATGAAGAAGTTAGATCCAACAAAGAAGCAGGGAAGCAGAATGTTGCAACCACAACACCTAGAATGCTGCAACTTTGGGCATGATGAGTGATGATGCAAATTGGTAAGTGCACCAAATTGTAAACAAGTAATAAAATAGTAAGTTATCGTCTCCATAAGGATTGTCGTTCAACTTTGTAATTAACGGAATATATTAGAAATAAAAGAATTAAAAGAGATGAAGTGGTTTGCAGGATTTTAATTGTCCTGCCCAATGCGAGATTAGATTGTTGTGATTCAGAAATAGAACGACGATTAGGGAATCTTTGAATCCTCTCTTCTTTCTTTGTTGTAATTAATGTCGTTAACTATTAGTTTATGACCCGTCTTTGATTTACTAAAGTGAATATGACCCCCTGATATATCAGTGGATGTTTTAATTTTATATCGCTGCAATTTAACCAGTTATAATTGTGATGTTCTCTTAAGATGAGTCAAAACCCTAAATTTATGCTTAGCTTCGATTAAAATAATTTAATTTAGAAACTAAGCAATTTATTAGTGTCTGGTGGGACGGAAGTAGGGTTTTCAATCCTATAATCCACCTAGAGATCAATTTCATTGTTGGTTTGAAAAAGCATTAGAAACAAACATATACAAATTAAATCAGAAAATTGAATCATAAACTGAATAAAAAACTTTATTAATTGAATCCAACAAATAAGAGGAGGTTCATCTGGGAACCATAATCAACGAGGTTTAGTTACACATGACAACCAACATCATTACAAAACAAGAGGAGGATGGAGATCCTCTGCCTTGAAGCTCTGATGCTTGACCCTTGCTTTGTACTGCTAGCTTTCTGAATGAATAAAAGAGTGTGCAAGTGTATCTACTATTTATTGTGCATCATTACTTAGGGGTTAAGAGAAGAAAACTAGATTTTTTTTCCACCGATCCAGCATGGAAAACAAGCAAACATCAGTCTTTGTTTGCAATGCAAGCGCATCGGCATGGGATGAGGCGCAGGGGTGCATGGGATAGGAGCTCATGTGCGAATTTTGCAGTTTCGTCCCTTTTTCGAGCGTTCTTTGGTCTTGAAATGCCTTGGAGCTTGGAATGAATTTTATTCAACTTGTATTATCTTTAAAGACCTACTAAGAACCATTAATCTTCAATCTTCATATCATCGATCCTTCATGCGATGTCTTGTTTTGCCAACTTACATGATTTCTCACTAAAAAGACTAAAAACATCTATGGAGTTGCATGGTTTAGGATAAAATTGAATTACAATGACTCGAACGAAAACAATACAAAATGTTCTTCAAACCATTGACAACACCTCTAAATGACCTCTTGTTTGCCTTCTAATGCAAAGAAAATAACTAAAAATATAGCCAAAGATATCATATGTTGTTTTGTCATCAATGAAAAAGAGTATAACGTACAAGATTCTTGAAGTTTTGAAGTAACTACACATCAATATTCCTCTTATTAAAGCTCTACATCAAATACCTAATTATGCAAAGTTACTTAAAGATATAATCACTATGTGGAAGAGATTTGAAGATTTTAAAACAATGGCCATGACAAGTGAAAGTAGTATATTGTTACAACATAAGATTCTTGCAAAGATGGAAGATCCATGAAGCTCCACCGTTCCTTGTTCTATAGGTGGTGTTTATTGTGAAAAAGCTTTATGTGACTTGGGAACTAGCATAAATCTCATGCCTATGTCAATCTTCAAGCAATTATGGATTGGAAACGCTAAGCCCGCTGCTGTAAATTTGTAATAGATCTTTAGTTCACCTTGAAAGAAGAATTGATGATGTCATGGTTCAAGTTCATAAGTTTGTATTTCTAGCGGACTTTATCATTTAGGAATACCTTTCCTTGCCACAGGAAGGACAATGATTGATGTGTACAAAGATGAACTGACAATGAGAGTAAATGATCAACAAGTAACCTTCAAAATTCCTAAAGCTATGAGATTTGCAAATGAAGGCTTAGAAGAAGTATCCATGATCAAAACTGTGGATCACCTAGTTCCCAAGCACTTTAACAATTAGCAACAAAATTTGGAGTTTGAGCATTTTGAAAACATGGATAAAGTACAAGAGCTTGTTGAAGGAATCAGAGCAACCATCTTCAAGACACTAAGTAAGAAAGTTTTAGTCGCTTAATCTGACAATTGACAACCTCAAAGGTCATTTGCCATCTATTGAAGAACCACGTAAGCTTCAGGTAAAGCAACTTCCTCCTTATTTGAAGTATTCTCATATGGGGAGTATAACATTGTACCAGTTAAATACATAACTGATGTATCTGAACTATATTATATTAATAGAATTCTCTGATGATTATTTCATTATATTGTAATAAATATATACAATGATGTTGAGTTATGGTTTACTCCTTAATATGATTTCCTAATCAATATACATTAATGTGTCACTAATACATAATCTCACTACTGGAAAAAAGACATTTAACATCAGGATTTTAACTTTAGTCAGCACATACCTGAGGATCGCTATCATAAGTCTTGGTTCATAAGTTTTTCATAAGTTTACTATCATAAGTCTTTCATATTCATGTTCATATGTTTTCATGCTTTGAGTTAGAAGGTTAGCGTGTAACACACAATTATTATATTGGTTTATTTTATGGAATGGACCCGAGTGAAGTAAACCCCGGATACACCCCATGCTGACCGATGAAACTCCTATCATATCATGCTAACACCGGACTCCTCTTGTCGTCGTGCGGGCCATCCTCGCGGAAAGTGTCCTGTTCCAACTGGCGAGAACCCCATGTGTTCTAACTGGCGAGAACACAGGAGACACAACTTACCTTTTTAATTAATCTGTTAACTTAAATGTGACCCTCAATATTCCAACTAGCGGGAACAACAAGAGACACGGCTTAGTTTAGTCTTATCATTTTATATATACATATATGTATGAGTTGTCATGATGGTTCCCCTGGTGGGCTGACCTATCCAGAATAAGTCTGAAGCGTACCTGAGTCACGACTTGTCCACACACACAGATAGATATATATATATATAATTTCTATGACATGTATCTGCTATAACTTGGTTATGAGTTGTATAAATTCTAACCCATAGTTAGCATAACATTAAAATAACCCTCACTCGATGTTAATGCTCGTGTCCAGACGTATAAATCCTTGTTTCATTTAAAAACTTATTTCAAACAGTTATAAGATCCGATGGTGCATGACACATGAGGTTCTGAGAAAAAAGAGTAAAAATCTGGGCCACTTCGCTTGGCGATGTAATGCCTCGCTGAGCAAAGCCCAACCCATAACTGGGCTACAAGGCTCGCTTAGTGACCTTAAGCTTCGTTCAATGAAGTTAGTCAGAAGCGAATTGCGCTGCCTCTCGCCCAGCGAGCTCTCGCTCGCTTAGCGAACACAGCTTCTGCAAAACGTGTTTTTCTGCAAAATGGATAATTTCAAAGCCCTGTCCACATGTGTTACACACCCAACTCATGGTAATTCATATAACAGAGCAAAATCCAAGGATTTACACTAATGGAAAACAAGCATATAACAAAAGGGGTAAGTTTAAGCTATTTAGAGCATAATCACTTATTTCAAATTAACTCACTCAAAATCCCAAGGGAAATTACTAATCTAAAGGAACTCACCTGACTTAATCCGAATATCTTCCCCGCTTATTCACAGCTTGCACATTCCTGCCATGCTTCATAATCACTTTTCCATAAATGGCTTATTTGTAGCTTATAGCTTCTGCAGGTTCTAGTTTCGATCCAAACATCAACCCAAACTCTTACCAAGTCTACCAAGCACATATATTCAGTCCTGGAACCATCTCATCCACTTAAACTCGTGTTTTAGCTTATTCTGCAAAAATCTACGCCAAACCCGTATAGCTTTTCTGCAGTTTTTCCAGCATTAACGTCCAACTTCAAACACGTTTTCTGCATTCATCCCCGATCCCTGCCGTACGAAATTTCCACCCAAACTGTAGGAAATTGAATGTAGAATCCAAAAATCCAATAATCACACAGTTCTGGATTACAGAGAAAAAGATACGACCCAAACACTACTACCTGTCCAAACAGCTTTTGCAATTTAATTACCTCTGTAACAACTTAAGTTCCAACTTAAGCTCATTTCTTGCATCAGCTTAAGCATCAACTCCCACTGAAGCACACGATTTCAGCAACCAGAAACAAAAGAGGATTCCAAATAGAACACATGCAACAGCTGAAACCTCTTTAGTAATTACCCCAAAATCCAATCTTTAGCTTCAAGAACTTAAACACCCAAGCTACTGACTTGTGCTTTTCCTCTTTTTCTTGCTTCTAATACCAACCAAACCTAAACAAAATCAGCATCTGCTTAAATATCAACCCACAAGTTAGCTTCTATCCTTGCATGCTTCACCACACCAGGAATTGCTAAAGCTTACCAAGGTGAGATGGAGGGCAAGGTTCGGCCAGCAAGAGTAAAAAGGAAGGGAATTTTTAGCTTGCTTATGGATCATAGTCACAAGAGAAGTATGATTTCATGGTTGCATGATGGTTCTATCATGCCTTTGGTTGAGAATTGAAGAATGGCATAGAAAGGGAGAAGTACTCGATGGAGAAGAGGAGGGAATGGAGTGCTGCTTCTGATTTTTCTTAAGAAGGAGTGAGAAAAATGAATGAAAATAGGTGGAAAAGTATATATATATATATATACATGTGGCTGGAATTTACTAAAATGCCTTTATTTAAACATTCCGTCTCGGATACGTTTAACTGATACTTAGACTGACAGAATAAATAAGTGGGATATTACACACGCGATGTTCTTTGATCTTACCGCCAATATCGTCTTCTACTCTTTGGTTAGATTCCTAATTCTAGATCTGGTTTTGCTATTTCGGACATAGCTTTTCGTGTGCTGAATTTGTTTGCTTAAAACCTAATTTTAATAATTTTGGAGGTTTCGTCACTTCAATTTCATGCTCAATTGAATTCCTATATGCGTGGTGATGGTGGATAGTTGTTAATCAATTTCTGCTATTGTGTTGCATATGAAGTGTTTGATAATTTGACTAAGTGAAATTTGACTCTCTAATCGTGAGTATCTTCATAGAAGTTCATTTTAATTTGCGTTTAGTGATCTTAATAATATTTTAAATTAGGATTGAATTTCATTGATTTTGTGTTATTGAACTCAAACTCTAATAATATTTTTGTGTTCATGGGCTTTGCAGAATAGTTGAACCAAGATTGACATAGTAGAATGGGGACTTTAAGCAATTTAAGAGTATCTTTTGGTATTGATTTGCATCATGTCATGTGCATAATTTGTCTTAATGCTTTTAGTCTTTTAACCCCGATTTCTGAATAAGGATTAGATTAGACTGATAAAGGCTTGAAGGAGCTCAGGCACATGTTAACTTGTTTGGTTTCGATTTTGAGGTCTCGCAAAACATAGCTTTCCTCTTTGCATTTAGAAAAATCTTAATTAAACAAGCTTATACTGATTAGTTTTGGAGTGTAAAGAGTGATACATATTGTTTACTTGTTATGCAGCTTTTCTGATCTTCAAAAGCCTCAGGGTGACCTTGATGGAAAAGCATGTGCGGCTGTTGGGCAGAGTAGTCTTATGGCTTTGTATGATACTATGTTTAGCCAGGTCGAATCAAAACTTAATTTGCTTATCAGTTTTTTTAAGAAAAAAAATTCTTCTTCCATAATTCATACTGCTGCTGATACAAGATTTTCCTTATGCAGCTAGATGTGACTTCCTCCCAACTTCTAGTGAATGATGGGTTTTTTAGGGATACTATCAGACACAATTACCTCGTTATTAGAATTGAAGGTCATCCCCATTTTCAATGAAAATGATGTTGTTAGTACTAGGAAGGCACCATATGAGGTATTCTAGGGCTTCTTGCAATATTTCAACGGGTTAAATCTATCTCTAATCCTTATAAAATTGATAAAAAAATAAATTGATTGTAGTCCTAACAAGTATTTTATCTGCTTTAGTCCCTGAAATATGTGTCAATTATGTCATTTAGTTCCTAATAAGGGACTGATGAGGACTAAAAACACTAGTTTTGTTTTTGTGTGAATGAAAATGAAAAACTTTTTGTAGGGACCAGAATCAATTTTCCCCCTTCAATTTTATGGCGATTAAAAATATATTTAACTCCATTTCATTGGATTATCTCTATTTATTTATTTTTAAAATGTTTAATTTGCTTTTGACTACATAGTCTAGTCACGGTGGTTTTGTAATACTCGATATTTCCTTAATCTGTAAGCAATGCCTGCAGGATTCTTCTAGTATTTTTTGGGACAATGACAGTTTGGCCGGTCTATTAGCCCTTGAACTTAAAGCTGACCTTTTAGTTTTATTAAGTGATGTTGAGGGCATTTATAGTGGTCCTCCAAGTGACCCAAACTCAAAATTAATTCATACATATATAAAAGAGAAATTACTTTTGGAGACAAATCAAGATTGGGCAGAGGGGGTATGACTGCTAAAGTCAATGCTGCTGTTTGTGTTGCCCATGCTGGTATCCCTGTTATTATAACTAGGTATTTAACATTTTGTGATGTGTTTCATTTATACAGAAAAATGCTTGTACTGAAGAATGAAGGTAGCTATTTTCATTTCACTTTTATCATGTCATGTAGATATAACTATTCACTTTTATCAAAATCAATTTCTTTTATACTATCAAAATAAAAGGCACATTTCTATCATGCTATAGTCATAGTGCAGGTAACTCTGGGGAAAAAGGAAAAAAGAAAAATGATTTTTTATATATACTGTTAGTGTAAAGACTTTTTTGACACTGTCAATCAATCATAACCATCAGATCATAAAAACAGTTTGACTTTAATCCTAATTACTTCTAAAGTCATACACATGAGCGGTTGTGTTTTGTTGGCAGTGTAAAGCTTTTTACACTAACATGTGTCAAAATTAAACTCTGCAACTATTGGTACTCACTAAAATAATCTATTATCTAGAGATTAGTTCAAGTAATGAAAAAGGGCTCTGATATCTGTCATGAGCAATATATAATTTGAATGTCGTGCATGATTTCAGGTACACATTTGGGTTTTACATTTTACTGACTTTGAAATTGTATTTCAACTTTGTTTCAGTGGCTATGCCACAAACAACATTATACAACTGCTTCAAGGGGAGAAAATAGGTACTGTCTATCATAGAGATGCACATCTATGGAAAAACATAAAGGAAGAGAGTGCGCATGAAATGGCAGTTGCAGCACGTAACAGTTCTAGGAGACTTCTGGTAAAAATAGTTATAAAATGAGAAAACGTCTTAATTGTTCTTGCAAATATGAGCACATAAACACATTAATTTTATCACTAAACTAGCTCAATTAAGGTTTAAAATATTATCACATTCACCTTCATGGAGAACTAAAGGGGTAAGAAAATGAACTTGGTGACTGATTTGTATTTTTTAAAATACAACTTTTGTAATAAAAACTTTTTTAGGACAAATATGGAAATTTACACTAAGCTTTGATGGAATAGTATAAGTGTTTAAATGCTTTAATTATTCCCAGCA
The DNA here is from genome assembly GCA_018208015.1 of Medicago ruthenica. Classification (NCBI taxonomy): domain Eukaryota; kingdom Viridiplantae; phylum Streptophyta; class Magnoliopsida; order Fabales; family Fabaceae; genus Medicago; species Medicago ruthenica. The sequence goes on along the minus strand of CM031372.1, from coordinate 80,334,292 downwards.
CGTTGAACTGAAGTAGGTTAGTCATTTGAACTACATTGATGTTTTTGGCTTTCAGGCCCTAAAATCTGAAGAAAGGAAGAAAATATTGCTGGCAGTGGCTGATGCATTGGAGAAAAACCAAAATATGATTAGGCTTGATAATCAGGGTGATGTTGCTGATGCTGTGGCAGCTGGATATGACAAGTCACTGATATCACGTTTAACCCTGAAGCCTTTTTTAGTTTAGTTTTAAAAATTGATTATATACTGTGGAAACTGAAGTTAGAAGCATTGCTAAATTGAGCATGATGTGTTGTTGTATTAAGTGTTAGATCATTAGATTCTTAAGGAGGCATTTAACAAACTCGATTTAGACGTTGAAGCATATATTGACATTTGTGATCGAATGTGTGTCTAGTGTCTATGTTTGAGTTTTAATTGTATTGTTGAGATTGTTTACATGTGTGTGCAGCATATATACTACAGTAGTTGCAGAAATTTTGAAAAAAAAAAACGTAATAATTCACATCGGTGTGTAACCAAACCAATGTGAAATATGTTCTCCCATGCAGAAATGGAACTAGAATTCACATCGGGCATATTATTGCCTATGTGAATTATACCTATTTGCCATTGGTTGCCATTGTACACCCGATGTGAAATCCTATGTTTTTAGATTATTGGCTCACATATCAAATCAGTGATTTGTTGCCCGATGTGGATTACAACATATCACAACAGTTTCGTACCTGATGTGAAAACTGGGTGACATACAACATCACCTTTAGGGACATCGGCTGGGACCCGATGTTAAATGTCATTTCTGTAGTAGTGTCTCTAATAATAACTAATAATAAATATGTTTATTTTCTAATACGCCCCCTAGTTGAAACTGGAGGTTGACAAATGATGCGACTATCTTTGAAATCATCAAACAACTGCAACTGAAGACCCTTTGTGAAAATGTCAGCTATTTGATAACGAGACGGAACATTTAGAACCCGTACTTGACCTTTAGCAACCTTGTCACGCACGAAGTGGATATCCATTTCAATATGTTCTGTGCGTTGATGTTGGACGGGATTACCTAACAAATAAACAACACTGAAGTTGTCACAATAGACTAAAGTAGCTTTTGTGACCTGACACTGAAGTTCTAACAGTAAGTTTCGAAGCCAACATGATTCAGCAACAACATTAGCAACACCACGATACTCTGCTTCAGCCTTAGAACAGGATAAAGTTGGTTGTCTTTTTGCTGACCAAGAAACCAAATTATCCCCAAGATAGACACAATACCCGGATGTGGATCTTCTAGTATATGGATTCCCTCCCTAGTCGACATCAATATAAGTGGTGAGTGTATCAACTAGGGAAGGAGAGATATGTAGGCCATGAGTAAATGTACCTTTAATGTACCTAAGAAATCGCTTCAAGGCGGTCATGTGTTGTGTTCGTGGATCATATAAAAAGACACATTGTTGGATGGCATAAGCTATATCAGGCCTTGTGAAAGTTAAATATTGCAGTGTACCAGCAAGGCTTTGATACTCACAGGGATCATGATATGGATTACCTGAGACTCCACTTAGTTTTGCTGTAGTTTCCACTGGTGTGGAAATTGGCTTGCAAGACGACATAACTGCTCTTTCAATGATCTCTTCGGCGTATTTATGTTGAGATATAAATATACCACCCGAATGTTTAGTAATGGATATACCCAAAAAGTAGCTGAGGGGACCTAAGTCCTTCATGGCAAATTCAGAATTGAGTTTAGACATGATGGAGTCATGAAGAGTATCAGATGAGGCAGTGAGAATGATGTCATCTACATAGAGAAGAATGTATGTTGTGTCGTTGCCACGATGATAGATGAATAAGGAATGATCACATAGGCTATGTTAAAAACATAATGTAGCAACAAACTCTGTGAAATGTTGGTACTAGGCACGAGGGGATTGTTTAAGGCCGTATAAAGACTTCTTCAGCAAGCAGACATAATCAGGGTGTTGAGGATCACGAAAACAAACGAAAACAAAGAGGTTGATGCATATAGACAGTTTCATTAATATTACCATGTAAGAAAGCATTTTTGACATCCAATTAATGTAAGCACCAAGATTTTGAGATAGCAATACTAAGAACCGTCTGTATAGTTGCTGGTTTTACCACTTGGATAAAGGTTTCACCACAATCTACGCCATTTTGTTGGTTCGAGCCATTTCCCACCAAACTAGCTTTGTATCTTTCAGAGGAACCATCTGATTTCTTCTTGTGCCCGGACGTGGTACTAAATCCCACGTCTTATTTTCAATAAGAGCATCATATTTTCATAGCCATTTTCCAGTTATGATCTTGTAATGCATTAATAGGATTAGTAGGCAATGGAGAAATGATGGGTGAAGTAGAGGTGTGGAGGTTAAAAAGTTGACGTGGTTTAAATATTCCATGTTGAGCTCGTGTGGTCATTTGAGGAGATAATGGAGGATTGGCTATAGAGTGAGGAGATGTAGGTATGGTAGTGGGAGAAGGCGTGTTAGAGGAAGGGGTTGGTTGAGGATTTGTGTGGTGTATGATATTATTTGGCGTTTCATGCGGTGTTGGTGAGGTGTTTAAGGACGAGGCCGAGGGGTGAGGGGAGGCCGAGTGGTCAGTTTGATTTGTAGTTATGTCTGGTGGCGAGTTAGGTGTAGTAGGGAGAGGTAGGAGTTCGTGTGTGGTTGATGTAGGGATTGTGTGATATGGAAAAGGTTCGTCGCTTGTATTAAAAAAATCATAGCATGAGGACGCCAGAGCCTATGAGATAGAGAAAGGAAAAACATTTTCATCAAAAAATGACATGTCTAGAGATGAATATTTTGTGACTAGACAAGTCAAGACACTTATATCCTCGATGATTAGAGGGATAACCTAAGAAGACACAAGGGGTTGACCGTGGCTGAAGTTTGTTTCTAGTAGAAGAGGGGATTAACGGAAAACAAAGACATCCGAAGACTTGAAGATGAGAATATGAGGGAGAATTTTTATAAAGAATTGTAGTTGGTGGGAAAAGTGAAAGAAAACAAGGAGGTAAGAAAAGGGAGGCCGACTGCGCGTTTTAGAGGTAGGGGAAAGGAAGAACCAGTGGCGCGGCTAGGGTTAGAGGAGGGAGGAGAAATTTGGGTTGCTAAGAGGGACAAACTCGTGATACCATAATAGAATTTTGTCTGACGATTATTTTATTATCCTATAATCAATATGTACAATGATCAATGTTGAGTTATGGTTAACTCCTCAATATGATTTCCTAATCAATATACATTAATGTGTCACTAATACAAAATCTCTAATAATAACTAATAATAAATATGTTTATATTCTAATATATATAAACTAGATAAACAATTATTTGATGAATTTGAAAAGAAAAAAAAATTGCTTATTATAATAGTGATTAGAGGGGAGTACTTCAGAACTCAATTATAAGTAAGAAAATGGATAAATTTGCTTTGGTCAAGTACAAGTACAAACAATATCAATTAGTTTATCCAAATTTCATGTTTTTTTCTTTTTTGTGATTTGAGATTCTTCCATGCGTGTAAGTAGAGACTAATCTCTCAAGCTGGTATAAATACATTCATAATTTTTTATTTTTAAAAACTTTGTATCCGATTTAAAGACCAAATTCATATTAATTTCATGTTATCAACCATTTCAGAAATGCCTTACATTAATTACTTATTTTTAAGAGAATATTACCATTGTAGTTAGAAATAATTTAATAAAGTATACAATTTTAGCTCAACTGATACAAATATAAAAAAAAAATTTTAGATCATACATGACCGGAATTTAAACTCCGACATCTCCATTTATGTGTGTAAATTTATAATGGCTTTGTAAAACCATTTCTAAATTGATATTAAATAAAAAAAATTATTTATATTTATGATTATTAATTATTAAGTATGAAAATATGTAGAAGGAGTAAATACCAAAAAAAATGCAAGAGGGAAATGGTGAATATACATTCAGAGCTGATGATGGAAGAAATAGAGTTAGGTGAGGTTCTATATACAGGAACACTTATTCGTTCGTCTTTTGTCAATCTATATTCATTTTATGTAATCTCTCTCTTGAGTGGTCATTTTATGATTCCATGATTAATAATACGGGAGATACTTATGGTGGTGAGCGACCAAGTTCGGTGGTGGTGGTGGAAATATAATGATGCATAATTATTGGTGAGACCTATTTAGTAAATATTTATAACGTGTCGTTTTTAACAAACAAATATTTATAACGTGTTAGATTGGAGAGATTGTGTACTTTAATTTTCTTTTAAAAGGGAATCAATAGTCTTATCCACTTTTCCCCCCTCATGACTCGAACCCATGATCATTTTGAGTGTAGGTAAAGTGTCTTACCAACTAAACTATGGCTTCATTGTCATCTTGAAACTTGAGAATAAACTTTTATAAAAGAGTGATGTTTACATAAGCGACCCATTTAATAATCCAAAATAGAAAGCTCTATTGCGAATGATCTTACAATCTCACATCAATTCTGACACTTGTTGTTTTTGACAAATAATTGCATATTATGACGTTTGTTTGTTTGTTATAATTCATGAGTGGAGCATGCATCTGTCTATAGTACATGCAGAATTGTCTAAATGTTGACTTGCATTATACATGCTTTTACTGAGTCTTCTCTTCAATAGTTAAAGATATGTCTCATCATTGTCTCAATCATCAATGTGAGATAAACAACAATGGCCCAACTACATGGCTTTAATTTGATTTGTTTCTTGATGATGATTCAGCAATTTACTTTATAAAATTATTGGTGCTGTCATTTTAGTTTCTCAAACATAACTTAAGTAATAAATTTACACCACCCTACAATTTCATGGACTAAATTGATGATTTACTCTCATAATTGCGTTTACATGCATTAAGGACTTTCCTTGCCTCTTAAATTCCAAATAGGCTGTATATATGTTCAGACTCTCTACCTATAATTATAGACATATATACCTGTACTTCTCTTTTCCTTGTTAATTTTAAGATATGATGGCCACATCCTCTCAATTTTTCATCCTTTCACTCATTGCCATTTGGTTCATATCTCTTCCAGCTTTTGGAGCTACTACTATCCACCCTGATGAAAGTATGATATATGATATCGATTTATATATAGCTGCCATATATAACAGAAATTTCTTTGATCTTTCTTTTCCAATATTCTTTTTATCTAAGGTTTCATGTTAGTTTAAATAACATGTATTTTTTCCTCACAATTTCTATATATATTTGATGACATATGTGTGCAGTTTAGAAAATTTTTTAGTACTTAGCTGATAGCTCTAAATTGTATATTTAGTGAAGTATTGTTCCCTAATCTTATCTATTATGTCATTTTCCTTCATTTAAATATATCACAACATCATTGACCAATATACTTTGACTTCAATTTCTTATGTATCAATGTGGACTGCTAATAACTGGTTTGATTCACCAATCAGTTTACTTTATTGTAATAAAACTGCACCATCTATCCACTCTCATCATTCATAATCTCTGAAAATTTATCTTCCTTGTTAATATTAAGATGAACACTTCCTCTCAATTTCTCTTCCTTTCACTCATTGCTATTTGGTTCATATCTCTAACAGCTTTTGGAGCTACTACTATCCACCCTGATGAAAGTATGATAACTATTTCCACCTTAGCTCCCAAATAATAAACAACGTTCTTTTGTCTGATCTTTCTTTTCTAGTTTTTTTCATATAAGGATTCATGTTAGTTTAAATATCATTTATTTTTTATTTTTTTATGATATAGAAATTCTGTATATATATTTGATGACATGTATGTGGTTGTAAAATAGAGAATTTTCAGTACTTAGCTGATAGCTCTCAATTGTATATTTAGAGAAAGTTCTTGAAGATATAGCTGAATCACTTGGTAAGGATTGGAACTTCAGCATAGATCCATGCAGCAACAACCCTAACTGGGTTACACCTAAGCCAACATCTCTCACTCCAAGATTGAATATTGTATCGAACAATGTCACGTGCAACTGCAGTGTTGCTGGTGACAACTTCTGCCATGTTGTTTCAATGTAAGTCTTTTTTTTTTCCGAGGAATTGACCATTTTCTATCAGTACTTCGAATCAATTGATTTGATTTTTTTTCTTCATTTATGGTAGTACTGAAGTATTTACATTGATATATCGGTAGGAATTGCATTGTATACATGAGTTAGATCGGTTAATACCATGTAATAAACTTAACTGATATACATATGGTTATGTATCTATAAAATTGCCGTGCCTTTTTTTTTTTTATCAAACGAAGAAAATCAATAAACAAGCTGGAGAGGGCCAGAACCCTTAACAACAAAAGTTTCTACATCAAAATGCAAAGAAAGAATGATGTAGGAGGGTTTTTATAGTATTTTTAATATTTCAGTTTGTTATTTTATTTGTTTTATTTCAGTTTGTTATTTTTTGTTTTATTTCAATTTGTTATTTTTAGGCCCATTAGGGGTTTGTTATTTCCCTATTTAAGCTTAACAGTTGTAGCCTAAGAGGAAACTTTTATTCAATCAATAATATTTTAGAGAGTTTTTCTCAATTTCTGGTGGATTCCGGAACCCTATTTTCACAAGTTTGTCGCTTGCAAACTTGTTTCTTTTCAACCTAGGTTTAGCGCTTGCTAGCCTACGCTTCCGACTGCGTCAGTTGGTATCAGAGCAGGTTTCTCCTGTTCTTTTCCTAACGTGATCAGTCATAGGAGATCAATTTGTTACGAAAGCAGACTTCAACGTTTTAGCTGCAACGGTCAATGATTTAGCCGCGACGGTCAAGGCGTTATCAGATCAGATGGCGGTTTTAACAACTAGAGTCGATGACATCACGAACAACAACAACAAAAACAATCTGAACAGGAGAGATGGACCAATTAGGGTTCCATGTGGTAGAACTAATCAAATTATTGAGAATATGAGTTCTGAAGTCATAGAAGTATCGATGACGGAACCGGCAGAACAACTTTTTGAGAAATCTTTGGCTGCTGTTGTCGCTGAAAAACTATCAGGGGAGGCACCAGTTGAGTTGAAAAAAGAAAATAGTACAGCTGAATTGGAAAAGACTCAAGTGGAAGGAACATCTGTGGCGGAACCGGTGGAACAACTTTATGTGGAAGCTTTGAATGCTGTTGTTGTCGCTGAAAAACCCAAAGAGGAAGCACCAGTTGAATCGGAAAAAGAATCTGGAACAACTCCTGTAAAGGTAGCTAAAAACATATGGAGAAAAGAGGGGTTTTGCGGCATATATCGAGGACTTGACATCACTATAATGAGGGATGTACCTTCTCATGGTTTTTACTTCTGGACATATGAATACATGAGGGAAAAATTGCATCCAGGTTGTAGAAAAAGTGGTCAAGAAAGTTTGAATACTATGTTAATGTCACGTCGTGTGGCTAGTGGAAAGTTGAAAGATATGTTCCCTAAAAATACATGGGCTACTACATTTCTTCGATGGCATAAAAGCAACTGTTGTACTTTTCAAATCAAGTCATCTTTGTATTTCACTCAATGGGATCCAGGAGGGTGGTCTCTTGTTCATTAGAGAAGTCAACATGCATGAGAAACTCTTTATTAGAATGAGAACTCGGGGTCGAGTTCTTCAGAAGTGGTAGAGTATTTCAGTTTGTTATTTTATTTGTTTTATTTCAGTTTGTTATTTTTTGTTTTATTTCAATTTGTTATTTTTAGGCCCATTAGGGGTTTGTTATTTCACTTAACAATTGTAGCCTAAGAGGCAACTTTTATTCAATCAATAATATTTTAGAGAGTTTTTCTCAATTTCTGGTGGATTCCGGAACCCTATTTTCACAAGTTTGTCGCTTGCAAACTTGTTTCTTTTCAACCTAGGTTTAGCGCTTGCTAGCCTACGCTTCCGACTGGCAGAAACAAAATTACATCGAAATTCTAAAATAAGGAAGGCCTGAACCATCTCTAGAGAGAAGAGGGATGATGAAGCTTGGAGGTGATTCCCACCATTGAGAGGAGAAGGTGGGCAGACTCTGCGTATTCCTAGCCATAGCGTCTGCAGCAGCATTCCCTTCCCGGTGGATGTGGGATTTGCACTATCTCCATACAATAATCCATCTTGTCCTAAATTGCCAAGGGACATCAGAGCAAGACGTAAAGGCTTTGACCACCTGCATCGAATCACATTTTATCCAAAAAGTACTCCAATTTAACTCTATAGCCTTTTCAATTGCAAACATAGCCGCACAAATTTCTGCTTCAAAACAAGTAGCGTGTCCTAGATTTTGAGAGAAACCCCCTAAAAACTTTGCCTGCCAGTCACGAAACACTCCACCAATTGAGCCATGAGCTGGTGTCCCAATAGCTGAGCCATCAATATTTATTTTGACACACCCAAACACAGGAGGGCGCCAAACAATCTCAGAGATTCTGCCCTCCCTGCTGATAGCCGAATGCAGCTGAAGGCCAAACAAATGTGTGACTTTAAAGTCAGCCATGGAGTTGCTACCCTTGACCATCATCAGCTTGTAACTCATCCTAACAGCAGCAATCACCCCATGTATGAGACAGAGAAAAGATGTTGTTTTGCCCTGAAAAATTCTGTTGTTAGGCTCAATCCATATCGTCCAAACCACCTGTTGAATAACTGCAAGCAGTATGTGGCTAACAAGCTTGTTTTGTTGCCCCTGAGTACTCAATTAGAGATGCTCAGCTTGCGACAACAATGGGCTGATCCGTACCTGAAGCAAGCCAGTCCCAAAACTTTTTAGAGAATGAATACGAAAGAAAGAGGTGGTCTGAATCCTCAACATGGTTCCAACACAGGCTGCAAACTGATGCTAGGCTGCACCCTCTCTTGGTTAAATTTTCATCCGTGGGAATCTTATCATGAGCCCACCTCCACAAAATGAAAGACCTAGAAGGGGGAATATACTTCTGCCAAAGCTGCTGACACCAGGGAGGTTTGAGAAAGTTTTCTTTAAGATGTAAATAAGCTAGCTTATGAGTAAGTTCTTCATCAGAGGCGTTAGTCCAATTCAGCTTATCCGGAACCGGGGTTAACGGAAGGGCCGCACTGAGAATCTCCCTATACAGCAGAGGATCCTTATGAGAGAAAAGGTCAGGAAGGTTCCACCTGCCTTCCACAATGAAATCAGCAACTGACATGTTCAAAGAGCTATGTAAATAGGTAGGAATGCACCATTGTTCCACAATAGGTCTTGTAAGCCATTTATCCGTCTAAAAAAGAATAGACTCCCCATTACCAACAGTCCATGTGGAAGAAGAATAACTAGCATTAACATAAAGCTTCAGTCCGTGCCACACTGAGGAGGTGTGAAATGATGGTCTAGGCTTCCCATTGCGCAAGAATCTAGCTCTACACATAACTGCCCAATGCTCCTCCGAAGTAAGGAACTTCCAGCACAAATGCATTAAGGAAGTCTTGTTCATTAAAGTGGGATCTTTTATAGCTAGGCCTCCCTCATCTCTGTCTTTGCAAAGAACCTTCCAAGCCACAGTACACAATTTCCTACATTTGCAATCTCCACTCCAAATAAAGTTTTTATCATAACCTTTAACTTGTTCAGAAGACTTGCCGGCCATTTGTACACATGGAAAGAGTAGACAAGCAAACTGCTGAGAACGGAGTTGACCAGCTGGACCCTTCCCATATGGTAAGCATTTTTCCTTTCCAAGCTGCCATCTTGACAAGGAGTTTGTCAACTATGGAACTGAGATGAGCCACTTTGGGTTCCCTTTAAACAAAGGAATTCCAAGATAAGTGAAAGGCAAGGAGCCATGCTGAAATCATGTGACAGAAGCTAGAGCTTGCTTTCTAGCCATGGACATAGCACTAGTGTAGAACTTGCTCTTATTTGCATTGATCATCTGGCAAGAATACTCCCCATAATCTTCAAAAAGTTTCATGATATTTCTGGCATTTGAGACTGTGCCTTTGCAAAAAATAACACATCATCCGCATAAAGACAATGGCTAGGAACCGTTATACCTCTGCAAGCAGCCATTTGTGTCGAAGAACCTTCCTGAGCCAAAGTCGACAGACCCCTGCTCAGAACCTCTTCAGCCAAACAGAACAGAAGAGGGGATAGAGCATCTCCCTGCCTCACCCCTCTAGAGCAAGCAAAGAAACCAGTAGACTTACCATTAATGGAAATAGACAGCTTAGCAGAATGTAAAATAGTAAGGATCCAGTTGCAGAAGCACTCAGTAAACCCAAAACACTTGAGGACATGGATTAAGAATGACCCCTCCACAGTATCAAACACTTTCTTGATATCAATCTTCAACGCCATATTTCCTCCAAAAGCTTTCTTCCCTAAAAGGTTGACCGCCTCTGATGCTATAAGAATGCACTCTTGTATATTTCTATCCGGAATGAAGCCTTTTTGCTGTTGGGAAACTATTTTAGAAGCAACCCCTCCTAATCTATCTGCCGAAATTTTGGTGATAATTTTGAACTGAAAATTCGCCAAGGCAATTGGATGAAAATTATCAAGTCTGTAAGCCCCAGGAATCTTGGGAATGAGAATGAGAAGGTTGGAATTCAGGTTGGGAAGAATGTGGTTATTAGTGAAAAAGTATTGTGTGGATTTAACCACATCTGGACCAATGATAGACCAAAAGTGCTGATAAAAGCTTCCAGAGTAGCCATCCGGACCAGGAGCTGAGTCTGATAGTCAATAAGATTTAAAAATGAAATCAATATTCTCAGACATGTAATTTTACTAAAGTTATGTTTGACAAATAGTAAAATCAGTTTTAAAACTCTCTGTGGTAGAAGAGCTTGTTGCAATTTTCTCTTAATCTATTGTTAAGAAATATATCAGGCTTAATTACTTTATTTAGCTTATTGTTTATGTTTAACTTTTTTATTGTAAAATGTACATACAGAACTTTGAAAGGGCAAAATCTCCCCGGCACTCTCCCACCAGAACTGACCAGGTTGCGATACCTTCAATTTATGTATGTAATTCTCAAACTTTTCCTCAAATCTAAATTAACAAAATGACTATGTTTAATTTTTTCAATCACATGTATCTATATATTATTTTGCGTGACAAACTCTTTCTCTCCCTCTCTCTATTACAGTGACCTCTCTCGCAATTACTTGAACGGTACAATTCCTAAAGAATGGGGATCCATGATGAATCTTCTTAACATGTATGATTTGTCTCTTTACAAGACTTTGCATTCAGTTTTTTGTGCACTTGTATTAGTTACATGAACAATAAACTAATGACAACATGTTTCTTAATTATCACAGTAGTCTCTCCGGAAATCGACTAGCTGGTTCAATACCAGTGGAGATTGCAAATATATCTACTCTGATACAATTGTGAGTTACTCATTTATCCCACTTAGCAAAAAAAAATATCCATTCCATATGTGTTCAATTCAAAGAGTTTATGTAGAACTTAATTTTAACTTGAAATGGATAGGGATTTAACGGCCAATCAAATGTTGGAAAATATTCCTCGTGAGCTTGGGAATCTAACCCAAATTCGAGCACTGTAAGTAGTTTTTTTTCCACCCTTAATTGATGTTCTCCCTATGGAATAGAACCATAATTTACTGTTATGTTTTTCAATTATATATAGGAAACTTTCCTCTAACAACTTTACCGGAGAACTACCTGCGACATTGGCAAAGCTCACTACATTACGAGATTTGTAAGCTTTAAATTTTTATGATGTTAAATGAAGAACAAATTAAAATAATAATTTTTATGATACTTCAAATTTTCATGTCCTCTCTCAATGCAGCCAAATTTCGGACAATCAGTTCTCTGGAAAGATACCTGATTTTATTCAGAATTGGACAAATATCAATACATTGTATGCAATCTGCTTTTCTATTTGAATTTTTCCTCAAATTTAATTGTTTTTTTTTTGTATTGCTTGACTTTAAAAAATTCATTGATGGTTACTTTACTTTTGACAGAATCATTCAAGGGAGTGGATTAAGTGGGCCAATTCCTTCTGAAATTTCACTTTTGAGTAACTTAACTGACTTGTATGTGTGGTATTTTATATACTGATAAAGTAAGGATTGAAATTTCATCAATGGTTATGTTTACTTATCTTTGATATAAATGTGATATTCAGGAGAATTAGTGATTTGAATGGATTAGAATATGCACCTTTGCCACTACTTGATAATATGCCTTTGTTAAAAAATCTGTGAGTTGACTCCTCTGCTTCTTTCAGAAATAGAAAAGAAAAAAACAGCAAGAGAGACACTCATAATATATTGTTGTATATCTTATTGTTTCACAGGATTCTGAGGAACTGCAACATCATCGGGGAACTACATGATTATCTTGCGACTATAACAACATTAAAACACTTGTAATTCCTTATTTGTTACATTTTATTTGACTGTAGCAAATCTTTGGTATTTTCTAATTAGTGCTTTTCTTTGTGGCTTTTTAACTCATTCTAATATGATATCTCTTTCAGAGACCTCAGCTTTAACAACTTAAGCGGAACAATTCCGAGTACCTATGCTGACATGAACGGTGCTAAATTCATGTATGAAATTCATCTAAGTATCTTAGCGCAATTTTTTTGGCATATATTTTTAATCACGTATCTGTTGGCTACTTCACACCAGCAATTCTAGTTTCAACTTTCAGTCTGAAGTAGGATATAAGAATAATACTAAGATTCTTGAGGATTAAACTCAACCTAATGGAACTCAAGTAGCCTAGACCAAGTGGAAATTTAATTAATTAAATGGTTGCAATACTTTTAAGTGCTAGGAATATTTCTCCTTATAATGTTTTCATTGTGTATATCGACTACACAAACATATTTCATTGGATTTCGTTTCTAAAGGATCACATGCCATTTCCATCTATAAAGGAAAATAATCTAAGAGAAAGAAGGTGACAATATATGAAGTGTCAAAGTGATAAGTTTAGGATTTTTTGTTATTTCATTGTCTTAATCGGTGTCTAAGAATTCAAAGAATTTTCTGTATAGAAGAGTCCCTCGAGTCAGTTACCAAAATCAATCCAATCCTTCACAGAGAAGAAGAGAAAAATGGGTGTGATTAGCTTATTTACATTAATGTTCACCTCAATAAATATTAAGCTTTGCATATTAATATCTTGATATACTTTTATGATAGATTTTTAACTGGAAACCTTCTCACCGGTTTGGTGCCTGCTTGGAAAAAGAACATCGATGTGTAAGTTATTGTTCTAATACTACTTGTATGATTACTTTGATCGAACAAAGTACTTCATTTATCTTGATAATACTATGAACATCTTTCTTTTACCTTTCTAAGTTATCTTTTCCTTTTCTTTTCGTTTGCTTCCCTGCCTTTTCCCTTGCTTAGTTGTATAGTTTTTGTTTCTGTTGCTTTTAAATGTATGACGACCAAGCACCAACTATGCGATGATTAAGTATTCATCACAAAATTAAAGCTTCTAAATAATAATATGCAAATAATATCTTAATCATAATAGCCTTTTCATAAGTACTACAGTTCAATCATTTCATATTGTTCTCCTGATGAATTCTAGAGTTTGGTCCATAATCATTAGGCTGCAGGGTATACGTTCATAACACCCTTAAATCTCCGCTCTCATAATCATTAAGCAGCAGGGTTATGTTCTTCCAAATCAATGTTTAGGCTGATTGTGCATAACTTTTGTTTCATGTCTTTGGTTTATTTAATTATCAATAACAACAGAGCCTTATTTACTCAGTATTATGTCGGGTCAACTGCATGGATGAAATATATTTCTAAATCTTATCCACTAAGTTGGGTCGACTACATGTATCAAACCGTGCCATAATGTTCTATCATAAATCATATTTCTATCCAACTCATTAATCTCTAGATCTTGCCTAGTAGTTTAACTTATAGTTTCTCACAGTCTTCTTCTACCTCTAGTTTCAATTCGGAGATAAAAAAAAAAAGCATTCTTCTTATTCCATTTGCATTCTGTTGTGATTTATTTATGAAACAGTTTTCTCTTCCCTTCAATTGAAGGTTTAGTTAACTTTACTGGACGAATCGATAAAGAGCTTATTTCTTACTGACTTATCTGTAATGAAATGGTTTTGAATCTTTTATGCTCTAGGAGTAAGATTTTACAATTATTTACTTTAGATGTTAATATTCTTAGGTTTCTTTGTAGTCACCAAATGTTTCATTAAGTATCTGATTGCCATATTATTATCATAATCTGAATCAAATTTTTATGACTTGTATATAGAGATATTTCATACAATAACTTAAGCAATAGCCAAGGGAGTCTGATTTGTCAAAGTGATAAACTGTAAGAATCCTTGCATTTTTGTGCATTTGTTTTTGCAAACTTAACAACCTTTCTGTGACAACACCTTTTCTAATATGTCGTAGGAACTTGTTTTCTCCCTCATTGGCACACAATGACATGTAAGTTTGGTCTTGTAAAATACTAAAGCATGTATATATACCCTTTCCAATTTCCTTTTATTATGTTTGAATCTTATAATACTAATCATGCTAACTTATTCTATTCCTTCCAGAGGAACAGTTTCGTGTTTGAGCAAATGTCCCAAAAAACGTGAGTTTCTTCATGGTGACTTTACTATTGGATCGTATAAAATTGCGCTTTCAAATTAGGGGGTTTTTCTTTGTGCTGTGTGATTGAGTTCAAATAAGGTTTCCGGTAGTATATACTAAGATCTCACTATGTTTATTCATTTTTTTAAAAAAAGGAATTTAGAAGTACATGATCAGAGGGTACAGAAGACAACCATGCTCTGATATTATAAGAGTGCCTAGAAGAGAACATATTTCAATAGGGGTTATATCTTGTCTTTCGACATTGGTACTGTATCAAATGGTCTAGGTTAAAAACTTTATTCCACTAGATGTGTCCATATATGATAATAGATCACTTATTAATTTTTTTATCATCAAACTAATCTTGATTCCGAGGAAATGTTTAATATTAGAGGCATAGATGGAACTCAAAGAGTTTACTTCTACTTCCTATGTTCCCTAAATTTAGTTTACTACCAGCATGATATTGTAAATTTTTCCGCACAACCAGGAATTTTAGTTCCCTAAATTTACTTTCGGAAAACTATAACCAAACTATAATCATAGTAGAAACATGATAGTTAGAAAGAGAGAATTGGTATAAGAAAAAAAATCGATGGAACATATTTTCTCTTTATTTGATTTTCTTTGTTTCCTTAATATTTCTAAAGTTGCTCACATGATCTTCTCAACCCAGCCTTGTACTCCCTTAATATAAATTGTGGTGGAAAGCAAGCCATAGTCAACAAAGCAAGTTATGATGATGATTCAGATTCATCTGGAGCAGCAAAGTTCCATGTCAGTCCAACAGGAAATTGGGCATTTAGCACTACTGGTATATTCATTGATGGTGATCAACTTGGAGAAACTTATTCCCCGCCAAATAACGCTAGACTTACTATGGCGGACACTGAATTGTACATGAATGCACGCGTTTCTCCTATTTCGTTGACTTATTATGGGTTTTGCCTGGCAAATGGAAACTACACAGTAAACCTACATTTTGCTGAAATAATGTTCACTGACGATCAAACATATGGTAGTCTTGGAAGACGTCTATTTGATATCTACCTTCAGGTACATGGTTTAACAATTTTATTTGAGTAGTCAGTCACTTGGTATTTCATAAAAAAATAAAAAAAAAATAAGGATACTGGTCAAGTGATCACTAGCAACTAAAATACGGAAAATACAGAGAACTATTTTTTTTCCAATTAAAATACGGAAAATATCTCACTAACAATTGAATTTTTTCTCCTTAAAAAAAAACAATTGAATTTTTTTCTGATTAGCAGTTCACGTTTTTGGCATTATTTATAAAATCAAATACTACAATATTTGTAAAACAAACCGACGATTAGAATATTGTATGTTGTGATCATCATGAAGCATTATGGTTGTGATTGAAATGTTGCAGGGAAAGCCGGTGCAAAAGGATTTCAATATTGCAAAAGAAGCAGGAGGAGTTGGTAAGAAAGTCGTAAAACTATTCAAAGATGTTGATGTTACTAGTAATACCTTGGAGATCCGTTTGTATTGGGCTGGAAAAGGGACACAGTCTGTCCCAAATAGATCAGTATATGGTCCTCTTATATCAGCTATATCTGTGGAATCTGGTGGGTTATGCTTTGTACGTTCTTAATCTTATAATATGATCTACATGTAATGTTCTAACATTTAAAACTCTTGTATTATAATCAAACAGACTCTCCACCTGGAAGCATATCTGCAGGAGCTGTGGCTGGAATTGTGGTTGCAGCCACAATTGCTATTATTCTAGTATTTGGTATACTATGGTGGAAAGGATGTTTTGGAAAGAAAAACTTATTAGCAAGAGGTGATTACATAAAAAGAAAAATTGTTGGCATTATTATTGAACTTTTTGCTCACACATGAATTATTCAAATAATAAAAATAAACTGGTGCATGTTGTTTAACTGAGTAAGTTCTCGAGTATGTACTTTATTATACTATCATGATATGGAACCTGAGGCTAGTTATATCTTGATAAAAAAAAAAAAGTTGCATGCTTACAAGAAATGGATTCTTGATGCAGAGTGTCCGTGTGTAATTTTATTAGTATAAGAGATCTTTAATCTTTCTTTTACTTCAATTGGCAGAGCTAAATAGTTTAGACCTACAGACGGGTATATTTACCTTAAGACAAATCAAAGCAGCAACAAATAACTTCGATGTTTCCAATAAGATCGGAGAAGGAGGATTCGGTCCTGTGTACAAGGTATTTTGCATAATATAAAACATCCTCTTGAGTGTCCTGCTTTTATTATAATTTACATATATTTTTCAGAAAATTATTTCTCAACTTCTAACAACATATCATTCTTCAAAATGCAGGGAAGTTTACCAAATGGGACATTGATAGCAGTGAAGCAACTTTCTTCTAAATCAAAGCAAGGGAATCGTGAGTTTTTAAACGAGATAGGCATGATTTCTGCTTTGCAACATCCTTATCTTGTTAAACTCCACGGTTGTTGTGTGGAGGGAGATCAATTGTTGCTGATATATGAATACTTGGAAAACAATAGTCTTGCTCGTGCTTTATTTGGTAATTTTTCCTTTATGGTCTACTTTGGGTTGCTATTCATGCGTTATTTCACATTTTCTAACTTAGAACATAACTAGTAGTATAATTGTCTGATTCTTATTACATTCACTAATAAAGGTCCAGAGGAACACCAAATAAAATTAGATTGGTCAACAAGGAAGAAGATCTGTGTTGGTATAGCTAGAGGTTTGGCATACCTTCATGAAGAATCAAGACTAAAGGTTGTTCATAGGGACATCAAGGCAACTAATGTGTTGCTTGATACGGCGCTCGATCCAAAGATATCTGATTTTGGTTTGGCCAAGCTTGATGAGGAGGACAATACTCACATTAGCACTAGAATTGCTGGGACATAGTGAGTAACTACAATTCTTACCTTCTCCAAGTTTATTAAAAATTACTTCAAAAAGTTACCAAATTCAATTCAAATGATATTTTTATAGTATAAAACTTTGATATGTTGCAAACTGATATCAAGTTATTACAATGATATGTTCCAACTATGCAGTGGATATATGGCTCCTGAATATGCAATGCATGGTTATTTGACGGACAAAGCTGATGTTTATAGTTTTGGAATTGTTGCCTTGGAAATCGTTAGTGGAAAGAGCAACACCATGTATCGGTCAAAGGAGGAAGCATTCTATCTTCTTGATTGGGTAACTTTTTGATGTTCTCAACTGGTTATGTAAATCTGATTATCCATTGTACTATCTACTTGCACTTCGTTTTGTGTCACACATTTATTGTTCGTTGTTTGAAGAATTTTCAGAAATTGAATGTACATTTGTTTGAAATTAAATTATTTGTTTTTTTTTATTTCAACAGGCACATTTGTTGAAAGAGAGAGGTGACCTAATGGAGCTAGTTGATAGAAGATTAGGTTTAGATTTCGACAAAAACGAAGCTATGGTGATGATCAATGTGGCTCTCCTATGCACCAACGTCACTTCAAACCTTAGGCCCCCTATGTCGTCAGTCGTAAGTATGCTTGAAGGAAGGACTGTGGTTCCAGAATTTGTGCCAGATTCAAGTGAAGTAATGGATGAAAAGAAGATGGAAGTATTGAGGCAGTATTACTATCAGATGGAAGAAGATAGTACAAGTAAGTCACAAACACAAAGTCAGAGTTTATTAACTGATGGGCCATGGACTGCTTCATCTTCATCAGCTGCAGATCTTTATCCTGTCCACCTTGATTCTTCTTATTGGGAGGAAAGAAATTAAGATTGTTTGTTGTTAAATAATTTTATCTGCCTGCTTGAATTCCTGCCATTATCATGTGAAGAAACCATGATATCTTAAACTGAGTTTTGAATTCTGTTACAGTGTTCTATTTATAAGCAAAAATTCATTAAATAGATATGTTTATCATAGGATAAGCCAAATATTAGGAAGTTAAAATACAAATATTGTCAAGTGTGTGTATAAAAAAATCCCCAGCTACAGTCTTGTTTCATGTTTGTATAAAAAAATCAGTACTCCAATGTTTTGATGAGCTACCATTCAGAATTCTATACATATAGTTCTATATTTTGTGATATTTAAATATGCAAATCATTAGAGCCGTTTGATTCCATTATAAATTCTCAAGCTCTTGAGTTAGTCTTTTGAATTTGCATTATGTTCTTAAGTCCTAATAGTTAGTGTTCTTGTTTAGAATTTAGCTTCACTGAATACTCAATCATTAATAGATGAGTCAAGTCTTGAAAGAGAAAAGAGCTACCAGGGAGTTACTGACGATAGTGTGAAAGACGTTGTGGACGTTAGCTCTTAACGGGTGTGACAATGTTAGGAGTTGCACATTGAGTAGATAAAAATGCTCAATATAGTAAACCAAGATACTCTTCTATCTAATAAACCGGTTTTTTGGATCAGGCTCTCCTCATGTGCTTACTCTCAACGTTTTCCATCAATTGCTACAGTTTGAACTCCTAATACATAACATGGTTTACCCTCACTACAATCTTTTTGCTTTTCTATAACAGTTACACAAATGTAATTTAAACTATGAAAACTGTTGTCAAAAAGCATATGCAGCAGTTTTGGCCCAAACTACAAATGGTTCGGTTCGGTTTTATGAACCATTAGAATAGTTCGGTTCGGTTTTTTAAAAAAAAGAAACCATAACCACCCCTTAAGCTTTGAGGAATGCTAACAAAGGTACTTCCAAATGGGATTGTTTATTCTGTTATTGTCTAATGCAACACTTTGCTAAACTGTTACTTAAGATGTTCGAATAGGTGAAAATTCTTATTTGAATATGAGACAACGTTTGCCTATGTGACACAAAGATACCATATTCAACCTTTCTATATATCAACGAAGCATATTGATCTCACCGGAGTCTAGTGCAAATGGTTAATGTATTGATTGGTGAGCGTTGTAAACGCCACAATATTGAATTTGATTTCTAATCTTAAAAAAATATGCAAATTCATAATGTTTGATTTCTTATCAACAAAGAAACTAGCACATTGACTTGAACAAATTATAGTTCTTAAGTTAGTGGTAAATAATATATTCTATCATCACTAACCTCCTCCTTTTTTTTCTCCTCCTTTCACACTTCATGTTCACCTGTGACTTTCTCTTAGATTTTCTTCTTACTTCTTTGATTCATTCACCAACTTTAAATTATTATTACTTTATAATTTAAACAGAAAGTCAACCATATTCTGAATAGACACAAGATATATAGCACCGAATTTGCAACTTGTCTAAGAAAGTTATAAACAAAACTATAAGGAAGATAATACCTAACACATATTTCAAGATTTACAGCGTGTATCCCCCTTTATACTTCATCATAATTCCTATATTTAAATCAAATATCCTCCTTTAAGAAACCTTAAATTTTGCATATTTCACATTTCTAACTACATATATACAAGTTGGTAACATGCTTAAGATCTAATTGACTTCTCATAAGTCATAGAGTCATTATTTTCTCTTCAACTCTTTGTCAACAATATATACACAAACATACAGAAATTAAGTATTTTTCTCTTGCTGCATAATTTCTTAATATACACCTCCCTTTCACATTCCAAAACTGATTTCATTTCCATTCAAATATGAAGCTTATCATCATGAACATGAATTTCTCTCTATTATTCCATCTTTTGTTTCTTTCGGTTTGTTTCATCTCTCCATTTGCTAGTGGAGCTACTTTATTAGAAGAAGAAGAAGGTACGTACCTTATATGTCTCTTAGTAAATTATTAATTACCACAGTAAAACATTACTATTACCAACAGAGGTTGGCCAGTTGGTAAAGAGTAGGTTCATACCTTATTTGTGGATAATATGTAAGTACCACTCTCAATGCTCTTTTAGTCTTGAGCCTGTTCTAATCCTGGTGAGCCCCTGAGGCCCTACTCACCGGTTGAATATTAAAGACGGAATAAATAAAATTGGTCTTCAATTTTTGCATATTTAATATTGAACTCAAAACAATTTTGTTTTTCAATCTCTACTTTTTGTCACTAACTCAACTTTTTGTAGTAGTAGAAAAAATGTCCTATTTTAAATTCCAACACAATATGGTTTTAACATTATGATTATGTATATATGTTTGTTTTGAATTAATATACAGTACAAGTTATGAAAGAGATAGCTAAGACACTTGGGAAGAAGGATTGGGACTTCAACAAAGATCCATGTAGTGGAGAAAATAATTGGAAATCTTCTGTGCAAGTGAAAGGGTTTGAAAATGCTGTCACATGCAATTGCTATTTTGCCAATGCCACTGTCTGCCATATTGTTAGCATGTATGTCCCTAATCTCCATGTGTGTTTGTTGAAGATCTCGTTCAGTGTCTTTATGCCCAAAAGACCAAATCAATAATTTTTTATTTTTTTTTAGTGTTGGGTTTGGACTAGTAATGCTAGCATAATTAATGGTTAAATTTAGGGTTAAATAAGTAAATGGTCCCCCTAAATACACCAACATTTGATTTTAGTCCCCCTAAATTATTTCATAGACTTTTGGTCCCTCCAAAGTTTTCTATCCATGAAATTAGTCTACATTTTAGTCAACTCATGTCTAACCTTCATATTTTTGAATTAAATTTTCCAGAAATGGGTAGAAAATTATGACAATATTTTCCAAAAAAAATTAGAATTTTTTAACAAAAACATGAATTTAATATGATTTTTTTACTACCAAAAACAAAAAAAAATCATATTAAATTCATGTTTTGTTAAAAAAATTTAATTTTTTTTGGGAGAGATTGTCATAATACTCTACCCATTTCTGAAAAATTTCATTAAAAAATATAAAGGTTAGACATGAGTTGACTAAAATGTAGGGACTAATTTCATGGATAGAAAACTTTGGAGGGACCAAAAGCCTATGAAATATTTTAGGGGGACTAAAATCAAATGTTGGTATATTTAGGGGGACCATTTACTTATTTAACCCTTAAATTTACAACCGTTTAAAAAAAAGTTTGTCACAAAAATATAAGGATAAAATTACAATTTAAGCCCTCCCTTCCACTGCTAACCCCCAAACAAATATATATGGTGTGTTTGGATGGAGGACTAAGGAGGGAAGAAGAACGGAAAACTTACTCTTTTTTATTTTTTTTAAAATTACAGACACTACAAAATGTTTTTTAAAAAATATATAAAAAATATATAGATTTATCCCTTCTAAACCATCCCCTCCAAAAACCCTCCCAAATCCCTCTCCTAAACAGACCCTTAGTGATCCTAGTCATTTATCTTTCGTTGGCGCTATCCTTGCAAAAAACTTTATATCTTAATCAATAGCACAAATGAGTTATTCTATTACTCTCAATATCATATTAAGTGTAGTTTAATGTTATTCATAAGGATTTAATCGATATATCATTAGACTTTGTTTGGGAGTTTGGAGGGGAGAGAAAGGAAAGACTTTGAAGGGTTGAAAATATAGGAGAAAATGGTAAAAAAAATCACATTTTTTGAAAGACTAATTTTTTAGAGAATGATTTAATGTTTATGATTAATAAATTTTTAATTTTAAGAAATTATAACTATATAGATTAGATTTGAAGAATTAATGTAAACCCTCCAAAACCTCCCAAAACTCTCTTCCAATACAATTTTGAAGTTCCGCCAAATGAGGAGGATTGTGAAGTATGAAGAAAAATGAGCCCCCAAAGTCTTCCCCTCTCAATTTCATCTATTTCTTCCACTTGTTCCTTCCTTTTTTTTCAAACATTTCCCCTCCCTTCCTCTCCAAACTCGCAAATAAAGCCTTAGTGATCATACTAAGTGTAGTTTAATGTTACATCAATTATCCTAGTAAAATCTCTCAATTATTTAGTGTTAATGCTTCTTCCATTCCTAAGGGAATGACCCCTAATAATTTAGAGTTTGACTTAAAAAACAGTAAAGTCTTATAAAAAATTATTTCACTTAGGTACCGATTTCAAATTCCCCAAAATAATTCTTCTTTAGATGTAGCTAACAAAAGATCTGGTTTGAGCTTTATAGATCGGTCTCTCAAGAAGATTTGTCATCAACCAGCAATCCAACACATGCTTCACACTTATAATATGGTTAATATCTATTAAATTAATTGATAAAAGTGATAGATTTACTTAAGTAAAGAAATAGTAAGAGAGATACATCTTCTTACGATATATTTATATATATATATATAAAGTAGACTGTTTTGGGCTGATTATTTCTCCTTACAATTATACTCTTACCCAAATTTGATCATAATGATGATACTTTGTTGGTGTCATTCAAAAAGATAACAATTTATATTATAGTTGTTATATTTTTTGAAAAACATTATATTTGTTATATTGTTGGTATTATTGAAAAATATGAGTTTAGTTTGTTACAATATGAAAGTGCAAAATATCTATTATCCATACCTATAATTTTAATTAAAATTTAATAAAAACTATCGTTCGTAATTTATATATATTAACGCAATAAGAAGAGCAAACAGACGCTAGAATAATATAATGACACTTGAAGGAAGAAACTACAACTAAGTTTCTTCTGTTACTATTTAAGTAGAATATTAGTATTGTTCCTCGTTCAAATACTTTGAGTACAAATGCTAAATTGGGACTATGCCATGCTTAAATACTCAGGGATCTCTTGCTTATATTGTTTGGATTATGTACAAATGTGGTATACGTGAAGAAAAAATCATAGCATGTGGAAAGGAG
Organism: Medicago ruthenica; assembly: GCA_018208015.1. Lineage (NCBI taxonomy): Eukaryota > Viridiplantae > Streptophyta > Magnoliopsida > Fabales > Fabaceae > Medicago > Medicago ruthenica. The sequence continues at coordinate 80,310,957 of CM031372.1, read as the reverse complement.
TTTCTATGTAAAGACCAAAATATTTTCAACCAACCTTAATTAAAATTCATTAAATACTTGAATTCAACCATTTAATTTGCATTCCGTGTTGTGTAATAAATAAGAGTGATTATATATTTCTACCAAGTAAAAAAATGGTTAATTGGTGCATTAGTCCCCTAATTAATTTTCAGTTTTCATTTTGGTTTCATAACTCTTAAAATCAACATTTTGGTCTCTTTTGTTTGTCTCTGTTATTCAAATAAATTCATGTATGTTAACTTTAACATCAAATGTCTAAAGTGGAATACAAACAATGTTGGTTCACCATAGACCAGATTAATTCTTTTAATTTTAGTCGTTCGATCTTTTTTATCAAAAAACTATTGTTAGATCGTGAAGGTCAATTGTATCTTATGGTATACCACCAATAGATAATTTTTTTCCCCATTTCTGCATCTTCATACCATCTTTATCATCAACCTTCATAAAAAATCCAGGAAAAAACCTTACTCCCCACCAAAAAATCCTCCATTTCTCCAAACCCATTTCTCATTTCCCCACAAAAATTGAACCAACATAAAATAGAAGAAGAAATGAACAACAAAGAAACATAAGAACAACAACAAAGAGCCTTTCGATCTCCCACATTCAATTTGGAAACCGTGGGGAAAATCAACATCTAAGATTCATAACAAATCTTCTTCATCACATTCTTCCTCATTCTCTTGTACTTCCTTCAAAGACATTCAAACCCTTATTCTTCAAGAACCACCTCAACAACCTCTACCTTCTTCATCAACCACAACAAAACAAGTCTTCCGCAGCGTCCGTCTCGCCAACACTCTCCTTCGTACCTGGTCATCTCACCTCCGTCAACAACCCCTCAAACTCCCACGCTCCCTCTCTCAACCCGTCCCTGAACCCGAATCAAAACATAAGGGATGAAAATTGAAGAAAACAAATGAATATTCACAGCAACTGAAGTTGCTTAACGTGGCTGAGAAGTTTTCCGGCACGGTGGTCCCGCAGGTGAAGTTGCTCCGATTATGAAATAAACCAATTAAGCATATATATATATATATAAATGGTACTCCTTCGGTCAAATAATAATTTCAAGATGTTAAACAAGCTTATAATAAAAATATTTTTATGTTCTAAACTTCTAGTTATGAATCTCATTTTTGCCTCAAAAATCAATGTTGCAGTGTTCTGAAGTCACAAAATCTTTCGGGCACACTTCCAAGGGAATTTGCTAGATTGCCTTACCTCCAACAAATGTATGTTGTCATTCTAAACCTTACTAAATTTGTATATCATCATCATTATGAAATTATCATAATGTTTATGTGTTCACTGTTTTTGTGGTACAGTGATCTTACACGCAACTACCTTAATGGTACAATCCCTCCACAATGGGGTTCCATGCATCTTGTCAACGTGTATTTTCTCTTACCCTTTCTTTGATTTCTTGTTAATTTTTTTTTTATGTTGATTAATGGAATTTAATTAGTAAATAGTTCATCAACAATGAATTGTCCAAGTAGCAAGAGGCTTATACCCTTTAAGCAAGTGGTCAGGACTTCGATCATGTTTTCTTGCATACTAAGAAAATTCGGTTTAGCGATGACAATTTTTTAACATGAACAAAAAAAAAAATATAGTAAACAGTTATGAGAAATGGGTCTTGTTTCTTATATCATTTTTAGAATTTTTTTTTCTCTTGGAATATAACTTCTAACTAGGTATGCATGTTTCCTAATTTTGTGACAGTTCACTATTAGGAAATCGTTTAACTGGTCCAATTCCAAAAGAACTCGGAAAAATCACCACCCTGAAAAGCTTGTAAGTAATTTTTCTCATGTCAATTTTATGAAAATTTCTCAAGGAACTTATAAATATTGAAACTTGAAATGCATAGGGTTCTAGAGTTCAATCAATTATCTGGACAGCTTCCTCCGGAGCTTGGAAATCTTCATCAACTTGAAAGATTGTAAGCCCCATGATTTGTAGGAGTTGGAATTCACAATTTCTATTTCCAATGTTGACAAATAGAGGCTATAGCATAGCAGAATTTCAATAAATCGTTATTGTTCCACGATATGCAATTTAGTTCAAAGTGTTGTCAAATAGAAGCTATAACCGTGTTATATCACATCATCACTGTATCATAGCGGAATTTGAATAAATTGCTATTTTCCATGATCCACGATTAATAACACTATTATAATCTGTTTCATTTGGTTGATTTACTTTTATGTACTGAAAATTTATCTTTAGTGTTGATTGAGAATATTTTTGTCTACATTTTATGCTTTAAACTTGGTTTCTTTGAAGTGATTAGATGATCATTGGTGAGGAAACTATTTTCAAATTCATAGGTTGCTATAGGTAGTTTGATTTATATAGAAAATCCTAGAAAATAAGTGTGATTGTATTCATTCAATATTGTTACAGGCTTCTTACCTCCAACAATTTTACTGGAAATTTACCAGCAACATTTGCTAAGCTCACTAATCTGAAGCACATGTAAGAATCCTTTCTTTAGTTGTTTTAGTTCACTGAGTTACATTTACTATATCGATTTCATATTAATCTGTTGCTTACCGTCTAAAAATGCAGTCGACTTGGCGACAATCAATTCTCTGGAACTATACCTGATTTCATTCAGAGCTGGGCAAGTCTTGAAAGGCTGTATGAACCTTTTATTTCTTGTTGTGAAATTTCTAAATCATAATTTCTTTTTCCTAGTTGAATTGCATATTATTTATCTCTTTATCAAAAGAATGAGTTTTGATTGTGACAGGGTTATGCAAGGGAGTGGTTTGAGTGGTCCAGTTCCTTCAGGAATTTCATATCTAAAAAACATCACCGACTTGTAAGTGCAATGTTTCTTTTTTAGGTCTATATAGCATTGATACTTCAGATTGATGGCATGATCCGTGCTTGACACTGACCCAACGCCGACATATGTAGTCACATTTGATCACTTCAAAATTTTCAAATTATCACGGGTGACTGCATGTCAATGTATGTATCGTGTCTAGTGTTCTTGTCTATGTTAGGGCTTCATAGTTTGTGGGTCACAGACTCAAAATTCAAATTTTCTCTTCTTGAATTTCACCATGCTTAAGACATATTATGCAGGAGAATAAGTGACTTGAAAGGATCAGATTCACATTTTCCGCAACTTATGAACTTGAAAAATTTGGAAACATTGTGAGTGAATTGCTTGGTTTTTACTATAAAGCAATATTTTTAGTAACAAAAAAAATTAAGAAAGAGGAGACACTTTAGCCTTTTTGCACTTAAAGATTTACATATTATCAAATCGTTTGACAGAGTACTGAGGAGTTGCAATCTTATAGGAACAGTTCCGGAATATCTTGGAAATATTACCAATTTAAGATCTTTGTAAGTATTTATAAAACAAGAAGCTTCTTTCATTATATTATGGTGACTAAACATTTTGCTTGTTTATTTTCTGAAACCAAATTTTCACTTGAGTAATATTATCCTGAACATAATTTCTTTTTCAGAGACCTCAGTTTTAACAAATTAAGCGGACAGATTCCGAGCACTTTGGGCGGCCTGGAGAACATAAATATACTGTAAGCAATATCCTTTGAGTTACTTGTACACAACTAAAACCAATTGGATCCTATGATCTCCTTCAATAAAATTAATCAATGAACTAGTCTTTATTAAAATGAATATCATATGATTAGCTCAGTTTAGTCGATGAAAGGATCCTATAGGGACCATCCACATTATGTTGGAATAGGATATATAATTTAACAGTATTTACCACTTTGATGGTTCATAAATAATTGATGAGTTTCATAAATTGACTTATCTGATCGTTTTACGTAGATACTTAACTGGAAATCTTTTTACTGGACCACTGCCAAATTGGATAGCTAGACCAGACTATACGTGAGTAATCCTTCCAACCGTACTTATTTGATTTATTGATTGAAAATTATAACTTCTGCATGCTTGGTTTTCAATGTTTATATAACAAAAAGTGCTACATATAGCTGTTTGTTCCATCTTTAATTTTGAATCACATGCATAAATTGACAGAGATCTTTCATATAACAACTTGAGCATTGAAAATCCAGAGCAGTTGACATGTCAACAGGGAACTTTGTAAGAATCCATGTATTTGCATTTTATTTTTTTTGTTTTAGAAATTTTAAGAAACTATCTAAGCTTTGGCTATTGATTAACCGTGTGCCTTAGGAACTTGTTTGCATCATCTTCAAAGGAAAATAACTCGTAAGTTTTGTACTACTCATAAGTCACAATAGATTTTTTTTCCGTGAACGTGTCATAGTTAATTATTCCTCTTATAATACATATTATAATCTGATTATGCTGATATGTTACACACCTCAATATTTTCTCAGGGGAATGGTTTCATGTTTGGGGAACAATGGTTGTCCTAAAAGTAAGTTGATTTGTCATGGATTTCCTTCAGATTCTCCATTTCAGTTTATTTATTTCTGCAAAGGTAGAATGTGAAATGCGAAATTTTCTTCCCGAAGAATATCATGCTTCTATATTAAGAAAAACATAAAAAAAAAAATATTTTTATTATATGATGAGAATGCCATGTTAACATGAGTTAGTCATCTAAACAACTTAATCGGTAATGTTTGTCAATGGTCCATTTTTCTTGGTTTCTCCTTTGTAAGCATTTATTACTGAGTACCTACAAATTAGATATCATGTAACCAAACAAATCAATTTTTCATTTCTCTTTTTCATGAACCCACTGCTTATCATTTTTCTCTTGCATCAACTTTTGTAAGTCATTTCAAACTGAAAGTTAAGGAAAAACCAATGGAGGACTCGATACATTGGGATGGAAAAATCAGATTTTTTTGTATTGATCACTTTTTTCTAATGTGGTTATCTTATTGTAAGTAGAATTTAATTCTTTTCTGGTTATTCCAGCTTGGTACTCTCTCCATATAAATTGTGGTGGTAAGCTCATAACTTCTAAGGAAAGCTTGACATATGACGAAGATTCAAATGAAGTTGGACCAGCAAGCTTTCACCGTGGTGGATCGAATTGGGCACTTAGCAACACCGGCCACTTCTTTGATAGTAGCCTTGTGGACTACTATACTTGGTCTAATAAAACGAACCTTTCCATCAACAATGGCGAGTTGTATATGGATGCACGCATTTCTCCTCTTTCTCTTACATATTATGGATTTTGCCTGGGAAATGGAAACTACACAGTAAATCTCCATTTTGCGGAGATAATGTTCACTGACGATAAAACATATAACAGCCTTGGAAGGCGTATATTTGACATCTATATTCAGGTTCATAGTCTCATTGTCTTATCTTTGTCAACAACATTTTTCGTATTGATCAAATTGTCCTTTGAAGATTATTAACCGTCTTTTGATTGAATTATTGCAGAGAAGGTTGGTGCTAAAGGATTTCAATATTGCAAAAGAAGCAGGCGGAGTTGGTAAGGCAATCGTAAAGAAGTTTACTGCTACTGTGACTAGTAATACGCTTGAGATTCGCCTTCATTGGGCTGGGAAAGGGACAACTGCTCTCCCATTTGGATCGGTATATGGCCCACTTATATCGGCTATATCGGTTGATCCTGGTTAGTAATAGTTCTCCATAGTTCTTCTTATGCCATCATTCTAATCCTCTAATACATGCAAATCTCTTATTTCATAATAAAGCAGACTTTGCACCTCCAGTGGAAAAGGGAAGTAGCAGACATGTGTGGGATATTGTTGCAGTTGTAGTTGTTGGAGTACTAGTTATCTTAACGATATTTGGTATAGCTCGGTGGAGAAGATGTCGACGAAGGATAGGTCCAATAGAAAGAGGTAAGCACTAAGAAGATACTTTAACTCTAAAACACTTAAGAATTTTGATGCACAAAGGGGATTTTGTAATAATAAAAAATGATTTAGAGTTTAAAGGAAGCGGAAGGATCAAGGTTTGGGAAATCCCTTCAGACAAACAATAAGATTTTAATCTGAAGTCGCGGTTGTGGCTATTCCGCTTTCAGGCATTGTGGATGTTGCAATGTGTACTTAAGTCATTGCAGTGTAAATTTACTTTTATAATTTCCTACATTTCTTAATAATTTGTGCAAGAATTATAGTTAGTTGAGCTATGATGGGACCATTTGCGACATTGCAATACAAGTCTTTCTGTGATTTACAATTAGATTGCATTTGCATCTTGATGTCGTTGCGGACACTTCTATAACCGCAATAGTGCAGTTGTATAATAGGATGCGGTTCATGATGTAAAACCTCGACACAAAAAGTAGTTTTACTATTGGTCTTAGTAGTATATTAAAAAATAATACTTCACGGTAATGCAATTTTTACAAATTCTGTTTTTTGGATCATAGCATATATCTCTGAATTTTTTTATTTATATATCTATTTTTACTTCAACCAACAGAGCTAAAGGGTTTAGATTTCCAACCTGGGTTATTTACGTTACGGCAAATCAAAGCAGCAACTAACAACTTTGATATTGCCTATAAGATTGGAGAAGGAGGGTTTGGTCCGGTTTACAAGGTATTGTGGACAATCTACACTTTCATTTGAAATTTGAATGTCATTGATAGATCAATTATTGTTTTTACTTCTTTCATATATAGAGATATAATATAAATTCTTGGAATTGTAGGGTGTTCTTTCAGACGGCACAATAGTAGCGGTTAAGCAGCTTTCTTCTAAATCAAAGCAAGGGAACCGCGAATTTATTAATGAGATCGGCTTGATTTCTGCTTTGCAACACCCGTGTCTAGTTAAGCTCCATGGTTGTTGTATGGAGGGAGATCAGTTGCTGCTGATATATGAGTACATGGAAAATAATAGCCTTTCTTGTGCATTGTTTGGTAAAAAAATTCTATATAGTAAACTTTTGTAGCTCTTTCATTAATACAATCTACAATATTTTATAAGCATATACCATATGATTATGTTGTCTAATTTCATATGACATTTGAAAATGAAGCCAAAGAAAAAGGTCAATTGAAATTGACTTGGTCGACAAGGAAGAAAATTTGTGTCGGTATTGCTCGAGGTTTGGCTTACCTACATGAAGAGTCGAGGCTAAAGATAGTTCACAGGGACATCAAGGCAACTAATGTGTTGCTCGATAAAGATCTCAATCCAAAGATATCCGATTTTGGTTTGGCCAAGCTTAAAGATGAGGGATACACTCACATAACCACTAGAATAGCTGGCACTTAGTGAGTTATATGACTTGTGTTTATCATTTTCTAAGTGTAGTTCTAATATGAGGCAAAAAAAAAAATACTCATCAAATTAATTTACTCCACTTATTATGAATTTAAAGGATATGAATTTTCAATGTTCCAGTGGATATATGGCTCCAGAGTATGCAATGCACGGATATTTGACTGAGAAAGCAGATGTTTATAGTTTTGGAGTTGTTGCCTTGGAAATTGTTAGTGGGAAGCACAACACCATGAATTGGCCAAGGGATGAATGCTTCTCTCTTGTTGATTGGGTAACTAACACATCCATAACTTCATACCTTCTATCCAATTTGAGTCTTCATCACAATATCTATAGAAGTTTGTTTTGTAAACGTTTCTTTAAAAATCATATTCAATTTTCACCAAATGCCACCTTTGAAGAGAAATACAATTTTCACTTCCAATTATTTAATGAAATCTTCTATATTTTTTTCCAAGAAGGTATCCAAATAAAGTGTCATCCATGCTTGCTAAATTTTTTACTTTTATTCAAACTAGAATTGCAAAATGGGTGATTCTATATTGTATTTCCTACATATATACTTTATGGATAACTTCAATCTTGAATTTAATTTAGGCCATGCTGGATAAATAGCTTAATAAGTGTTTATCAATATAAGTGGTTATGCACAAGTTATTTCTATAACTCAAGATAAAATAAAGTCAATTGTTTTCTTATAAGCTATCATGGAGAGTTTATGGAAATAACCTAAAAACAACTTATATACATGTCATAAATTGTTTCCATAAGCATTCCCAAACAGTCTCACAAGTGTTTATACCAGCAGACCATCTCAATTAATTAAGTCAATCCAAATTGTGGATTCCAATTGTATTTCATCTTTATCAGGTGCATCTCTTGAAGGAAGAAGGTAACATAATGGACCTAGTTGATGAGAGGTTAGGTGAAGAATTCAAAAAGGAGGAAGCAATGATCATGATCAATGTAGCTCTTGTATGCACTCATGTTTCTCCAATGCACAGACCAACCATGTCATCAGTTGTAAGCATGCTTGAAGGGAAATCTGTTGTTCAAGAAGTTGTGCAAGACACAAGCCAAGTTTTTGAAGGCAAAAAGTTGGAGATGATTCAACAGTATTATCAGCAAAGTGAAAAAATTGACACACCTGAGACTCAAGAAGAGAGCATCTTAATAAATGCAACTTCAGAATTTATGTCTGATGCAGATCTACATTCTATCAGTATGGATTCTCATTGTAGAAGTTTAAATACTTTCTAAATGTTTATATCTGCTAATCTTTCTTTCACATACTCTAGGCAAATTATAATTTACGATCCGGTCGCAATCGTATTGGAATTATTACACTTGAAACATTCATGATGATCAATCTGTTAAAGAAACACTCAAGGAGTTTAAAACTCTTTGATACAGTTTAAATTCCCCTTGAGACACTTATAAATTTGTCATTAGTGTCAATTAATTTATTCCTTCTCCTTTTTTTTTGTTAAAAAAAGACTTAGTGTTTGTAAAATATTTCAAATTCATATCAATATTTTTTTAAAATAAATTAATTGATTTTTTTATATAAAAAAAGTAAAAACACAAAAAGAAATTATGTATGAACAACCAATTAGACAACCGATTTCGGTTTAGCTACACATCATTTGAAGACAAAATGTTATAAGGTTGTCCCAATCCTAGTTGTTTCAATATCAGCTCTCAGATACAATTGAATGTAAATAGGTGTAGAAAGTTATACTTCGAGTTATATTTATTTAGCTTTTATTCTCTATAGCCTTACTAAATAGATGTGTCAAAAAAAAAAAACCTTACTAAAAAGGTGATTCCATTTTGTATTACCTACGTACTTTATGGGGCAATGAGAAATCTCGAAAGAAAAATACGGATTAAATGGAATCAAGTGATAGCAAGAGAGGAAAAATGGGTTAGGTAGGTGTGATGTACATGTTTTTAGTAATACACTATTAGGAAAATGGTGTTGAAACACAGTATGGAAGGAATGCTGATAATTCTATTTGTAAGGGATACAAGATGATAATTTTCTTGTGGCATTAGAAGTACCGTCTCGTTGGATACGTATTTGGGTTTTCCATTTCTCGGGGGGAGGCTTAAGAGAAGTGATTTCCTTTTTATCATAGAAAAAATGCAATCTTGGCTTGCTTCTTGAAAAAATAGATTGCTAAATAAATCTGGAAGATTAGCTCTTGCTTCATATGTTCTTTCTTCAATTCCATCTTACGGCATGCAGATTACTTGGCTCCCCAAGAGTATTTTTGATAGCACTAATCAAATCACCTGTAATTTCATCTGGAGATGCTAACAACAAAGGCATCCACTTGGTAGACTGGAAAAAATTGCTCGCCCAAAGCATTAGAGTGGTCTTGGCTTCAGAACAACAAGGGAAACTAACATTTTTCTCCTTGGTAAGCTTGTTTGGGATATGGTCCAATCCTCTAATAAGCTTTGGTTTAATCTCCTGTCTATCAAATACACTGCTAGCCCGAAATTCCTCCATGCAAATACAAAATCTAGCAACTTAGCCACTTGGTCGTCTATCATTCATGCAAAAAATATCATCAAAGATGGGTTCTCTTGACGCGCAGGATCAATTAGTTCTTCTTTTTGGTCTTGCCCTTGGAGTTCTTTTGGTTACTTAGGGTACTTGGCACCCTTCATAGATGTTCATGACTTGCATCGACTGTTAAAGGTGTGCTCTCCTCCAACAGCTAGCCCCCATACCTAGGCTCTTTACACCAATCTCCCTCCTATATATAGTGGCAGACTCCATCAGCAACATGAATATCAAGTTCAATGCCTCCCTTGAATATGCTTTTACTTGGGTAGGCAACAAAAAATGCACCTACATTACTAAGAGTGGGTATTCTTGGCTTCTTTCTCGCATGGATCTGATAACTTCCTCTAATCCTAATCTCTCATGGTCTTCGATTTGAAACCTTCACCTAGAAAAAATTAAATTTTTATTTTGGTTGACTTGCAACAATTCGGTGCCAACTCTCTCTTTCCTCGACCATAGAAATTTTGCCCAAAGAAAAATTTGTGTTTGGTCTCCAAGAGGAAACATTTCTTCATTGTGTGAGAGACTGTAATTTTTCTAAAAGCATTTGGAATCATGTAGGTTTCAATCACCCTGATTTTTCTAAAAGCATTTGGCTCAAGGTTGGCACCACATGATCCTATTATGCTATCTTTGTTGCTACTATTTCGTGGGCTTGGCGCCACTGACATCTTGAAAAATGAAAATTGGCATATCAACCTTATTTCATATTGCATTCATAGTATGGTTGAAACATTTGCAGTTTGAATCCCTTCAGCATCGAATGGCATACCAACTGCTAGAAAAATCAATAATAACAATCACTCCAACATCATCATTAACGTTGATGGTGGTTGCCTCGACTCTTCTATTAGAGTTGGCTATGGCGATGTCTTAATAAATAAAAAAAAATTATTTACATAGGCTTAGTTGCCTCAAGTGTCTTTGGTTATATTCAACATTATTCGGGCTTAGTTATTCGCTATTTACAAGGGCCTAATGTTGGCCAAAGAGATGGACATCACAGAGTTAGTTTGTTGAAAATTGATGTTGACACATCACATAATGCTAAGAAACACTAGTAAATTACGCATTTAACCTCATCGACAGTTATCTGCCGTCGGCTTGCTTCCATCGACAATTAACTACCGCCAGTTTTGAATTCAGCGACAATTAACTGCCCTTGCGATCCTAATATTGCTGATTACAGTAACCTACTCCTACTCACTATTCCCTCATCACCTTTTTTACCCTCTTAGCTTCAATCTAAACCTCCAAAAAATTTCTCTATATTGGTGAAAATCATCATACATGTCATGTATTTGTTCACATGACAATTTATGACCTGGGGGCAGATAAAGATGAAGACATGTGGAAAACGGTTTATTGGCCTCGGGTTGTTCGTAACAATAGCGACGTTGGATTTATGTTTAGGCATATGGTTGAAAATAATATAATATATCTTTGTGTTCGTTCCAACTGCATGTGCAACGAATGTCAGTAGAGATTTCATGTAATGCATTGTTAAATTACAAACACCCTTTATGTTAAATTTTAAACACCCTTTTATGTTTTGTTGAATTTCAAACATTCGTGTAATTTTAATGAAATGTCGAATTGATTTCATTTTGGTCAATTGTGAAAGATTATGTATTGTTCTTGCTTATGACTGATTATAATTAGTGTATGATTTGTACTGTCTCTAGAATTGTCGTTTTGAATTACAGGTAATAAATAGGCCGAAAAATGGCTTGGGAATCAAAATAAAACCAGTTGTTTGCATAATTAATTGCAACTGCAATTAACGGCCGATGCCAGCAGCGGCAGTTAATTACAACCGATGACACCAGCGGTAGTTAACTGCGGATGGAACAATTCGGCGGCAGTTAACTGCCGATGAGGTTATTTAGGTAATTTCTTGGTGTTTCCTAGCATCCTTACACGTGGGAACAACAATTTTCTAGTTTGTTACTCGGATTCTTTACATTGTATCATTTTATTAAAGGTCTCAACACGATATTCCCTGTTTATACTGTTCTGATTCAAGATATCAAGGATTTAATTGAGCAAAGTATTGGCACAATTTGCCAAAATTTTCTTGAGAGAAACCAAAGTGTAGATATTATGGCTATAAACTTGGAGCTTCACCAGACATAGCCTCCTCTACCATGATTTTCTGCCAGAAGATTTTCTGAGTCTCCATAATTTTATTTTAAACAACCAAACATATTAAAATTAATTTTAATTTTTCATATGTTGAATCAGACATACGTTGTATATACGAAAATTGAAGTTCTATTTATTTATTTTAACTTTCTTGACGACAAGCTTTACATTTAGAAAAGATTTATATTAAAAATAATACTGTAAAAAGTTAGGTTCAGATGCTTTGAATGTTTTAAAAGCAGATGAAATGGTGCGTTTAGGGTTAGATACTTTTCATATTATTAAATGATGTATATTTGCATTCTGATGTTTTATTTTTTAAAGAATTGCATTCGAATGTTATTTGATGTATAATTGTATTCTAATTGTATTCTAATGTTATTTTTTAAAGAGTCCCACATCGGATAGGAGATGGTCTGACAATGTGTTTAAAAGTGGGGGCAATCCTCACCTCACAAGCTGGTTTTGTGGGGTTGTGTTAGGCCCAACCACGATTTCTAAGAATCATCACTTTTTACATTTTGCTTTTTTATTCCTTGGAAAAGTGTCAAAGAAAATGCATCAGATTGTTTGGTTAGCTGTGGTGTCTATGACTTTGTTTGGTAAAACAAATTGTGAATAGTTGATAAGATATCTTAAATCAGGTGATCTTTTTAATGTCATTTCATATTTATAAGTCATTTTATATTTATAGTTTATAATGGATAAACTAGTTAATTGAATTTATGGTGTTCGGTTAAATTAGCGGAAAAAAATTAGTGGTTGAAATAACTTGAAAATATAAAATGACATTAAAAATATATGTTTAATTTATATTCATTGTTTTTCAAGAACGATGACACAGATAAACTTGAGAGAAAAATGATAAGTTAAAAAGTTATAAGTTAATTAAATTAGCTTATTAAAATAGTTTATAAACTAGTAAAAATAAGTTATAAGTTTTTGAGAAAAAAAAATGTCACCAAGGGAGTCTTTTTGTCATATGACTTTAGAAACTCTTAAGTTTTAAGACATAACCTCAATATATTGCTTTGCCAAATAGAGCCATAACGGATTATATTAAAATAGTGTGACTCATATCAAAATTCTTTTTTGATACTCTATTATTTTAAATGCTGATAATACTCTGATTGATGGGGCAGCCCATTGTATTGTTTAGAATAAGATAATCAAGTCGTGATTGGGAAAGAAGGATGTGGAAAACGACAGTCATTGAACTGTTGAAGTCTCATTCAACTCGCCGACATAGAAATTCTGTACACCAAACAAGGTTCGTTAGTACTTAGTATCATAAGGGGGGAACAGTTCCATTAATCTTTTAACTTGAAGCCATCATAGCTAGTCAACAAAGATTTTTTTTTTTGTGTACAATGCTAAAATAAAATAGGAAAAGGGAAATTTTTTCTGTACAATGCTAAAATAAAACAGGAAAAGGGAACGAGAAGAAAAACAAAAAAGAGAGCTATCTTTTCAACTAAAAAATTTCAGCCGTGTCATTCTGGAGGAGATTCGCAAGGTTCGTTGGAATAGACTCATGACGAAGAAACTCAACATTAGAAGAGGCATCAAGTTTGGCCAAAAAATCCGCACATTGGTTCCCTTCACTAAGGGTGTGATAAACCATAAAATTTCCCTGCTCTAATAGCTCTTTTATGTCTTGAATTAATACAGCATAAACATGAAACCTCATGGAGGGACCATGGAGGATGTTCATAAAATGTAAAGAATCAGAGTATCAGATGAATTTTGGATGTAACCAGAAAAGCCTGAAAAGAAAAAACTGCATCATTTCTTAAAACTCCTCCATAACCAATGCTTATAGGAGAGCCAAAGCAACTTCCATCAACATTTAGGATGATACAAGAATGATTATTGTTGTTCCACTTGACAACTTTGTCTTCCTTGGTAATATTAGAGTTGGAAAGATAACAAAATTTGAAGGTATCAACCATACCTTGAATATCAAAGGATAACTGAGTGTTGGACCAGTTCTCATTGTCTAAGCACATCATGTTTATGTTCTTCCATGCCCATCAAAATGCAGCTGCAAAATAGAAAGAGCAAGGACCCATCGACTCATTCTTGATCCAATCTATAGCACCTTCATTGGAGAAGAAATCAGGTTGGTTAAAACCGGCCTGCTGCCACATGCAGCATCCCATACGTCTTTCAGGATTGTTGACTGACCCCACAAACCAACACGAGTCTTTTCAGCGTGTTTTGTCCTCGCTCGCACGCTTTTCGGGAAACTTCCAGAAGGTCAGCCGTCCCAAAATTTCTCCAAGTCAAGCACGCTTAACTGTGGAGTTCTTATGGTTTGCGATACCGAAAACAAGATGCATCTTGTTGGTATATGTAGTACCAAACAATTCTTATAAGCCTTCATTTAACCATGCAGTCTTGTACCTTCACGGTCTCAGGATCCCTCTCATTTCGATGTGATTTGGTTTCCTAGAAGTCGCGCATTGTCGTGCCTTGTGCACCGGCGATCACTCCCCGCCCTCGTCAGCGTCGAGCCTTACATGCCCAAAAACTTCTGCTTGGTTTGTCCCTGAACCACATCGTATTGGGAGAGGTCTGCTCTGATACCACTTGTAACATCCTAGACGACTCTCGGGATTACCGACTGACCCAACAAAACAACACGAGTTTTTCAGCGTGTTTTGTCCTCACTCGCACGCTTTCCGGGAAACTTCCCAGAAGGTTACCCATCCAAATACTACTCCAAGTCAAGCACGCTTAACTGTGGAGTTCTTATAGAATGGGCTACCGAAAAGAAGATGCATCTTGTTGGTATAGGTAGTACCAAACAATTCTTATAAGTCTTCCTTCAACCATGCAGTCTCGTACCTGCACAATCTCAGGATCCCTCTCATTCCGATGTGATTCGGTTGCCTAGAAGCTGACAGTAGCTGCGCATTGCCATGCCTTGTGCACCGGCGATCACTCCCCTCCCTCGTTAGCCTCGGGCCTTACATGCCCACCAGCTTCCGCTTGGTTCGTCCCCGAACCACATCGTACTGGAAAGGTCTGCTTTGATACCACTTGTAACATCCTAGACGACTTTCAGGATTACCGACTGACCCCACAAAAAAACATGAGTCTTTTCAGCGTGTTTTGTCCTCACTCGCACGCTTTTCGGGAAACTTCCAGAAGGTCAGCCGTCCCAAAATTTCTCCAAGTCAAGCATGCTTAACTGTGGAATTCTTATGGTTTGGGATACCGAAAACAAGATGCATCTTGTTGGTATATGTAGTACCAAACAATTCTTATAAGCCTTCATTTAACCATGCAGTCTTGTACCTTCACGGTCTCAGGATCCCTCTAATTTCGATTTGATTTGGTTTCCTAGAAGTCGCGCATTGTCGTGCCTTGTGCACCGGCGATCACTCCCCGCCCTCGTCAGCGTCGAGCCTTACATGCCCAAAAACTTCTGCTTGGTTTGTCCCTGAACCACATCGTATTGGGAGAGGTCTGCTCTGATACCACTTGTAACATCCTAGACGACTCTCGGGATTACCGACTGACCCAACAAAACAACACGAGTCTTTTCAGTGTGTTTTGTCCTCACTCGCACGCTTTCCGGGAAACTTCCCAGAAGGTTACCCATCCAAAGACTACTCCAAGTTAAGCACGCTTAACTGTGGAGTTCTTATAGAATGGGCTACCGAAAAGAAGATGCATCTTGTTGGTATAGGTAGTACCAAACAATTCTTATAAGTCTTCCTTCAACCATGCAGTCTCGTACCTGCACAATCTCAGGATCCCTCTCATTCCGATGTGATTCGGTTGCCTAGAAGCTGACAGGAGCTGCGCATTGCCATGCCTTGTGCACCGGCGATCACTCCCCTCCCTCGTCGGCCTCGGGCCTTACATGCCCACCAGCTTCCGCTTGGTTCGTCCCCGAACCACATCGTATTGGGAAAGGCCTGCTTTGATACCACTTGTAACATCCTAGACGACTCTCAGGATTGCCGACTGACCCCACAAAAAAACATGAGTTTTTTCACGTATTTTGTCCTCATTCGCACGCTTTCCAGGAAACTTCCCAGAAGGTCACCCATCCCAAAATTGGTCCAAGTCAAGCATGCTTAACTGTGGAGTTCTTATGGAATGGGCTACCAAACAATTCTTATAAGTCTTCCTTCAACCATGTAGTCCCATATCTGCACGTTCTCAGGATCCCTCACATTCTGCTGTGATTCAGTTGCCTAGAAGCTGTCAGGAGCCGCGCACTGCCATGCCTTGTGCACCGGCGATCACTCCTCGCCCTCGTCAGCCTCGGGCCTTACACTACAAGTGTTTAGAATGAGTGTAATCTCGCACACAATGAAGAAAAGTCTCATTAGGAAGGCCACACCTATTACACACCGTATAATGTGCTATATTTTTGTGGTTAAGCAAGGAGAGGGTAGGAACCGAGTTGTGACAACATAACCAAATAAGAAATTTAGTCTTCTCCTACATTTGTAATTTCAAAATTCATGACCAAGAAGGTGGATAATTAGATGTAATTACCGGATTCATGCTAGCCAACATCCAAGAATACCCACTATTTGCGGTATAGATGCCATTTTTGTTGTGAGACCAGATGAAAGCATCCTCTAGAGAAGCATTAAACTTGAGATGCATATTATTGATGATGTTTGTGGCAAAGGAATGAAAGTTGAGTGTAGAGGATATGTGTATGAGGGCTGCTAGAGGAGAATACATCTTTAACTGTCAACTATAAATCACGAATGTCAATGTAGGGTGCAATGGACCCTAAGAAACCAAGAGAACTCCAAGAGCATGGCCAGAATGAGGAGGAACCCGACTCAGCGTGCCAAGAGAAGACCTCTTTGAGAATATATCTAGCACGAAGGATAGATGACCAAGTAACAGAGTCACTAGAGTGAGCAGGAGCATGAAGGATATTAGGATTTACGACATACCTGTCAGAGAGAATATCGACCCATAACTTTTTCTTATGATTGAATCATATCCCAAACAAGTTTGTCCGATAAAGATTGTGAATTTAACAAAGGTTATGGTATGTTGTGAATTCAAACAAAACAAACAAACAGTGAAATATATACCAATGATAATCAAAACTAAATATTTCAAATAACAATAAATTCAACAAGGAGTGAATCTAAAATTTAAGTGTAGAGTAAACACTTAATCAATTCAAAGAGTAAAGATACAAGATAATATCACTTTTTTCTTTATAAATTATCTCACTCTTCTCTGATTGTGTTTGAGTGACCAACATCAACGCCTCACCCATCAAAGAATCTACACACTTTTGTTGAATCTAGGTACGCTTCCATCTCTGAAATCCAAAATCATTGGTTGCAAAATATTTCTTAATTTTTTGTTTAATACCCACAGTGCACATTCAAAAGATTTGTTTTAATTCCGACAAATGGCTTTACTTGTTATAAATTAGAAAGGAAAAGTATAACAAACAAAAATGAAAACCAAAAATAAATAGTCTAAGTAACAATGAATTCAACCAATAACAAATAAAGAACCTATGTGTAAAACAAACACACAATCATTCCAAACAACAAAATAAAGATAGTAGAGGAACAAACACAACAAGATTATTTATCCATTTTGACCTAAATTGATCTATATTTAGGGGATAGAACAACTATTTGATCCATTATCAATGAGTCTTTACAAGAAATACATAAGAGTTATGAGAAATTAGCTTCTAGATCTCAACAAGAGAAACCCTTAATCTCTACCCTTTAATCCCTACCCTTTCACTTTCTCTCAAGAGAGTAACAAAAGTGACCGTGAAATCATCCTTGATTTCTCACCAAGAGCAATCCCTAATTTCTATCTTTTCCTTTCTCAACCCCTAATGATTTTAACTCACTAATTCACTGAAGAAAGTTTGAATTCATTCCCTAATGATTCCTAACTCTCAAGGTGTTTACAATGTGATTCCCAACTCATAACCTGGTGAATGCCTAATTCCTGATAATTTACATGGCATTTATTAACTTGTTTATAGTTCTTAGGCTAGCTAAGCTGCTATTATATATTTTCCATCACTTTTTTAGGTCTTTGATGTTGAGTCACAAAAGAACAAAGATTTTGAGTTGAAGGCATTTCTATAAATGAGAAAATCAAGCTAGAAACAAGCAAAGTCATAGAGTTCCAAGGGTTTCTAGGCTAGAAGATTCATTGGGCGAAGCTAGAGTGGGTTGGGAGCTAATATGAACATAAAGTCAATATTTCTAGGATTAGATAATACGCAAGGCGAGCCAAAGCGAGGAGTTCCTGAGAGTTTCTAGGAAGATGCAAGCGAGAATAAATTTTCCTAGCGAATAATGACAACTATCATTTCCATCCATTAGATGAAACGAAGGATTGCTAGGCGAAGATTTATTTTTACTTGTATATAAATAGTTGTAAAAAGAATTCATAATATATAATTACATAGTAATACTCGTTTTAATGAGAGAAAAACAGAGAGAAGCTGATTTTCACCATTGGAGACCAACTTAAGCTTGGATTCAAGCCTTGGATGCTTCTGCTCATCAGCTCTTCTTCTTTGTGTTAGTTATTTAAGTTACGAGTAACTATTTCTCTCTGTGTTGGGATTAGTATTAGTTAGTTAGGATTTCAATGTAAAACTCTTGGTGTGGTTGGTTATACAATCTATCTTTCACGATGTTGATGATTTATTTCCGCTCTTAATGCTTTTTTCAACGTCCAATCCAAATATCTTTTTTCTTTACCTAGAAAGTGTGAGACATCGAGTTTTTATCCAAGGGATCTAAAATAAACTCATTTTTGGATGCTAGTTTCAAGACACTAGCTAGGTTTACAATCACATACATTGTTTGAGTTTAATTTAATTGAATCAATCAACTGAACGAGACACCAGAAGTTAATTGATACAATAGATCTAGCGGCGTTTTCCAGACAAGAAAACGACGATGAGGGATATGTGGAAACATAACTAAAATTTAGAAAGTAAATAATCAATTAATGAAGAGAAACCATTGAATGATTACCTAACGACTTCTAATCCCAACACAACTTTTTATTCATTCATTTCTTCCTTTTTACAATGTGTTACCAAATCAACTCTTTCTCAAACATTGATTTAGAACATTGCATAATTTGAATGGTCGAAACTATATCGCAATCACTATGAATTCGATAATTGTTTTGATACAAGCCGTCATACTTACTGTTGTGCGAGGATAGGTAAAACCCTCTTTTCATTTCCCCCTCTTATGTGTTAAAATTGGTTTCAACAACTATGCTTTTTGTAGAAAAACACTCCTGATTCGAATCATCCTATCTGGCCATTACTATGATTCGAAATACACTATCCAAAAAGTGCAAGAACATGAAAAAAGAAGAGTCATATTGGGATTAGTCAGTAGTATAATTCAGATTACACTGTCTGTAATATCCCGCTTAAAACTTAGCTATTTACCGGTGTCAAGGCGATGTATCTAAGACGTATAAAGGAAAAAGGGCATTTTGGTAAACTGAGTGTGAGGCTATATAAAGCCTAACACACTCTTTTGCTCTCATTTTCTTCCTTTCTCCCTCTCTCATCAGATTTCTCCCTTTCCATTTCTCTCTACTCACACGCCCTCCCTCTCCATAAATCTCTTAAATCTTCAACAAAACTTTGCCAAAACCAACATGAATTTACATCCTTGAGATCCTTGTAATGGATTAACCACAAATCAAACTTAAAATCATTCCTCCTTCTCCATTCAAATCTTGGCCGAATCATTCCATCCTTTTTACCTTGGAAGTTCTGTTTTCAAGTCCAATCATGGAGTAAGGTTTTGCATGCAGGAAAAATGGAGCCTTATGCTTAGTTGGTGTGGTAGAGGCAAGGGAAATTCTTGAGGGAAACAAACTAGGGTTTGGCTTGGAGTGGAGCACTAACAGAGTTGAGAAGCTAAGATGTGAGTTCCTCTTGGATTAGAACCCACCACTTTTGGGAAAGTGAATATTTTGTGAGATAACTCAATTCTAGGTTTAATTCTTGCATAATAGTTGCCCTATTGTTAATGCATGCTTGATTTATGACTTTCCTTGCCTTAAAGCCTAATTTTTAACATATATTGTAACACCCATACTAAATTATCTAGAATATTTAGCATGCGTATTAATCTGATATTGGATACATTAAAATTTTCAATAATAATAACACATTACAACTGAATGAATACGAACATGCTCGTATATACAACCAATTAAGTACCATATAATACACTTTAATATACATAAATTGTCTGACAAACTCCTGAGCTGGTACAAGACGAGCATCTTCACTCCATTCAGCGTCTCCCTTGGAGAACTTCATCGCGAACCTCTTGCGTACCTGAAAACCTGCACCAGAAGGATTGGGATGAGACATAATGTCTCAGTGAGCTCCACCCAACCTACTGTTGGCAACCACGGGGAACCTAGGGTCGCCGTGCCTACTTTGGCAATCTTGGGGATACCTACGATCGCCATCATTCTCTACATATTTCGCGATCAAGGGAAAACTAGGATCGCTATATGTCTTTATCTTATGTTTAGTCTCATACTTAGTGATCTGGGGACATCCTACGATCACTTTCTTTTCTCTGGTGACTACTTTGTCTTATCTCTTAGTATATAATATATATATATATTCATCTTTTCATGTCATAAAGTTAGAAGTTAGCGTTGAACGAACAATACATTATCTTGGTTCATTTTACGGAGTGCATCCGGGTGGAGTAACCCCGAAGTACATCTCCCATCATACCGGTGAAATTCCTATCATATCAGGCTAACACCGGACTCCTCTTATCGTTGTGTGGACAACTCTCTCGATGAAGTCCCATCCGGCGTATCCCGGAGTCTGCTGAACACAACTTAACTTGCATGTAGACAACCCTCTCGGAGAAGTCCCATCCGGCGTATCCCGGAGTCTGCTGAACATGCTTAATCTTTAACATACGTGTGGATAGCCCTTTCGGAGAAATCCCATCCGGCATAATCCGGAGTCTGATGAACACGTTAACATAATCTTATTATTCTTTATATATATACATATACATATAACTTATAAACTTACGTGTGGATATCCCTTTCGGAGAAATCCCATCCGGCATAATCCGGAGCCTGATGGACACGTTTAATCTTAAACATATAATTCTTGACTTATTACTCTTATGTATAACTGATACAATATTATATCCTTTGCATATCTAATGCATTCATTTGGGGTGGATATTCACCTATCACTTAACCTATATAAATAGACATCTAAGCATATCATTCTCATATGCTATTTACTTAAATTAGTTAATCATCCCCATAAATTAATATTTCTCATATTATGGTTCTTACTAAATTACATGCTTATTTATATATATCATAACCCATCACTCATTGTTAATGCATCATCCAATCATGCTAATCCTTGTCCTTCAGTAATGAAGTTAATTTAAACAATTGAATAATCATTGGCATGTTACACAATAGGTTTTTGAGAAATAATAGGATTATGGACATCTTCGCTCAGCGAAGTGGGACTTCGCTTAGCGAAATTATGCAGAAACAGATGCTCTGTTTTTGCATAAGTGCATTCTCAGTAAAAGTTATAGATTTCAAGTTATAGCGCAGTATAACATAACCAATGCTTAGTTTTATGGATAGAAACATATATTAAGGCAAGGATTCACATAATTAGATGTATGTATTAACGAAAGGGGAATTTAATCTATCTAAAATTATTTGAGATTAACTCACTCAACCCAAAGGGAAATTCTAAACTAAAAAGGAACTCACCTTAATACATCCTGGTTCCTCAGTACATCTCAAATGCCCAAAGAAAGCTCCTACCAGCTCCATAAGCATTTTTTCCTAAAAGAGCTTATCCACGGCTTATTACTTCTGGCTTTGGCCTCTTAACTCGAACAACAACTTATCCATAATCTTATCACTTCTGCCATCACTATAATTTCCTATAATCACTCTTTCGACAGTTTTCCCAAAACAGCTTATTGACAGCTTATGGCTTAGGAACATTCCAATTTCGATTCAATCCCCAAAACAGCAACCCAAACGTGTATAGACACCACAAAACCCTGACTGTAACAGCTTAATTCATAATTAATCACTTATGGCAGATTTAATCCAAAAACAGCTTATTTCGCGAAATTCACGTCAAAACCCGTAAGCAGTTTTCAGCAGAATTTGAGCAACTTCAAACGCGTTTTCTGAGTTCATTACTAATCCGAATCATACGAAATCTATAACCAAACTGAAGGGAATTAACTGTAGAATCCAAAAATACAACAATTACACAAGTCTGAGCTACACAGCAACAGTTACAACGAAAATACCAGACATATACCATACGAATTTTCACTTAAAAATCATGGAGCTCAAGCATAATCACTTCTTAACCATAATAGCTCATTCCAGCCAACAATCCAGTCATACAAACATCTATAACAGTCCAATGTTATCACTAAATCCCAACAATACAACTATTTCCAATATAAATTCAAGCTTAAAGATAAATCACCTTCAAGTTGAGATTCTAATCCTTCAACAGTGTTACAATCCTTATTCATCCAATCTTTGCTTCTAACTCCTATGCCCATTCTTTAACTTCAGCTCCAATTGACCCACCACAGCACTCTTGAAGAGGAAAAAGGGTGATTTTCGGCCTGCTCAAGAAGAGGAAAAAGAAAGAAAATTTCAACTTACTTCTTGTTCCTTCTTGGATTAATTGAGGGATTTGGTAGAAGATTTGAGCATGCAAGGTTCTAAGGATCAATAATGGAGATTTTAGTTTAGAGGAGGAAAGGGGAAAGTTTTTTTTACGTGAAGAGAGAAAGAGAAGGAGGAAAAAAATGAATTAAGTTTGGCCACATCCTAGTGTTATATAATACCCCTAAGTCTTTATTTACCATTATGCCACTACTAGAGAAAAGGGCCAACATACCTTTTGTTAATTATTTCTTCTCTGACACGCTCAATTGATACTGCAATCTGTTAGGACTTAAGTGGGGTATTACATATATGGACCTTATGGTGTTGAGAAATGATGTCGGGACGCAATAGAGCTTTTATGGAAAATTACAGGGACTGACATCATTGGAAAAATCGTGCCACGATCATATGACATCGTGGCACGATCATAAAAATCTGGGCAGCATTGTGGCACAATGGTAGGCCCACGTGCCACAATTTTGACAGAATGCCAACTTTCAAAATTTTGTCGTTTTCGCGTCCAGTGACCGTTCTCCCAGCGTCAGAATGTCTATATGCATGCAAGAATGTAACGAATAGTCATAAATAGTTTCTCACATTAATGAATGAGTGTCGTATGACAAATGAATCCAAATGCCATGTGGGAATACTGACTTGGGACATAAGTTACTGATTGTATACATGATATGATAAGAATAAGTATGAGATTAAGTCGTGATTCTCTAACTCCCAGTTAGTAGTGGAGTTGAGGTACCCCATTAGTAGTGGTTAGGCGTTCCTTAGATGTAAGTGCTACACGGGAATAAGACAAGAGGAGTTAGGTTCTAGCCCTCAGATAGGGAATTTAACCGGTTATGAGAGGTATGTGTCCGGGGTTACTCCACTTGGCGCATACCATAAAATGAACTCAGATATTATGATTGTGCAACACTACTTTAATTATTATAATATGATTATGAAATGAGAAATGATTTACAGACTGTGATCATAGGTTCCCCAGATCACTATGACCTAGGATAGGTGGAGCTCACTGAGACATTATGTCTCACCCCAATCCCTTTTATTATTTTTTTCAGACTGGCAGGTTGCTCGAGATAAGGGTAAGAAGAAAGCTTCTGACTGATGTGGCGACTGTTTTCTAATGTTATGATGATGTACTATGTATCTGTTATGTGGTCTAGACTATGTTCCATACTATGTACCCGTTAGTAGTGTGCTTGTATTCAAACATGTGTTGTACCTTACGTATTTCAGATTGTACCTTGATGGCAATGTATGAGATAGTATGAGCTACTTATCTGTAACAATCTTTTTGTATTGTAATTTAATGTATCCGGCACGAAATTTTAATGCTTGTATGAAAATTCTAGACAGCCTCACTACGGGCGTTACACTGTCCATAAAAAAACATGAACTCATTCTTTCATCCTTATTCGAATCACACATAATCCAAATTCGTATCACATAACTCGAAGCTAAAAACCCAAGTTTTTAACGAACATTTTCAACATACTCTTGATGCAATTACTCGGCTAAGCTCGCGTAAACGCTCGTACATGTGGTGTTCTTTTTTGTTGCCTTTCCACGTACTTTTTTTGTTTTGTTATAATGCTTCTTAGATTATAGAGTGGCTAACAACTTAAAATATTTTAAGTGTAAACAAGTCTATATTATCTTATACTTATTAGTTGAATGAAAAGCAGGAAAAATGAAAGTAAATGGGCCCTTACTTTAAATTTTGTCTATTTCACATTACTATTGACTTTTCATTTCATTAAGTCATAGAGTGGTCTATTTTCCATTTATCTCTTTCGGGGAACGTATCTCTTGCTACAATTAATTGCTTAATATAACAATTACACATTCAAACATTGATTTCATTTCTTCCATTCACTTGTTTCAAATATGAAGCTTATCATCAGCACGTCTTTGCATCTTTTGTTTCTTGCCTTTTGTTTGATCTCTTCACTTGCTAATGGAGCTACTCTCTTACAAGAAGAAGGTATGTACCTTTTAAATGTGTCTCTTAGCTTGAGTTGGTCTGGTCGTGTTGGCTTGGAACCTTGGAGTGTACTCTCCTCGAGGTTTCAGGTTCGATTCACCCCTACCAATTTAGATAGGTTAATTTAGCTTATGCAAAAAAATATTTGTCTTCAGTTTTTCCGTCTATAGCGTGAGGATATTAAAACAAATTTTGGTTTTGAATTAATATACAGTACAAGTTATGAAAGAGATAGCTAAGACACTTGGGAAGAAGGATTGGGACTTCAACAAAGATCCATGTAGTGGAGAAAATAATTGGAAATCTTTTGTGCAAGTGAAAGGGTTTGAAAATGCTGTCACTTGCAATTGCTCTTTTGCTAATGCCACCGTCTGCCATATTGTTAGCATGTATGTCACTTGCTTGCTCTCCATATGTGTGTCAATTTTGTGTGTGTTTGCTGCAGGTATAATTATATTTTTTACACTGTACCTTACTGATCCTATAAAATTGATGTAAGATAATGAATATTATTCTTTATAAATTCATTTTAAGTCTTATCTTTATGTTATGCGGTACCTTTTCTTCCAATAAACTCATTTTAAGTCTTATCAATATGCTCTTATAGATTATTAGTATTTTAAATTGGACCTAACTCAACTCATACATAATTGACCTATAAACTGAGGACTATCCATCATTTATAAACATATATTTATTTCATGTCTCATCCAATACGTGATTCTTAATATAGATATGCTTCACCTCTTACCCAAAAGACCAAATCAATTTTACAATGGGATTTTATTTTATTTTTTTCTTATTAGTCTAAATATATTCCCTTGAGTTTGTTAAGGATAATTAGCATAAAAGATTAAAATCAACTGACTTTTTTTAGGGAAAAAATCAAGTTACTTGTTAGTTAATTTGATTTGTGCTACGATCATTCACCAAAATAAATGATATAATATTGAATGATTTATATGTCTAATACTACCATCTAAGAGTGTGTTTCATCTACTTTTATAATTTTTTTTTGTCAAATGTGAAGATTGATTAATATGTACCAATTTGCAAATATTAAAAATCTTGAGGGGTCAATTTGCAATTTTTATGGGATAATTATCAAATTTCTGAGAATTTATAGGTGTCAATTTGAAAAATATGGGGACCAACTTGTAACATTTGAAAAAAAGTATACTCTCCGTCCCAAATTAATTGAGCAGTTTAATCATTTCACACATATTAAGAAAAGTGTATAAGTGAAAGAGATGGAAAAATGATTTTAAATGGTTTTGTCAAGTACTGATGCATTCACCATTATCATAAATACAAAGTCAAAGATATTGAATTGGGAGTAATAAAATTAATATTAATTAGAGTGTATATTTGGAAGAAAAAAAAAGTTAAATTAATATTGCATTGAAAAGTGAAATAGGTCATTCATTTTGGGATTTTTTTTTTACAAATGACTCAATTATTTTGCGCCGAAGGGAGTAAGAAGGAAGAAATTTGAAATTTTCTACGTTTTGAAAATTTTCTAAATTAATCATCAAAACAATAAAATTTATCTAGAACAATTTGAATTCCCTTAATAAATTACATAACCTCAAAACATTTCCTTATCCAAATATACTCTAAAAATTATGAGATGTGGTGTACTACTAACTTATCGACTTGTCTTTTTTAGGGGAAATACCTTATTAACTTGTTGTCGCTCCCAATATTCTCCACACAAAAATAATCCTATAACGATATCTTAATTAGTATAAAGAGAACTAGTCTTGACAAACGTAAACGTAAACTTTTGATTTTAAGGTCATGATAACAAATGTCATTAAAAAACTTTAAAAAGAATATTGTGTATTGAGAATAACACTTTTTAGACTCGTAAAAGAGTTAACTATGCAACTTTTAGTTCAATATTGCTTTATTTGAATGCTTAACAAGTTCTTAAGTACTTGTTAACCTTTCCTTGATGTTTGATTTATGTCTTGTGTATGACTATTAGAAAAGCTGTTTGTGTGGGGGGGGATCACTTCTGTGGCGGATAGATTTGTTGTTCCTAATTAAATAAGTTAAAAATGAATTCATATATTTAGAACCTTATTTTCAAGGTACTACACAAGCTTATAGTTAATTATGATGCAGTGTTCTCAAGTCACAAAATCTTTCGGGCACACTTCCAAGGGAACTTGTGAGATTGCCTTACCTTCAGCAAATGTATGTTATTCTAATTCTAATTCTAATTAATTACCTTACTTTAGCTTCTTCAAAAAAAATAATCTAATCACCTTACTAAATTTGTATCATTATCATAATTCAGTATTAATGTTTGATTCTTTTACTTAACGTGGTACAGTGATCTCTCAAGCAACTACCTTAATGGTACAATCCCTCCACAATGGGGTTCCATGAATCTTGTCAACTTGTATTTTCCCTTAACCATTCTTTTATTTCGTATTCTTATTACTATTATTTGCAATGGTAAATAATTCTGAGAAATAGGTATTGTTTTATGTAATTTTTAGTTTTTGATTATTGTTTTCTTTTTGAAACATAATCTTATAAGTAGTTTTGCATGTTTATTAATTTTGTGACAGTTCACTCTTAGGAAACCGATTAACGGGTTCAATCCCGAAAGAACTTGGAAAAATCAGCACCATGCAAAAGTTGTAAGTAATTTTCCCATGTCAATTTTATGAAAATTTTCAAGGAACTTAAAAGTTTGAAACTTGAAATGCATAGGATTCTGAAGTTCAATCAGTTATCTGGAGAGCTTCCACCAGAGATTGGGAATCTTCACCAGCTTGAAAGACTGTAAGCCCCTTTGTAGAATTCACAATTTCTATATTCCAGTTTTGTCAAATAGCGGCTATAGGAGTGTTATAGTATAGTGGAATTTTAACAAATTGTTATCGCTCTGCGATACGTGATGTAGTTCATAGTGTAGTGTTATAGCACTATAGTATAACGGAATTTGAACAAACTGTTATTTATGTGATCCGCAAGTAACTACACTGTCATTTACCAGCAACATTTGCAATCCCTAATTCCAATTTCGATGTTGATGTAGGATTCTTACCTCCAACTATTTTACTGGTAATTTACCAGCAACATTTGCTAAGCTCACTAAACTGAAGCACATGTAACAAATTCTTCCCTTAATTGTTTTTGTTACACTTAATAACATTTATCGGATTGATGTTCATATGAACCGTAATATCTTAATCATTGTTTACCTTCTGAAAATGCAGTCGACTTTGTGACAATCAATTTTCTGGAACTATACCTGATTTCATTCAGAGCTGGACAAGTCTTGAGAGGATGTATGAACCTTTTCTTTCTTCTCGTGAAATTCTAAATCATCATTTTTTTTTAGTTATGCTGGTTTGTCAAAAGAATGACTTTTAATTTTGACAGGGTGATGCAAGGGAGTGGTTTGAGTGGTCCAGTTCCTTCTGGAATTTCATATCTGAAAAACCTCAATGACTTGTAAGTATGACATATTTTCTTGTGGTCTTTAACACCGATGTTTCAAATTGAATGTGTGTCTAGTGTCCGACACACCGATACATGTATGTCAACGTCAATATCGTGTTCGGTATTTGTGTCAGTGCTTTATAGATTTTGGTCAAGGATTTTCAATTCAATTTTTCTCTTATTGAGTTTTACAGTGCTTAAGAAATGTTATGCAGGAGAATAAGCGACTTGAAAGGATCAGATTCTCCATTTCCGCAACTTATTGGCTTGAGAAATCTGGAAACATTGTGAGGGAATTGCTTGGATTATTAGCATAAGTGCATGTTTGCACTTAAAAATTTACATATTATCAATTTTTTTGACAGAGTGCTGAGGAGTTGCAATCTTATAGGAGCAGTTCCCGAGTATCTTGGACAAATTGCTACTTTAAAATCATTGTAAGTAATGCTAGGAAGTTTCTTGCATTATTCACATGCGTTAGAACCAGTTACAATAGATGCAATCAGTACTCATATTTTGGTGAAAAACAAGATGGTTCTTTTATTATGTTATGGAGACTATACCATTTTTCTTGTCAAATAATATTTATTCTGAGCATAATTTCTTTTTCAGAGATCTCAGTTTTAATAAACTAACTGGACCGATTCCGAACACCTTGGGCGGCCTGAAGAACATAAATATGCTGTAAGCAATATCCTCTGAGTTACTTGTATACACCAAATTGAATTCTTAAAGATACCTGCAAGAAATTAGGGTGATTTAAACTGATGAAGACAAGGTTAGACGTGTTTGCAACGAAACAGCGAGATTATTAATAGATTGGATTTTAGATAGAGACGCAAGTGCAAAAGAGTGAATCTGATCAATTTCCCTCATAAATATTTAACCATTTCAAGTCCATGTGCATGCATGGTTCTAAAATGCAATTACACTGCAATAGTGATATTATGGCAAAATGCAGGCAAATACGGTCGTTCCAGAAACCTCTAAAACCCTATTGCAGTTGCGAGCCGTGATCTAGAACTATGTTTATGTGCATACATTCAATTATTTTTGTTATAAAACGTCAGAACAATAAATAATATATACTTCTAAAATCACCATGAGATAATCACGTCGCAGTCTCTCGCTGAAAATCTAAATTGAGAATAATTAGAAAAAGAGGGAAATCTATAAGTGGAGATAAGGAGAAAGCTGAGAACATTGGAGTGAGTTCTTTCTTGATATCATTTAGCCTTTATTAAAATGAATATTGATATCATTAATCTTATCTTATTTTTTTACTTAGATACTTAACTGGAAACCTTTTTACTGGACCGCTTCCAAATTGGATTGCTAGACCAGACTACACGTGAGTAATCCTTCAAATGCCACTTATTTAATTTATTGAGTTGAATTATAACTTCTGCATGCTAAATTTTTGTACCACTGGTTTTCAATATTTCTATACCAAAAAGTGTTACATATAGTTCTTTGTTACATCTTTGTTTCTGAATCACATGCATATATTGACACATGCAGAGATCTTTCATATAACAATTTGAGCATTGAAAATCCAGAGCAGTTGACATGTCAACAGGGAACCGTGTAAGTATCCTTGTTTTTTCATACTTTTTTTGTTTCAACAATTTTAAGAAACTATCTAATCTTTTGCTCTTTACCATGTGCCTTAGGAACTTGTTTGCATCATCTTCAAAGGGAAATAACTCGTAAGTTTTGTACTACTTAGGGCATATAGCTTATACATATTATAATGTAATTATGCTGATATGTTACACACCATTATTTTTTCTTAGGGGAATGGTTTCATGTTTGGGGAACTTCAGCTGTCCTAAAAGTAAGTTGATTTGTCGTGGGTTTCCTTTAGATTGTAGGATTCTTGCTGGTGCTTTTAACTTAATTATTTCTACTTAGGACCTGTTTGAATTGGCTTATTTGAGCTTATCTACTTACATAAGCATTTGTGAAACTGCTTGGGAGAGCTTATCTACTTCAAGAATCTCTTTTCTTCTTGTTAACAGAAAATTTTTTCACCAACTAAATGTCACTTGGAACGTGAAATGCAAATTTTTCTTCCCTAGAATTCCCATACTTCTATGTTAGCATGAGATCAAGAGTTTCCCCCCTGGAAATAATGAAAATATTTCTTTAGTCATTTGAACAACTTCATGGTAATGTATTTCTAGGTTTCCCCCTTTTTGGAGACATCAATTAATGATTGTCAACAAATTAGATCTTCATTTTGTGATAACAAGAAGTAGCCTTAGCGATTTTATATTTATTTTTGACACACTTGATGTTTACTTTTTGTACTATTCCTTTTGTTATATGAAATGTTCCAGAGTTTTCCATTGAATGCAACCGTAGATATTTTAGGTAATCAAACATGTAAAAGTTTTGGTTAGATAACTAATTATGTGAATGTAAAACTAATAAGTAGTGCACATACATGCTCAAAGGCTGTTCGACGTTTCTCTTTGTTTCCTTTGTTATTCTTTAGAAAGAGTGTAGATCTTGCAACACAATTTACTATTTTTTTGTTTTAAGTTGTGAATATCATGTAACCAATTATCTTTCCATTTCTCTTTTTCATGAAGCCAATGCTACTCTTTTTTCTCTTAAATCAGCTTCTCTGAGTCATTTCATTCTAAAAGTTAACTAGAAATGGAGGATTAGATACATGACGAAGGAATAATGATAAGTGGGTACACGTTAGGGGTATTCTTGTAAACTGGACCTTAGTATTTTAACAGAAGTTGTAATCGATAACTATAGGATACTGCAAGTTTGGCCGAGCGCCTTGATCAAATTCCTTGTATTCTCTTTTTGCGTTTTTCATATTTGTTTTCTTTTGAACCAAGGTTGTTGTTCTACGTTCTAATCTTACCAAAAAAAATCTAATGTGATCATCTTATTGTACTTTGCATTTCTTTTTTTTGGCCATATCAGTTTGGTACTCTCTCCATATAAATTGTGGTGGTAAGCAAATAACTTCTAATGAAAGCTTGGCATATGATGATGATTCAAATGATGTTGGGCCGGCAAGCTTTCAGCGAACTGGATCAAACTGGGCACTTAGCAACACTGGTCACTTCTTCGATAGTAATCGTAGCCTTGCGGACTACTATACCTGGTCTAACAAAACCAACCTTGCCATGGAAAATGCCGAACTGTACATGGATGCACGGGTTTCGCCGCTTTCTCTAACATATTATGGATTTTGCCTGGGAAATGGAAACTACACTGTAAATCTCCATTTTGCGGAGATAATGTTTACAGATGATCAAAGATATAACAGTCTTGGAATGCGTATATTTGACATATATATTCAGGTGCATGGTCTCATCATCTTATGTTTTTCAGCAACATGTTTAGTATTGAACAAGTTTCCTTTGATCATTATAAACCATTTGTGTTTTAATTCAACTATTGCAGGGAAGGTTGGTGCTGAAGGATTTCAATATTGCAAAAGAAGCTGGTGGTGTTGGTAAGGAAATCATAAAGAAGTTCACTGCTAATGTGACTAGTAATACATTGGAGATTCGCTTTCATTGGGCTGGGAAGGGGACAACTGGTATCCCATTTGATTCAGTATATGGTCCTCTTATATCGGCTATTTCAGTTGATCCTGGTCAGTTATAGTTCTTCATGGTTCTTCTTATTCCATCATCCTCTAATATGGTCTATATGCCAATCTTCTATATTTTATCATAATTAAACAGACTTTACACCCCCGGTGGAAAAGGGCAGTAGCAAGCCTGTTTGGAAAATTGTTGTGATTGTTGTTGCTGGAGGACTAGTTATCTTACTGATATTTGGTATATCTCGGTGGAGAAGATGGCGACGACATATAGGTTCGTTAGAAAGAGGTAAGACCTAAGAAGATAGTTCTAAATGAATTTTGCAAGCATAAAAATGAATTTTGGGAAATTCCTTTATAAACATAACAGGCTGAAATTGATTTTATAAAAATATAAATTCTTTAGAATTGTACTTGCTAAATGTATTGATGTGGAAGTTACTCAAAAAATATCTCTGATTTTATTTATATATTCTTTTTTACTTCAATCAACAGAGCTAAAGGGTTTAGATTTTCAACCTGGGCTATTTACGTTACGGCAAATCAAAGCAGCAACTAACAACTTTGATATTGCCTATAAGATTGGAGAAGGAGGGTTTGGTCCTGTTTACAAGGTATTAAGGAAACTATACACTTATTTGATTATAATTGAAAGATCTATTGTTGTTGTTACTTCTTTACAACTTCACTCAAATATAGAGAAATAACATAAATTCCTAGAATTACAGGGTGTTCTTTCAGATGGCACAATAGTAGCAGTTAAGCAGCTTTCTTCTAAATCAAAGCAAGGCAACCGCGAATTTATAAACGAGATCGGCTTGATTTCTGCTTTGCAACACCCTTGTCTAGTTAAGCTCTATGGTTGCTGTATGGAGGGAGATCAGTTATTGCTGATATATGAATACATGGAAAATAATAGCCTTGCTCTTGCTTTGTTTGGTAAACTTTTTTCCCATGTAGTCAAGTTTTGTAGCTCTTTCATTAATATAATCTACAATGTTGTGTGTGTCTCTGTGTGTGTACACACACACACACACACACACCTTATGATTTTGTTGTCTAATTTTCTATGACATTTGAAAATGAAGCCAAAGAAAACGGTCAATTGAAATTGACTTGGTCGACAAGGAAGAAAATTTGCTGTCGGTATTGCTAGAGGTTTGGCTTACCTACATGAAGAGTCGAGGCTTAAGATAGTTCACAGGGACATCAAAGCAACTAATGTGTTGCTCGATAAAGATCTCAATCCAAAGATATCTGATTTTGGTTTGGCCAAGCTTAAAGATGAGGGACACACGCATATAACTACTAGAGTAGCCGGCACTTAGTGAGTTCTATATATAATTTGTTCTTTTTTTTATGGAACTTGTTGAAGGGTATTTATCATTTTTTAATGTATAATTGTAATGTGAGGAAGAAAAGAATAAAAACTCATAAAATTTAGTTTAATCCACTTGAGTTAATATATAAACTTCGATGTTGCAGTGGATATATGGCTCCAGAATATGCAATGCATGGATATTTGACGGAGAAAGCGGATGTTTATAGTTTTGGAGTTGTTGCCTTGGAAATTGTTAGTGGGAAGCACAACACCATGAATTGTCCTAAGGATGAATGCTTCTCTCTTGTTGATTGGGTAACTAACACACCCATAACTTCATACCTTCAAGCCAATTTGAGTCTTCATCACAATATATAGAAAATTGTTGCTTTAAATATCATATTCAATTTCCACTAAATCCTACTTTTGAAGAGCAATACAATCTTCAATTGCCATTATTTATGTTAATCCAAATTGTGGATTTATGTCACAACTAAGATGCTGTTTGTATTTCATATTTATCAGGTGCATCTCTTGAAGGAAGAAGGTAACATAATGGACTTAGTTGATGAAAGGTTAGATGAAGATTTCAAAAAAGAGGAAGCAATGATCATGATCAATGTAGCTCTTTTATGCACTCATGTTTCTCCAATGCACAGACCAACCATGTCATCAGTTGTAAGCATGCTTGAAGGACAATCTGTTGTTGAAGAAGTTATACAAGACACAAGCCAAGTTTTTGAAGGCAAGAAGTTGGAAATGATTCAACAGTATTATCAACAGTTGGAAGTTATTCAACAGTATTGTCAACAAAGTGAAAAAGTTGATACACCTACAACTCAAGAAGAGAGCATCTTAATAAATGCAACTTCAGAATTTATGTCTGATGCAGATCTAGATTCTATCAACATGGATTCTCCTTATAGAAGTTTCAACAGTTTGTAAATTTTAATGAACTATATATAAAAAAATATTTACTATACTACTAGCAGTTAAATTATAGTTTACACTCCATGGTTAGGCTCTGACATATTCATCATGACTCAGGGAGATATTTTGCTCCCTTTGAAAGCATTTAAATATGAATATTAATCCTCTTTTTTCGATGTATTTTTGAAAGTTCTTTGCGATTATTTAAACTAGTCATTGTAAATGCATATTCCCTCCCTTCAATTTAAACTTGAATTTCTCTTTTTTTTTACTTTCCCACTAATTCCAATCTTCTCTCTCTATCAATTGATTTCAAATTAATATCAGATTTTATAGACTTGATCTATATTATAATAGTTTTCAATATAATAGTAGATTTGGTAATACTAATATGCAGTAAAATATTATTAGATGTGTCATATTTGGTGTCTCTCGCCATGTTTGCTTTGACTGCACTTTGTTTAACACATGCACCGCTGATGAAGATAAGAAAGTTTTATTGGGAGATTATCACACGACTAATGTTGTTGGCATTGGAGATGTGAGATGAAATTCACCTCCGCAAAGACTATGATCCTAAAGGAAATGACGCACACTCTAAAAATTAGAAAGAATCTTATTTTGGGTTTTCTTCTATCGGTAGGGGAAGATTTGTACATCGTTATTAAAAATGGCATTTTTGTTGGTGAAATGGTACATCATTGATGACATGTTTAAATTAAATACTGAAATGAATAAATTTTCTCCTTCTACTTATAAGTTGTGCAATTTTAATCTTTGGCATGCTAGAATTTGTCACGTAAACAAACAAATTATTTCTAACTTGAGAAACTTAGGATTAATTCCGACAATATCTTTAAATGATTTTGAAAAATGTGATTTTTGTAGTCAAGCTAAAATAATCCAATAATTGCATAAATGAGTAATTCAAGAATCTGAACCATTAGATTTAATGCACTCTAATATATGCGAGCTGGATAGTCACTTGACTAGAAATGGAAAAAGATATATTTTCACTTTTATCGATGAATGTTGTCACTGTACTTATATATGTATATCTCATGAAAAATAAAAGTGATGTGCATGATATATTCAAAAAAATTATAACAGAAATTAAAAATCAATTCAATAATAAAATCAATGTGATTTCATAGTGACATATGCACTGAATATGGATCACACACATTCAATGAGATTTATTAAGGGCACACAATTATTCATGAAATAATTGCACCTTATTTTCCTAAATTAATGAACGTTAAAACTGAAATAAAAAATAGAACTTTTATTGAGTTAGTAGTTGCCATCATGTTTAATTCAGGTGCAATGTTTCATTGGTGGGGGACAATTTTATCAACTATTTTTATGTGCTAAATATAGTATCCAAGACTAAGAACAAAATATCTCCTTATGAAATTTCGAAGAAAATACAACCTAACTTGTGGTTTTTTCAAACTTAGGATTGTCTAGCCTATATTCGGTTTTTGACCCTAAGAGAGTTAAACTTGCTAGCAGAGCCTATACGTAGTCATTGGTTATGCTATAAATAGAAAGCATATATGTTTTATGACCTAAATACTAAAGTGATCATAGAATCAAACGATGTCGATTTCTATGAAAATAAATTCCCCTTTAAATTAAGAATTATTGGGGGCACTACATCTGATCACATTCTAGTAATCATAAACAGTGATGAAAACATTGAACAAGATGGTATAGGAACTTAAAGGGGCAAAAGAGCAAGAGTTTCTACGGTGTATGTACCCAATTATATGGTATGTACATTGGAATATGATACATCTAGCCGTCAAGAAGCTTTATCTTCATTAGATGCTAACTTATTGCAAAAAGCTATAAACGATGAAACGGAATCTCTAGAGTCTAACAAACATGGAACTATAAACATGCAAGAACACCTTATAATTCAACAGTAAAACTCTTCAAAAACCATCGAGAAGATGTTAGACAATCCGAGTATGCAAGCATCATTAATATCCTTATGTATGCTATAGAGTGTAATAGACCCAACATTGCCTACATCGTGAAGACCTTACTCATTTAAATGATAATCATGACCAAATCTAAGATACAAAGGTGACTTATTTTGTATTATAGGACTAGGAATACGATTGATTAAGTAACTAGCATGTGAAACTACATATGTCCAAAACTGTTTAGGTAATTTTGACCGAAAAAGTAAGGCTCTCCCCACATTAAAAATATGTTGATGCTTTGTTTTTACCCTCCATTTATTTGGGGGGTTTCAATACAACTGGTTCGATGTTCCATCCCTTTTTTTGCATAAAAATCAAACATAGAGAATTCTAGGCCATTATCTATTCTGACTTATTTAACTTTACTATTATATTAACTTTCAATCATAAGAATAAATTTTTGAACAAGATTGGCGACCTCATATTTAGATTTACAAAGAATGATCCACGTAAAATGACTATAATATTTGTGACCGTGCACATATTGAATAGAGATATTACCCGAAATATCAAAATGAAACAATTCATAATAGTGATTGGCTTTATTATTGCTAAGTTGAAAGGGAAGTTTTCTGATTGGCATAATGACAAATGTCACAAACAGAATTTACATCTATATTTACAAAATAAAAGAATGATTTAAACTAAGTAATCTATGATTGGACAAATGTCCTGATCTAAAGTGCCAAAGTACTTATCGTCAATGAAAGTGGAATGGAGGTTGGCCTGAGATGAGGCTATAGTGGCTAAAGGTGAAGCTTGTGTAGCAAGGAAATACAGTCCCACAATCAAATCAGCCGAACAAATCATCTTAAAGCTCTTCTTTTCCTAAATTAAACATTTTTCGTTATCAAAGGTTACTCTGCAATTGATATTTACACATAGTTTTGGTACTAACAACAAATTCAAATGAAAATCAAGTACAGACACCGTATTACATGCAATAAAGCCTGATTAAAATTGAACCACACCAGAAAATCTTGCTAATTCCATAGGACCATTTGGTAACTTAATATTCAGGGGTGTGATTTGTTTTTAAGTGTCAAAGAATCTCAAAGAAGAACATATATTGTCACTTGGACTAGAGTCAACAATTCATGATCCAATATTGGAATGATTCGAAGAGTAAGAAACTCTGCA
Source organism: Medicago ruthenica (assembly GCA_018208015.1). Taxonomy (NCBI): domain Eukaryota; kingdom Viridiplantae; phylum Streptophyta; class Magnoliopsida; order Fabales; family Fabaceae; genus Medicago; species Medicago ruthenica. Next base: position 80,273,833 of record CM031372.1, on the reverse strand, counting down.
TATACATGATGTGATGTGGTTATTAGCATGAAATATTGAGTTCACCTTGTTTGAAGATGCAACTTGATTTGCATTAGAACCTGATGATCATGAATGTGAGAAAAACACAAGAAGGGGGTTGAATTGTATTGACTTTTTCTTGTTTCTTTTTCTTGGTGTTAAAAAGCTGTTCAGAATCTGAGGTATACAGATTCTGATACAGAGTCTGAGAACAGCGGATATAGTACAGAAACACAAAGATAAAGACAGAGAGAGAGGGAGAGAGAGAGAGAGAGAGAGAGAGAGAGAGAGCAGACACAAAGCAATTTTATACTGGTTCCTCATACAACCCAAGAGTAGTTTAGTCCCCTTGCACTTCCAAGGGATTTCACTATAATCATTTTGGATTACAAATTGCTCAAGGACTCTTCCAAGAGACTTCCTATGCTCAAGCACACCTGCTCAAGACTTCCTGCTCTAGAACTCTTCCTAAAGACTTCCTTGCTTAAGCACACCTGCTTAAGACTTTCTGCTCTAGGACTCTCTTAAAGACTTCCTTTCTCAAGAACAACTCTGAGAGACTTACAAGTGCTCAAGCACGCAGGCAAGAGACTTCCAATGCTCTAAGGACACACCTAAGAGACTTCTAGTTGCTCAAGCTTTCACCAAGAGACTTATACGCTCAAGCTTCACAAGCCGAGACTTCTAATTTGTGTTACACTTGATTTAACAATAGGTAGTGTATAATGAACAAATGAACATACTCTCTTACAACTCTAGGATTTCTAAGATATAAACTTTAATACAAAAATCCTAAGTGTTTTGCGCTATTAGATTTGACAGAGTAATGGCACAGTAGAATAACAAAGTCTTGTTAATCTTCTGAATGGTCTTCAGCTCCTTTTATAGGCAGGGATTTGAAAGACGTTGGAGCAGAGTGTCAGCGCAAATAGATTCGTTGAGAAGCTTCAATCAAGAACGTTGGGTCTTTTCCTGATATGGATAATTTCGTTGAATGGTATTTGAATTTTCCTTTGCTGAAAGAAGAATTATATGTTGCATTCTCTTTGTTCTTAAGGTCTTTTGTCTGTTTGTGCACATAGACAGAAGAAGACAATAGAACTGCACATATCAGATCTTTGATAGTGACAGTTCACAGAATAAGACAAAACCTACGTGGATTCTGGGTCCCTTAGGATTTTCTCAAATCTGAGGGTCATCCAAGTCTGTGGTCTGCTTCTGAATCTGATGAACATCACAGATTTGGTAGTGGGAATGCAAAGAACTTGTACTTAGGCCCCAGGTACACGGTTCGATTCCCACGGAAGGCATGAAACTCCACATGGGGGGTGGAGAAGTCCATGAGTACATCGCGGGGGATCGCGGGGGCCCAGATGCCGAATCCCAGATCCAAATCCCGGGTACCCGTCTTCTTAGGACGTTGACTTCTGGTTGACCTTTCTTTAGGTCTTCTACCATAGTCTTTTTAGCTTCTCTTGGTCCTTCTGATGCTCTTTCATATGTTCATCCTTGAATGATAGATTCTTCCTTGATTCTGCACACTTGAACATATGTTAGTATTTCAATTGTTCTTCAATACTTTGTTATCATCAAAACCTTAGAGGAATTGTACAAGACCCTTATTGTTCCAACAGATTGGAGCAAGTTAACAAGTTGATCATACTTCTCCTTGGTAAAACCATAAGAATCATTATCTTTATATCTCTTAGAATCATCAATATCCTCCTTATCTTCATTGAATTCATGCGAGGAATGGTTAGCCATTACTGTAACACCCACACTAAATTTATCTAGAATATTTAGCATGCGTATTAATTCTGATACTGGATACATTAAAATTTTCAATAATAATGAGATTATACTGAATGAATATAAATATACTCGTCATATACAACTGATAAGGTACTAGAAATGTGTACATATACAAAGTATTGGTGAAAACTTGAACTGGCACATGACGAGCGTTTGCACTCCACTCAGCCTAATCTCGGTAACTTCATGAACTGCTTGCTTACCTGAAACTGAATCAAATGGATTGGAATGAGACATAATGTCTCAGTGAGCTCCACCTATCCTAGGCTGTGTGGCAACCTCGGGGGAAACCTACGATTGCCACATTCTAATCTCAACCCATTTCGGATTTATACGTGTTTGTGCCTACTATATTGTGTAGTCGTGAAACTAGACTACAATTTGCTAACTTAGTGATCGAGGGGAAAACTAGGATCACTTCCTGATATTGATGACTATTTGGTCATATTCTCATTGTATTATAATCAACTTTCTGGTATTATTAAGTTAGAGAGTTAGCGTTGAACATACAATAATTATCTTGGTTCATTTTATGGAGTGCACCCGAGTGGGGTAACCCCGGATTACATCTCCCATCATACCGGTGAAATTCCTATCTGAGGCTAACACCGGACTCCTCTTATCGTCGTGCAGGCCATTCATAGAAACAATGCATGTCCACTACTAACGGGGAACTTCGACTCCACTACTAACTGGGAGCCTGAGAATCATGACTTACTTATCTTTTTGCCTTGTAGGACTTACATCTAAAGAACGCCTAACCACTAATAATGGGGTACCTTAACTCCACTACTAACGGGGAGTCATAAAGTCACTGATTTTCTCATAATTAATTATTAACTTATACGTGACTTTTGACGTTCCAACTAGCGGGAACTACAAGAAGCACGTCTTAACTTAATCTTAACTGAACTTTCTGATCTTTGAATGTTAAGACATTCCTTGTACTTTCGTACACTTAGTTGATTACATTCTAATCTTGCTAACCTATCATAGGTTCTAGACATATCGTTGTCATATGTCGTACTTAGGGGATTATTATTTCATTGTAATAATTTCCTTTTCATCTAACGTTTGCCATTGTACCTCTAGTGCATTACCTAATCCTTGTTCCCTTAAACTTTCATCCGTTGGAAGCCTTTCAGATATGTCAAAATGGCATTTCTTAGAAATTAGGGTTTTCTTTGAAAATGGTTGCAAAACGCATCGCCCAAACGCGTCAACTCACCTAACACAGCTCAGCAGACCAAGTTGGTTTTGCCAAGCCGAGCTGTAGCAAGCAGACCCTCGCTGGGGTGAGCTGGTCCAGAACGAAAAATGTTCTACTCGCTGCAGCGAGCTCCAGCTCGCTGTAGCGAGCATGACAGTGCATAAATTGCTCAAAAACATGATTTTTCACCATTTTTACCTATCCAATCTTACCCAAGCATCCCAACAACATTAGGAATGATTTTAAACTACCAATTGATAACTTAATTCATGGATTAGCAAGAATTAGGCAAGCATTAAGAATTAGGGCACAAAATTGTAAACTTTTCCAAAACAAAGGAATTTCATTCAAAAACTCACCCTAGGTGGGATTCTAATCTAAGGAACTCACCTAGCAATTGCTTTGATCCTTGCCAAGCTTTTTACCTCAAACCCTAGCTTTGATTCCTCTTCATTTCTTGTTTCACTTTCCTTTCTTGACCCAAACTTCCCAAAATTGTGATTGCTTGCATAAGAATTGAGAGATGGAGATGAAGTTTGATGAATATTGGAGGAAATGGGAGGGTGGCGCAAGAGAGAGTAGAGAGAAGGGAGATGAGTTATTTCTAGAGAGAGAAGTGAGGATGAGAAATGAAGGGAAAATGGGGTTTTGCCCCATTTATAAGTCCTTGGGCGGCAATTACCAAATTTCCCTACGGGATGTTACAATAACATGATTCTTTCCAAAATGTGGAGGAAAACCATGTTTCTTATAGCAAACTTCATCGGATTGTCCACTCATACAACAATGAGTACAAATCCATTTGTTACCAAAATTGAATGAAGGACCATTCCAACACCCTTTACCTTGTGTTTTACGATAATCAAAGAAATTAATAAGGGTCTTAGAATCATCGATAACATAAACCTTGTATTGTCTTTCATGTTGCAATACCATAGATAAGATCTTGTTGTGTGTTGGTAAAGGATTCATCAAGAGAATTTGAGAACGCATTTGATCAAAAGAACCATTCAGACAAGTCAAGAAATGAATAGAGTGTGTGATTTGATGTTGATGATGTTTGGCATTTCTCAAGCCAGTGATACAAACACACCAATGAGGACAAGCAAAAAAATAGGAGTAGGAAGATTTGCTTCAAGTTCATCCCATAGAATCTACATAGCGATGAAAAACTCTGAAACTGACCAAGACTTTTGCTTCAAACCAAAGCTTTCACAATGTAACTCAGAAATACAAATTTAATCACCTTGCAAAAATCATTCCTTGAGCTCATTCCAAACGTCAATTAAATTTTCCAGAAAAACTATGCTATGCGGAATCGATTCATCAACATAGTTCATTATCCATGAATGGACAAGCATATTGCAGTGATTCCAAGCCTTGAAACTTGGATCAAACCCCATAGGAATATGTATAAAACCATCAATAAAATCAAATTTGTTCTTCGCTCCAAAAGCTCGTCTCATGGATGGAGCCCTAGCATGATAATTCGAATGTGTAAGAATTGGAGTGACTGCAACCGAAGAGGGACCATCAGAACGAAGAACATGATAAACATTTCCAGGTTGTTGAGAATGATCAATAATTGGACGAATCACATTTCCACCACCTTTTGCGGCGGCGTTAATTAGCTCTGATACCATCAAGCTCATCATCATCATGATGAAAACCATAGAAATTGTAGAAGCTAGGAAGAAAAGAGAAAGAAAATTGCTATTATTGAATATATAATTCTAACTAACTCATAACTGGCACTAACTAACTTATATAATGCTATATTACTCTAATGTATATACACCATAATGATTGTGTATCTAACTGTTGCAGAAGCTTGCATTTCAAGTTAAATTGTTGCACAAGTTAACTATATCTTAGTTGTATTTACAAGTTTAACATGGTACAACTCAAATTTTTTTATATGTTGTTTATCTTTTCCATCTCAAAATGAATAGGTGCATTTTTCTTTGGGATGTCTAGCATCACATTTTAACACGATACGAATTTCCGTTACATTTGAAGTGTCTAAAGCATTCATAACAAGAATCATATGTTTAAAAATTATTATGTAAGTATTATATTGTCCCCAACTCCCTATTGAATTTCATTATATTAAAGTTTTAAAAGATCTTATCAATAATTTATTTAATATTTTTTTCTACCGGTATAATTTTTATTTCATGTTTTCCCATGACTTTTACTTCACTTCTTATGGTTTACGTATGATAATATCTGTGCAAAATATTGCATGAATGTTGGAATTCATAAGTATTATTGATAAAACTTTTTTTTTAAATAAGTATTATTGATAAAGCTTAAAATTCTCTGACTTTGAAGATTTATTTAATTGAAGAATACATTATGGAAGCACTATTAGATTTAATGGGAATAATAGTGAAATAGCTTCATATTTTTTAGAAGACCACGTGATTAATTAGGACAGAAAAAACTGACAAGAGTCTTTGTGTTAGATATCGGAAGATGAATTTGCAATTGTAATTTATCAAAGATATGAAGTGGATTATGAGACTAGGATAAGTGATACTTCATTCATTTTTTTAGTGTCGTTTTTTAAGTTTGTTTTATTATACTCTCATTTTATTCCACCAACATATTCCTTTTTTTTTCATTCACTTTCTCTCTTTTCAAGAGCTACCGTATTTGCTTGCCGCCAGTTGAACTCCACTAGAGAGTTTGTGAATTGTGAATGAAAGAGTCTCTGGCACCTTGATATGATATGACCAAATTCTGAAACATCAGGTCTGTTGGAGTGAAAAGCGTCATTGGTTGTTTTAGAATCTACCACAAAATCGACATTGTCCATCTGCATGTCACTTAACCATTTTATAGCATTAAACAAACCTAAAGCTTCACCAATAAAAACATAACTTAAATGAGAGAAACTCATGGTTTTGGCTAGAACAAAAGCTCCATCATCACACACATATACCAATACCTATATGATTCATAGACTGCAAAAAGGAAGCATTAATATTGCACTTCAGACGACTAGGGGCCGACCTTTGCCAATGCACATCACGACCTATAGGTGACAAAGAACTCGACAGCATGGGAAGCCTCATGTGCAAAGCGGGAGTGGTTTGTTGATTGCCACTCGCACTATGAATGATAATAGCATCCTTCCAATCTTCAATGAGGTGACGCACTCTGTCAACTACGTTGGCACAAAGTTCATTCTCGTTCTTCCAAAGTTTAAGGTTATTGTGCTTCCATAAACTCCAGCAAATGGCTGCCAAACGTTGGGCATGTTCCCGAGATAGATTTGTAACAAGGAAAAAATAGCATATGTGGTCAAGTTAGTAATAAGAAAAGTGTAGTTTACCTCACTCCAAATACCCGCCATTTGCCAAACTTGCACTACAAGAAATTTGATTATTACTGGCGGAATTAATCCCTCAGTAATACACATTACTGGCGGATTGGTGACAAAATTTTCCCTCAGTAATACTGGCGTCAGTAATGTTACTGGCGGAATTCTCCCTCAGTAATCGTATGGGTGATCTGATGAAGCATTACTGAGGGATTTTTCCCTCAGTAATTACTGACGGAAAAATCCGCCAGTAATTACTGACAGAAAAATCCGTCAGTAATGTGTAACATGAGATTCATCCAGTTAATACTGACGGATTTAATCCCTCAATAATTATTCGACATTTAATACTGGCTGATAAATCCGCCAGTAATCGCAGTGCAAATAAACATTACTCACGGAAATATCCGCCAGTAATACGCTTTCTTTCTTTTTTTTAAAAAAAAAAACACTTCCACTGTTTTATTTAAATCATTAAAATAAAATTAATTATACAGAAATAAATTAAAGAATTAATTTTTTTTTGGATATGCAAACTTTTACCGACTCTCGCAAAGAAAAAATACAAAGGCAGCGATAAAGACGAAATACCTTGAACCCATTCGATTAAATATAGGCAAATTCTTGATGGATACAAAAGTTGTCACCATAAATATAAGTTATCATATAACAATAAACTAAAAAACCGTTTAAGCACACAAACAGTCCTTGGTGCTCCATGATTCTCCACTGTCGAGACCAAAAAATTGAATAACATAGGAAGCTAAAGCTAAAAGCACAGTAGCAAAAAACAACTAACCAAGCAGTCTATAAAACATAAAAAAAACGCCTAGTGCCTAAGGCCACCACATCACATAGACAATCCTCCAAACTAATTATCATAGTATTGGGGTAAATTTGATCCTGATCTCCGACCCGATGATCTATTTCCTCCTCTCCCCATATTTTGGGAATTTTCTTGTGAAGCATTATCCATATAACTATTAAAGTTTCTCAAAAAACTTTCACCTTCTGGTATGTTGAAAACAGTTCTCGTCGATGAAGACGGTTGGCGATCACTTACAGGAATATGAGGTCTTTGATGCTCATCATGATCACTACGCACATATTGGGGTTGTAGGCGAGGGCGTTTGTTTGGTTGCGGCATTATGTACCTGACCATCGACGTCTGTTGTGATAATAGGAAAAAAATTATTATTTTGGAAATAAAAGAATTCCAACGAAATATTGAATTCATATTTATATATAGAAAGATTAGTACTAAATTAGTAATAAAACGTAACAAAAAAAAAGTAATAAAACTAAAAAAAAACTGAATCAGTTATAAGATCATACCCCGAAATCATCGTATTGCGGCGTTGTCTCGTAATCATGTGGATCATGATGTGATGTATCCCCACGAGATCGCCGTTGTTTCTCTTGCATAGTTCTTTGCACCAACTCAACAACTCGGCTCTCAATTGATCTCTCCATTTCTTGTTGTGATTTTACAAGTTCTTCTTGTTGTGCCTTCAATCTTGCACTCTCAGCCCTCAATTGCTCAACCTTAGTATAAATAGGATCATCATGTCTACGAGCTGACCGACCTGTGCTACTGTAAGAGTTACGGCTAGTATCTATAAATGTGCCTGATGGACCCATTTGATATAATGAAGAGTTACTACCAGCACCAATAATTCGACCCTTGTTCTTCCCACCAGCAATCTCTATAAATTTGTTATTTATAATTTCATTAGCAGTGATAGTATCAGCTCGCTCAGAAGGGGGGAAGACTATCTTGCTGCCTTTTAAAAGCTTCAACAAATTCTTTCATGGTCTTCTGCACATATATTCAAAATTAAATATAAGTTATCATGTCTAAAACAAACTAATCATCAGAACTGCTCTAAAACAGAAGCCATAAAAATGCAACAGTGAAAACACCAACAACCTAAATAGAAATGACAATATTATACGTACATTTATGCTTTCTGATCTTGAATCAAGAGGCACTCCATTTTGAAAATGAAAATAATCAAATGTCTCCAATATTGTTGGAAGTCGTCCATGTTGTGCTTTGTATCTGAAGCTACATGTACCAGCATTTACAGACCCCCCTGAGTGTGTGCTGCTAGTTGCCTTCTCTGAGCCTCTGTTATCTTTATTCTACCTACACTTATCTTGGTATTCCGGTAAATCCCACTTCTTACACAACTCACGCCATGTGCCTTCGCCAATCCAATTTGGACAATTTTCATCTTTTGGTCCACGTTTCTTGCGCGCATCAGAAAGCATGCTTGAGAGGCGCTTGGAGCATGCACTGTCAAAACGTTTACTAATCTTATCGTCCTCCTTTTTCTTCCAAGTACATTTCTCCTGCAAAAAAAAAAAACATATTTTGTCTTGTTAGAGATATAGGCATCATACAATGAAATAAGCATCCCTGTCTTCTTAATTCCAATCCACTAACTCATAAAACAATTAGAATTGAGAATAAAGATAAGAAACAATTACAATTGAGAATAAAGTTAAATATATTAATTTTTAACTTACTTTGAACAAATTCCAAAATTCATCCCTTGGCTTGTTGTTAACCATGTTCTTGCCTTCAGCCTTGATTGCACCCCATGATAGCCATGGTTTCTTAATTAAATTAGCTTGTATAATTACTTACTCTAAGTATGGCTCAACTTCCATGCAATTAATCAGCACATGGACATGTGCTGCATTTAAAACCCTTTCACCTGGAAAAATTGTCGTGCACGCATAAGCAGGGCGCCCAAGCAAGCAGAATACCGATAGGGCTAACGGATGACGTCTTTGATCACCATAAGTTTCATTCCTACTATGTCTTGGTGTTAGCGGATCAATGAAATAATGAGAAATAAAGTGAGATGTTTCCCGTTGTATGTATGATGTAACAATCGATCCTTCAACTGAAGCCCAATTTTTCACCGATCATTTTGAATCACCCATGAACCTGAGTATAATGAAAATCAATAAGCTTAATTAAAAAATAAGTGTCATTTATAATAATATTCAATATGTAAAATCATTATATATATATATATATATATACCTTTCAAATGGGTACATCCATCTATATTGAACCGGTCCACCAAGTCTAGCTTCATATGCAAGATGAATTGCAAGATGTTCCATACAATCAAAACATCCAGGAGGAAATATTCTCTCCAACTTACACAATATCATTGGAATGTCATTTTCCATCTTGATAAGATCATCTTCTCTCAGCGTTGCTGAACACAAATTCTTAAAATACTGACTTACTTCTATAAGTGGATTCAATACATGTGATTCCAAAGTACTAAATGCAGTAGGAATTAAACACTCCATAAAAACGTGACAATCATGACTTTTCATTCCAAGCATCCTTCCATTTTCAACATCAGCACATGTTGCTAAATTTGACGAATAACCGTCTGGCTCTTCAATTCTTTAACCCGTCGATAAACAGCTTTTGCTTCTTCGATGGGTAAAGTGTAGTTAGCACGAGGTTTCAGAAACTTCCCATTAGACTTCTCCACCAACAACAAATCCTTCCGTCTGCAATACAACTCTATGTCTTTCCTAGCTTTCTCATTGTCTTTAGTCTTGCCTTTCATATTCATGACAGTGTTAAATATATTATCAAAAAAAATCTTCTCAATATGCATAACATCGAGATTGTGCCTTAATAGATTATCTTTCCAATATGGCAAATCCCAAAAAATACTTCTTTTTGTCCAATTATGTGTTTGCCTGTAACCAAAAGGTTTAGAAGCAACACCACCCACTACATGCACATTTGGCTTTTTTTTCACTTTGTTCTAAACTTGTTCTGATGTCAAATTTGGAGGTGGTCCATGATTTTCAGTTTTACCCTTCACAAATGCATTTTTATTCCTTCTAAATGAATGATTATCAGGAAGCCACCGACGATGACAGTCAAACCATGTTGCCTTCACTCCATGATCTAATTTGAACGCCTTAGTATCTTCCATGCATATTGGACATGCAAATCTACCATGTGTCCCCCATCCTGACAACATCCCATACGCTGGAAAGTCGTTAATGGTCCACATCAAAGCTGCCCTCATCATAAATTTTTTTTTTCTGGGAAATATCGTATGTGTGAACACCATTCCATAGTCTCTTTAAATCATCAATCAAAGGTTGCAAATATATATCAATACTTGCTTTTGGACTAGTTGGACCTGGTATTACGGCAGCTAAAAACATGTAAGGTTTCGACATACACATATCAGGTGGAAGATTATATGGAGTAACAATTACAGGCCAACATGAATAAGGAGTACCCGAAGCTTGAGTATGTGGTGTAAATCCATCAGAGCATAGTCCTAGTCTTACATTGCGTGGCTCTAAGGCAAAATTGGGATGTTTATGATCAAAATGCTTCCATGCCAGGCCATCAGACGGATGTCGTAGCTCACCTGAACTATTTCTTCTTTCATTGTTTTGAGAATGCCAAGTTATTTTCTCAGCAGTCTGCATTGATGCATACATCCTTTGTAGTCTTGGTATAATAGGTAAGTAAAACATTGCCTTTCTTGGAACGGGTTTTCCCCTACTTGATCTAGAGTTTTTGCTTCCTTTATACCTTGGTTCCTGACAAAATTTACATTCAACTAGACGTCCATCTTTTACACCAAATTCGTTGTCGTAAAACAACATGCAACCTTTAATACAACAATCAATTCTCTTCACACCAAGTCCTAACTTCGACACTAGCTATTTTGCTTCATAAAAACTTTTTGGCAAACCATCAGTTATGGGTGTTGAATCCAACATCATTTTGGTCATCAATTCTAAGGCTTGTTCAGGAACATGAAATTGAGATTTTTGGGTTATAAGTCTTACACACATCGATAACTTTGAATGAGGAGACCCTGGGAACAACAGTTTATTTGTTTCTTTCAATAGATTATAAAATTTATGGGCTTCTTCGTTTGGGGGTTCATCAACTTCGACATGATCCTGCAACTCATCATATTCATCATCTAATCGAGCATTAACTCCAAGAGCATCCACTATCATACTATCCATCATTTCAAATTGAACATGTCGGGTACTACTTGAAGAATCTACTGCACGACTCTCTTCAATACCTACATTAACTGTCGGAGGTGCCACAAATGACGATTCACCATGACTTGTCCAAATCCAATAGTTAGGTCTGAAACCTTTACTATATAAATGCAACCTAATTTCGTCTTCACTGCGAATGCGTCTACAATCACAAACAACACACGGACATCTAATCCCCCCTTCATTTACGACAACAGGGCTAAATTTCACGGTATTGATAAAAAGTTCAACACCTAACTTAAAAAGCTCCTTAACTTGCCCTCTTTTTTCATGATAATTTCTATCATACATCCAACTACGATCACTCATACCTATAATTTAAATCTGTAAAAAACAAAATGCATATAACATGGTCAATATAAAATAAAGATCACTAAAAAGTTTAAATTTATTTAAAAAAAAATTAATTACTAAAAGTTTTAATTTATACAATAAATTCACATACATACAAATTGAAGGAGTCAATATATTATAAATAAAATTTTAAAGATTTTTATTTTTAGGGTCAAGAATTTACTGTAATACTACTTCTTAAGAAAAAATTACGGTACTAACACAAAAAAATTTAATATATATTTTTTTGAAGGAAAATTTAATATATATAGACACTAAAAAAATTATAATTATTAAACAAAAAAAAATTCTACAATTTTAATTTGACTACTAACCTTGTGTCAATTAGAGTCTAACTGTAAGAAATGCTCCCCCCGACACCACCAATATGCTGCTTAATGCATATAATATCAACTATATAAAAATTTAAAAGTTATCAATATTAAAATAATCACAAAAATAAATTCAATACATCTAACATTATTTAAAAAAAAAATAAGTCTTTACCTTGATGAGAAAAAAAATTGTTTAGAGAAAAGTTGAAGAAATGTAATAGCAAGATGTTAGAGAATTGTTTAGAGAGATAAGTGGTTGTTGTGAATGAGGGATAGAAGATGAGAAAGATTACATACGGCAAAAAAAATTTCAGACTGAAATGAGCTTACTGGCGGATTTCGTTTTATTACTGTCGGATTTGTTTATTGCCAGCACCGACCATTACTGGCGGATTTTTTGGTTTTACTGACGCATTTAGTTGAAAACATTAGTTGCGTTACTGGCGGATTTTTTGCATTTCTGACGGATATTTCAATCACATTATTACTGGCGGATTAGTTACATTACTGACAGATTTAGTTCCGCCAGTAATTCAAAGGCAAGAATTGCTGTCCCACATTACCAATAGTGGCGGAAAAATTCCGCCAGTAATGCAAAGGCAAGAACTTTAACATTACTGACATATTTAATTCCGTCAGTAATGCAAAGGCAAGTTTGTTATTAATATTACTGACGGATTTTTCCGTCAGTAACGTTATTGAGGGTTTATTTTATGTTACTGAAGGTTTATTGCGCCAGTAATTACTGAGGGTCTAAATCCCTCAGTAATGCAATTTTGAATTTGTTAGTAATATGGGGAATTCTTGTAGTGTTGCATCGCAAAAGGACACTAAAAAATAATATGAGTAAGATCTTCATGATTGGAATTACAACTAACACAGTTTGTTGGACATTGGACTTCTTTGTCCTGAAGACAAACACACGTTGGCAAATAGCCCCTACACATTCTCCAAATGCTCTTTTTTAGGTCTTAGATTCGAATCTCTAAATTTTAACAAATTTTTGTATTGGATCAGTTTATACAGAACTTTGCTCGGCTTTAATTGTCTCCTTCTCTTGCTAGTGGACGGACAATGAGACCGATACTCCAAATTAATGCTCCTCAAACTAGATAGCAACTTTGAAAAAACTCAAGCTTTTTTTTTTCTTTTTTATTGAGTTAGAATCAATTTAATATTTGCTTTTTCTTTCTGTATTTTCACATTAGTGTCAAAATGCAATCCCTAGCTCATCACGAGAGTACATACCATCTTGCAACAACCACATAACACCCAATTACTTTTATTCCTTTTCCGCTTAAAATGAAAATCGTGCTAATTTCAGTAGTAAATTCCTTTCAAGGTAGTAGTCATTTAGTGATTGAGATCTCTTTCTTCCCCAATATTAAAATGTAATTATTACTATTATTATAAGATCAACGTTTTAATTGTAGGACAACTTTTTTTTTTTGAAAGAAATTGCATTGTAGGACAACTTATTTAACGTTTTTATTGTAGGACAACTTATTTATATGCCGTGTAAATACCATTTTGTTTTTAATAGTTTAATTTTCTTCTCTTTTTGAGTCACATCAAAGATTATAAATGATAAATTTTTCTATGGTTATTGGAATACGCTGTGTATTTTTTTAATGTTCATTTTTTTACATAGTTCGAATGATATTTACTAAAATAACTTATATGTGAGATTGTTAACGTATGTCTGAATTTACGATGAATATATCAGAATCACAACAAACTATGACCATTTTATAGATTCTACATCTTTTAACTTTAACATAATCACGATGTTATTTTGATTTCATCAATCACAAACATATTCGAAATATACATTGAGTATTATGATTAAGATATATCAATTAATAATCATTATATTTAATTAATGATCACTCTACATTGAATAACAATTTAACCAAAATTATTTGAATGAGATCATAAAAAATATCTTTTTCAATTTAATTGGAGGTCCTTATTCAAATTCAAACTAAAAATACAACAATGTTAAATTTTTTGAGATAAAGTTTTATTACTCGTTACGATTATATTCGTTTTAGAAGATTGATATGTACACTTATACACTTAGAGGATGTCTAATTCACATGACAAAATAACAATTTCTAAAAAAGAAAGAGCTAAAAATAGCAAAAGAAAACAAAATAACTCTCGTCAAAGAGTGTCCCATGTATACACATGCATCCACACACTTATATAAATACCGTGAAGTTTATCAAACAAATATTCATAACACAAGAGAGTTAATTACAAAACAAAACAACCTCTCTCTCCCTCTCTCTCCCTCTCCCTCTCCCTCTCTCTCACACTCCCCTCTCTCTCTCTCATAACCTTTGAGAGGTTGAGAAATGGGTTATGTTCACCATATTCTCTCATTTTTCCTTATTCTTACGGTGGTGGTGAGAGTGAAAGCAAAGGGTGGTGGAGGAGGAGGTTCTTCTCAACAGTGTGACATGTTTACAGGAAAATGGGTGGTGGATGAATCCTATCCGTTGTATAAACCAACAGCCACGTGTCCATTTATAGAACGAGAGTTCAGGTGTGAAGCAAATGGAAGACCTGATCTGATTTATACCCATTATAGATGGCAACCACTGTCCTGCAATTTACTCAGGTTATCATTACTCTTTCTTTCTTCTTATTGGTTACTTTTTTTATTGTCATTTTCACTTTATACTATCACATTAGCATAATAATTTATATTCCAATTTAATTATTATTACTACCTTTGAATATTGAACTGTTCTGTATTTTTAGTTGAGTACCGATTGTTGTTGGGTGTAATCAATAATATTCAATACTAGTTAGTTCACTCAAAAAACATAAATATTCAGTTAGGTTAACATGTATTTCAAATTAGCATCGTGAATGCAACGATGTTAAATCATATGAGAGGGTTTTACCATTTATCGTAATTTTACTCAACTTAAAGAATTAGTGTCTGTAATTACGCATAGAAATACTAAAAATGACTTTCATTATAATGTGACAAACTAAGGTTTGAACTGAAGAGATGTTCATATGTATAAATATGAATATATGATTATATGCAATAAGTAGGCTATGAAAAATAATCAAACGAAATGTTATTAAAACATTATGACAAAAAAGACATCTATAGTTTGGTAGTTATGTGAGATTTATTGAAAACTCATATTTAAGGGAAATGTTTGGTGTTTGTTTAGTTCTATTGTGACAAAAATTAACTTTCATTGATTTTGTTTTAAGTTAAGGTCAAAACTTATAAATTTCAGTTTAAAGTTAGAGGCAATTTTTAATGCAAAATTAACTATAATTAATAACTTTTAAACATAAAATTATTCTGTGTCTTCAAAATCACTCTTAAATCTCAGAAAATTGAATTAAGAAATGCATAGTCTTATTCTAATTTTTCACGGTTACTTAAATTTACAATATCATCTCTATTTTTATGTAAAAAATGTAATGACTTTACATCTTTTAAATATAAAGTTACCGTTTTAATTTCATGAGAAATAAATGTTGAATATTGATTTTACGTTTTCTCAATTTTTTAAACTTATGTTATCATTTTTATTTTTAAAATTTTCAAACAAACTTATGGAAAATTGAATAACTTCAATCACTTTCTTTTTTTTACTTACTCCCCCGTCCCAATTTATAAGGAAAAACATCAATTCACATTTATTAAGAAAACTAAACATACATTTGAGATAGTATAATTTTTTGTGTTCTCCTTAGAATAAGTTTTATAAAAAGATGTAAAAACAATTTTCATTGATTAATGATTATGGAGAAAATAAAAAGGAGAACAAATTGAATGCAATTTGCATTTAATTTTACTTTAGAAAAGATGATTTTTTTATACAAAAAATATAATAATAGAATAAAAATTGATCTTTTTTACTTATATTTTAGGACAAAGAAAATGAAATTTTTTTGTTTATAATTTAGAACTCGAGGGAGTATTTATTAAGGTTTCATTTTTGTTTTTAGGTTCAAACACTTTTGGGCAACACATTTTTTTCATTGTTAGAAAAGTTAGGAGATCTATCATGTGACCTTTTGGTATGATCCAATCATAACAGCCTGTAAAACAACTGGATTTTTTTTTTGAGCAACAAGTCACAAACATTAGCGGGGAATTAAAGGCTCGAATGTTTGGTTTCGGTTGGCTCGAAATTAGTGTTTAGTTAAAAAGTTAAAAGGTCTTGTAAGTTGTCACATGTCAATGTGACAAAACACCCAAACATTAATTAATTAACAATATAATTGCTGTTGATAAAAATTGATTCAATTGGTAAAAGAACTTACTAACTCATACTACTGCTATCTTAGTAGAGATGTGAAGTTTAACTTTCGCAATTAACGTGAGAACTTTTTTTTTTTAGAGAAACGTGAGAACTTCTTTAATTATTATCCGCGAGTATTCTCTCCGGTCTTTATCATAAGAAAATTTTTAAAACAATTTTTTATTTTATTTATAAGAAAATGTTACAACTTTTAAGATGTAATTATTGTTTAAAAGATTTTTTTATCCCTCATTTAATGTTTTTCCTTTTAATATTAATGGATGTATTGAATGTTTCACAATTTTTTATAAGGGTATATTTGTAAAAATATTCAAAAAGTTTCATTAATTAATGATCGTATTGGTTTTGATGTTTTTTGGTTTTGTTTCTTATAATAAGGACCGGAGGGAGTATTTTAATAAACGTTTTGAAGCTTCGAAGTCTGCCCTATTCTTGATGAGTTTGGGTTCCCTAGTGTAGTGGTTAAGAAAGACAAATACTCCCTCCGTCTTTTTTTATAGGAGTAGTTTACAAAACTCACGTGTATTAAGAAAAGTTGTTGGAGTAATAAAGTTGTTTCAAATGTGTGTGACTATTACTTGATTACCCTTAATTAAATATATATTTAATGTTAACTTTTCATATATCAAGACAAATTGATAGTATTAATAAGGGGTATATTTGGAAAAAGAGTAATCAATGCATCTAGGAATTTGTATATGATCTTATATTTAGGGACAATTTTTTTTTTTGTAAACTACTCCTATAAATAGGGACGGAGGGAGTATAATAGTATTACATTGAATGTTATGTACTCAATGTTTCAAAAATCTAAAAAAATACTCCATTCATCTCATATTAGATGTGTCATTTGAGTTTTACACCGTTATTAAAAAAATGATTAAAAATATTAATTTTAATGGCAAAATATGTACTATCATTTATCAAAACATCCCTTATTAATTATAGTTAGTGTAATAATTATAGATGATTAAAATGCAATTAATATGGACATGTTAGTGAAAAAAATAAATTGCTCTATTGATATTATAAAAGGATAAATAATTTAAGACAAGAAAAAATAAAAAAATGACGCTTAACATAAGAGTGAGGGACTATGAAGCATGGGTATGAATACGGGTGCGAGTGCGATACAATACGGGTACGCAGATACATGAAATTTTTTTAATTTAGGATATGATAGGACTAAGAAAATAAGCATTATATTATTATAAAAGTCACAATTTTTTAAAAATAATACATGTGATCAAAATAAAAAAATGTAAAGTTTTCTTATAAATCATATATTATATTTTCATATGTTGGGATATCGAGAGAAACATCATTAAAAGAACTCAACACAAATTTTATTTAATGTTTTGTCAAAAAAACAAATTTTATTTAATGTTGATTAATTGAATCACCTTTCTCTCATTACCTTCATCCATAAGGAGTATAAATTTAAGTGGATCATCGAGAAACAATTCTAATGATGCATATCTAAAATTGAACCATAGACATACCTACTGAATTTTTACAACATTGACTCACTTTTTTACCCTTCACCTTTTCAAAGATACGTATCTGTGAAGTATCTTATAAGTATCTTTGTGTATCTTTGGAGTATCATATATATATATATATATATATATATATATATATATATATATCCGATAAAATATTTTTTAAAAATTAAAATAATTAATTCTGATAGTTCGTGGGTATCTACGAGTATCCATAAAAAATATGTATCCAATATGTATCCGACCTGAATACGTTTAGTTTTAGAGTATCTAAGCTTGGTAGATCTATCTATAATTTGTTATTAGAAAAGAAAGTGTCGGTGAGGGACCCGCAATAGACCAAAACTGAGAAACTCTTGTTTTATATTGTCCCTTATCACCTCCCATATTCCATTTATTCCCAATGTATCCCTCATCCTTTTGTAGTTTTACTCTAATTTTAGCTTTTGGAATACTACATGCAAACAACTTGAACTGAAAGTGGTAAGTGAAGTCAGCAATAAATTACTACGATAATTGACGTATGTTATCTTTTAAAGGATAATTGGTTGATACTTGACGTATGTTGTTTAATTTAATAGAAAGAAAAAAAAACAATTTTATTGTATTAAATCATATTAAGGGGATATTTTAACAATTAGTATTATATAAGAATCAATAATGTGGTAGTAGAAAATGAAACTTCGTTAAGTTGATATGAGTTGACCCATAATACCTCACTAAGTTGTGAGTTTAACTTATGTGTTTAGCGTGAGAACCTCTTTTGTGAATTATCTGTGAACATTCTTTGAGTATTTAGGTTTGTCTTGACCGTGATGAATTCTTAAAACGAAACTCATAATTACATACTGTATTTTATTATGTTTAATTGCAGGTTCAACGGACAAGATTTTCTGGAGAGAATGAGGGGGAAGGGCATCATGTTTGTGGGAGATTCATTGAGCAGAAATCAATGGCAGTCTTTGACTTGCTTGCTTCATTCTGCAGTGCCCAATTCCAATTACACTGTGGTTAGAGTTGAAGATGTTTCTATATTTACATTTACGGTAAGATATTTTTTTTTATAATACTATACATATAACTTTATGTTATTTATTTTCCCTAAAAAAAACTTTGTTATTTACTTCTCTCTACGTTAAATTTTTTCATAGGTTATGCTCATTACTACCTATGGATCCATTTTTTTTAAAAGTAAATAACTCACTTTAAATAAAGTGAATAATATCGATCATTAATTATTTGCATTGCAACCATAAGAAATAGACAAAGTGAGGTTAGTTCCAATGGTTGTTGTTATGTCAATGGTTGTCCACATTCACAAGTAAGTTAGGCAAATGGATATCTCCATACGCTGCTTCCATTTTTAATGCACCCCCTCTTCTTACTTGTAAGATCCAACTGCTATCACTTTCTCTTATCTAGGATAGAATTGCTTTCAAAATCAAAAGGCTTTAATATTCAATTAAGTGACACATTTATTTTCTCATATTTGGGTAATGACCAGATTTACATTATATACTTTATGATCGTATTTTTTTTTTCTCACAATCCTAAGGACGAAATTCACATGCACTAAATAAGGACCCCATTGGAAGTTTGAATCCGTGTTTTAGAGCATCTTTAATGAGGAGTCTTTTTACCTCAACCTATTAAGGACCCCCGTTGAAGGAAGAAAAAAATAGGTATCTATTAGTTACCGACAACTATATAAGGGTTCTCTCTCTTCAGCAACTAATGGGTCTCACGGTTAAAATAAAAAAGAAAGTACATAATTGTTGGTCCCACTATCTAAAACTCATGTGATCATTGCTTCTTTTTTTTTCAATTTCTTTTTATTTATTTTCTAAATACACATATTAAAGTACACATTAGTGGAGCTATTTAAGGACTCTTTTTAGTTTACTACATTTGAGTTATTAAGTCCTTAATATTTATTTTTATTGAAAAATTATAAATAAATGACGTATATACATGGGACTCATCAAACATTTCTATAGTATTTTATTATATAAATTATACTTACTAGCTATACTTATTGTATTTCTTTTAACCATTGTAATTGAGTTATTTAGCTTAATGAGATTCCATAATACATCTCCAACTTTCATCACTCCATGAGACTAATCCTCAATTGATGTAAAAATATAGTTATATCTCTGCGTTTTGTCAGAATCAAACATAGATTCTCTTACCCATAATCTCAATGTATATTGCCAACTTAGCCACGTCTCATTGAATTTTGTGATTGTATTTATGTGGAACTAGCTTTGTTTTTTAGCATTGCATTATTTGAGTTCATCATTATCTTAGGAAATTTCCATTCATATGGTTATTTTATTTTTAAAATAATTTGCAGGAGTATGAAGTGAAAGTGATGCTTGATAGGAACGTGTATTTAGTGGATGTTGTCCGAGAGGATATAGGCAGAGTCTTGAAGCTTGATTCCATACAAGGAAGCAAGTTGTGGAAAGGAGTTGATATGCTTATCTTTAACACATGGCATTGGTGGTCACGTAGAGGACCCACTCAACCGTATGTTATTGTTAATCATTTCTATATAATTTTATCAATATCACTTTACTTTTATCATATTACTTTACTTTTATAATTATATTTTAAAATTGATTCCGTGAAATAAAAAAATTATCTAAATGTAAAATTGATTTGTATTAAAAGTTTATACTAAACTCTATCTTTGTTATTAAATTATGAGTGAATGGATATTTCTCAGATGGGATTATATCCAAGTGGGAAATCAAGTTATGAAAGACATGGATAGGATGGAGGCTTTTGAAAGAGCACTCACTACATGGGCAAGATGGGTAGACACTAACATCGACCCTGCAAAAGTAAAGGTCTTCTTTCAAGGGATTTCCCCATCTCATTACAAGTATGTAAATTTTAATTATGTTATTTGTACGAAATACTCCATCCGTCCCAAAATATAAGCAAAAATTGGTCAACAAAAGTTAATGTATTTGGTTCAAAATTTGTATCAAATACATCAACTTATGTTGATTATTTTTGCTTATATTTTGGGACGGAGTAGTATTTATGGTTTTTGTGAGAAATTTGTCTCGCCACTTATTGTGAAGTCCCTATTCCTAATTTATATTTTCAACTATAAGACTCAAACATTGCTTAAAAAATATGAGTCCGTTCTATCTAATTAGTGTAATGTTTGGCGAATTTCAAATTGGTTTCCGAGCACATTCAATTACTAACGAAACATAACTAATCAACTTAACTTGATTGGAATAGATGATTATTAGTATTAAGTACTTGAATTATTGGACTCCAATCCTAATATTTACAATTAAATGCATTACAAAATAATTTTTTGTGGTATGACAATAGTATTTCTAATTTGAACTCTGATTTCAGTGGCACCCTATGGAATGAACCAAGTGCAAAAAGCTGTATCCGAGAGAAGACACCGTTGGCCGGATCGACATATCCCGGTGGATTGCCGCCGGCTGTGGGTGTATTGAAGGGTGTACTAAGCACAATTAAGAAACCGGTCACATTGCTTGACATCACAACCCTATCACTCCTAAGAAAAGATGGTCATCCTTCAATTTATGGACTTTTTGGTTCAAAGGGAATGGATTGTAGCCATTGGTGTCTTTCTGGTGTTCCAGATACTTGGAACCAAATACTCTACAACCTTATTTAATGTGATTTTTAATGACTTTTTGTATAATTAATCAATTGGGGGGATTTAGTGGATTTTTTATAGATAAAAATTTATATAGAAAAATTGGGGTGGCTGGATATGGATTTGATAACTTGACTACCTTTTGTACTATTGGTGTGTGCTCAATATTTAATAATAATAAGAAAATTATTTTGGATATTGAGTTTGTGAAATAATATATTTTGTGCTCTAAAGTCTTTATATTGAACACTGACTCAATATAGTTTGAATATAATTTTGAAGTCCATTCGTCCACCACTAGAATGGTATGTTTGAAGTAATGAAATGAGATAAAAGAGTTAATTACATATGTAATTCTTTGTATGTGTATGTATGTGTACTGGACTGTGCAGCTAGCATTGTGCAGCATGTACCTTTGTTTTTGGCTGCTATAATTAATAAGTATTCATTTTGCTGGTAAAAAAACAAATAGAAGGGAGTGAAATATTGGAGTAATTAAATACTTTACTTAAATTGTTTAAAACCATAAACAGAATGGAATAAGATATAACGCATTTCTTCTTATTCTGTTTTATCTAAAAAAAATCTAAAATCTGACCATACTCTGAAAAATTGCAATTTAAAAATTCCATTTCAAATTCTCTCTAAATCAAAGTCTGTAATAGTGCCTAATTCATTACTCTAGTTACTCTTATAAGAAAAAAATGTCAAATCTTGGTCACTAATATAAACAAATTAAAAGTGATGAAATTATTGAAGTGGATGGATTTTAATTTTGATGATAATAAATTGATAGAAACAATTCATTATTCAATTAACAACTCACTAAAGGTACTCTAAAAGAAAACCACTAAGGGTTTTTTCTTTTGTTTTTGAAGAAAAAACCGCTAAGGGTTATTTTCCCATAAAAACCCACTAAAGTTTATTTTAAAAGTTTAATCTAATCAATCCATTAAACATAAATATCATCAAATCTATCCATTATTACATTTTTAATGGATGAATATCCATCCAATTCATCTATGAAAGTGTGTGTGTATATATTATAAAAAAATCTATAAAAGTATATAAAAGTTCTTCAAAAAGTATATTAATTTTTCATAGTTTGAATAAAAGTATATTGCTATTAAAAATAATCCTTTATTTTCTATTTAAAAAAATCTATAATTTTTTTTGCCACATTTTTTTCTATCTTTGACAGAATTTTTTTAATAGTTTAAATATGTGTATAAAAGTATATCAATTAACAATATACATCATTTCAAATTAGACTAAGGATTTTTAATTAATTAATATATACTTTTCTCTATATGTAAAATATATAAAGTATATTCTATTAAAGTATATTGTTAATAAAAAATTTCCTTTAGATATTATTAAAAAAAATCTAGACATACTTTTTGACCGAACTTTTTTCGGTTCTTTTGGCATATTTTCTTATAGTTTAAAAAACAATTTAGATATTAAAATTTATTTAAATAATTTTATATTGATAATTTAATAATTAACTAGAATTAAATATGGTGGCTATATGGGCGGTGGAAGCTGACA
Source organism: Medicago ruthenica (assembly GCA_018208015.1). Lineage (NCBI taxonomy): Eukaryota > Viridiplantae > Streptophyta > Magnoliopsida > Fabales > Fabaceae > Medicago > Medicago ruthenica. The sequence goes on along the minus strand of CM031372.1, from coordinate 80,250,712 downwards.
TACAACGTCACTCTAGTGGTTCAACGACGTAGTACGAATGATCCATTGGGGTACTTCGACAACTCATTGTGGATATCCAGTGGAGATGATGACAACCAACATATAACTTTTATGTTTTGATTATAAAATTTGTAGATTAAAAAACAAGTAAGAGAAAAAAAAATCTGATTTTATCATAAAAAATATAAAAAATGAAAATTATTTGCATTTGTTTTTCTGATATGAAAAAAAAATCATATAATTATTAATTTTGTCATAAAAGAGTTTTATAAAATTCACGAAAAAAAGAGTTTTATAAAAATAATTAAAGTGATTTATTGGATTTTATCAAAAAATAAAAATCCATGACATTTAAAAAAAAATATTTGGATGAATTGAATTCAATCCAATCGATTGATGATTTTATTGTTTATATAAAAATTAATTGGATGGTTGGTGGATAAATGGATTCAACTGACAACTCTAAAACAAATATAATTACTTTTTAATTATTTAATGTTGTTATTTTTATTATATCGTTCATTTAATTAAAAAATATTTAATACAATTGATTGGTGAAGGTTTTCCACCAAATATCGAACAAAACACTTCTGCAAATTTAACTTATGTTTTACATTCTTTTAAAAAAAACTTAAGTTTTACATAAAATCTGAAAAATCAGTTAGACTTAACTAAATTTCCTAATCAATGTAAAAATGAATTCTTTTTACCTATAATAACTATGACCGAAATAAAATTTAGAATAAAGTCTCGTGAAAAAAGCATGAATCTTTTTCAAAAATTGTTTATATTATTTTGACTGAATTTTTCAAAAAAATAAATAAATAAAGCAAACGTCTCTGAAGTTTGTCACAATTCAAAATGTCACTCACATTCCACAAGCTATGTCCTCTGCTACTAGTTTCAGCATTTCTATGGACACTACAACCTTCTCTACAACAACCATGTGATTATTCTCAAGGAAACTGGCTCATTGATGATGATTCCACTACCTTCTCCTACCCTCTCTATGATGCTTCAAAGGACTGTCCTTTCATTGGTCAAGGTTTTGATTGTCTTAGAAATGGTAGAGATGATAAAGATTATATCAAGTATATATGGAAGCCCTCGAGATGTAACCTTCCAAGGTAAGTTAAAGTTTTGATTTTTGGAATATATGTTCTAATGGGTAATAACCAAAGTTCTTGTTTTTATTTTCATTTTTAATGATTTGTTGTTGTGTGAAACTATTAGAGAAAGTGATAAGAAAAATAAAAAAAAAAAATTAATTAGTTGGATAAAATATGATACATGATTGATCGTGATGACTTATGACGTCGTTTGATTCATGTAGCCGACCCCATTTAGTGAGATAAAACTTAGCTGTTGTATGATATTGGTGTGAAGTTTCAACCGATTTGTTGATGATTGACTAAGTTTTTCGAGAACTTAGCTGACTATTTTTAGTGGTATCTCCATTTTCAACTATGTTTCTGAGACCGGGATATGAGACCGGTTACAGTTGGACTAATGTAATGTTGTTAATTCAATGTTTATGTTTGATCAGCCACAAAATTAAACATTTTTGTGCTTTCCAAATAGCAACAAAAGTTAGCCACATTTTTTCCCATTAGAAAGCTCAAACTCGAGACATTGTTTAAGGGATCTGAGTCTAGTTAGACTCGGATGAATGTAATATTGGTAATTCAATGTTTATGTTTACTTAGCAAAAATGTAGACATTATTTTGCTTAGATAATGACTTTTGTTAACCACGTTGTTTCCGTCACAAGAATCAAACTCGAGACTTTGTTTAAGAGATCTGAGTCTAGTTAGACTCGGATGAATGTAATGTTGTTAATTCAATGTTTTATGTTTAATTTGACCAAAAGGAAACTTATTTTTTTGCATCCATAATGATTTTTGTTAACCACATTGTTTCCGTCACAAGAATCAAACTCGAGACCTTGTTTAAGAGAACGGGTCTAGTTAGACTGAGATGAATGTAATGTTGGTAATTCAATATTCATGTTTAATTAGTCATAAATGAAACTATTGTTTAGCTTCTCTGATGGGTTTTGTTAACAGGTTTGATGGTGGAAAGTTTTTGGAGAGATACAAAGGAAAGAGGATAATGTTTGTAGGAGACTCCATAAGCAACAACATGTGGCAATCACTCACTTGTTTGCTTCACATTGCAATCCCAAATTCAAATTATACATTAACAAAACAAACAAAAGAACTCACTGTGTTCTCAATTCCGGTACTATACTTTAGTTTATATTTGCATTGCAAAAAATAATATATTTTTTTAACTGTTTGATTAGTTCAATGATTTTGTCAATTTTGATTTTTTGGGGTGTTTTTATAGGAATATGAAGCTTCAATCATGTGGTTGAAAAATGGGTTTCTAGTGGATTTGGTTCATGATAAAGAAAAGGGAAGAATTTTGAGGTTGGACACAATTAGCTCAGGGAACCAGTGGAAAGGTTTTGATGTTTTGATTTTCAATACCTATCATTGGTGGACTCATACCGGAAAATCTCAAACGTATTGATTTTTTTGAACTCAAATTTTGGTATTTTCATGTGATGAATTTGAACATATGGTTAATGATTTTTTATTTTAATGTTTCACAGATGGGATTATTTTCAAGTTGGGAATGAATTAATTAAGGAGATGGATCATTTGGAAGCTTTTAAGATTGGATTAAGCACTTGGGCCAAATGGGTTGATTCCAACATTGAACCCTCAAAGACTAGAGTCTTGTTTCAGGGAATAGCTGCTTCTCATGTTGAGTAAGTTTAACTGTTTCTTCCACTCAGTGAATGTTTGGATTTTGGTTATTATCTTAATTGTACATGATGGTGGTTACTTAAAAGCATGCACATGGGTCTAGGTTTTCAAAGTATGTGCTAACTAAATGTTTATATGTGCAACTTAACAAACTCAATTCTGCATGAATTATAAGTAAGGTTTTATGCAGTCATGGATGTGGTCACGTTACAATCATTGCTATTGCAGAAAATTTCAGCCAAATGAAGTCTTACTTGTGGTCTATGAAGCACCGTCATAGATGCATACACTAGATACGACACTAACACATAGACACTGATAATTGCTTGAAATCTGAAGAAAAAAAAATGAATGTAAATTATATTTGATAGTTTCGTGTCGGTGTCAGACTCTCTCTGACACGTAATAGACACCGGACCGGACACGCCTTCAATTTGAAGTCCCAGTGCTACATAGATTGCAGCCTGTTGCGATCGTGGCTACATTAAACCCTCAATTCCATGGCTCAGATTCTAGTTGTGTGACCTTTTGTTAAAATTTTGATTATAAGTATTATGTGAAGAGAGATCATAGAAAGACATTTAAAGACACTGAATTTTATTACGATGAAATGGTAGTATTGATTATGAAATATGAAAGTATACTCAAAGACTCACTCTTTTTCCCTTTTCTTCTTTTCCTGAATGACATGAAAATTCTAGTGGAAAAGGATGCTTGAGACAAACTAAACCAGATCAAGGACCAATGTCACTTTACCCTGGTGTAGACACTGTAAAGACCATTATAAGTAAAATGGAGAAGCCAGTACAGTTGCTTGACATCACTTTGCTAACACAGTTAAGGAGGGATGGTCACCCATCTATCTACACCGGCCGCGGTGAAAGTTATGTCGACTGTAGTCACTGGTGTCTTGCCGGTGTTCCTGATACTTGGAATGAAATGTTGTATGCTGCTCTTGTTGAAGATTAGTGTTAATTTGGTTTCATTCTGTATGTCTATTATTTATGTTATTCTTTTGCTTGAGCATATAGCTACACAGGATTGCTAGAAATATGATGAGTTAACTTCAAGAAAATGTAAGTAGACATGCTAATGTTTCTTTGCACTCAGAAGGAATTGAATTGAATGTTCATTAGTTTTCTGGACCAAAATAGTCATATTGCCTATTTCTATCAATCACTCGCAGCATTTTTTATGTTTTTTGTGTTCAAATGGTAGAAAAGTCAAGTTTAGTTACGAATTATTGTAGGATCGAACTCAGACGCTAGCGAAGTCTGTCCCTTTTGTTGAAGTACATTAACTACTTGTGTCCAATCTGATGATTTATATTTTTTTTTTGTCATTTACTAATATTTTTTCTTTAGCAAAGTCGGTAGCCACAACCGTACGTCACAACCATGGGAAATACTTGGGTGTGATAGGCCTTTGGTGCCATTGGTTCATTTTAGATAAGAGAGAATGATGAATTAATGATTAAAATAAAATATTTAGATGAGAGAGAATAAGTGGTTAAGAGAGAAATATGAACGAACAAAAGTACCAATGACACCAAAAGTCACCCAAGTGCTACCCCACAACCATTGACTTTGAATATAAAATAATTTTAATAATTTTTTTTATCTTAAATCTACCTTATTTAGTGGGATAAAATTTGGTGGTTGTGGTTGTATTTTTCAATCTTAGATCTAATTAATTTTAGGTGACTGCCAACTAAATCATGTGGGAAAAATCTTCCCCCACTAGTAGGTGTAAATTATAATTTCCCCTAACTGCCCTCTGTTCAGAAATTGTTATACATCTATCATCAAACCTACATAAATTTATAATTATAAAATATGATGAGATAAGATAAAATGGGTCTTCAATAAAAAGCAATACATGTTCAAATACCGCTATTACATATATTTGATATACATTTGTGTGGCATATTAAATGTTAGTTTAAAGGGTTTTTGTTAAAGAGTCTTGCATCGGGTAAAATATGACATGAACGTGCGTTTATAAGTGGCGGAAATCTCCACCTCACAAGTTAGTTTTGTGGGGTTGTGTTGGGCACAACCACCATTTCTACCATTTTTAAGATGATATCAGAGCTCCTCTAAGATCCATTAGGTTATCTGTTATCAAGTTTTCGCTATCACACCATCCACCATTTAGAAAATTGCTCTTCTCCCAAAGGGAAATGCTCCCTCCCATACGAAGTACCCTAAATACCTCTGTGTGAGTTAAGTCACGCTCGATACATACCAGCGTGTCTTAAGTCACGTTGTGTGCTGTTAGATAGGGAGCTCACGGTGCTAAATTAGAGAACTACGAAATGGAGTGAAATATCTATTAACCATGTACAAGGTAGGGAAAAATAGGGAGCGTCTCACCGTTGCTTCCTAGTTGCAAGTCGTAAGAGCACCGGCCTAGGCATGGTGTTCGCCTGCCCCTGGCCATGTGTGGTGAATAGCCCTCCTAGGGTTTCTATCAACTTTGAAGGTGAGAAAAACACAAGAAGGGGGAGGGGGGTTGAATTGTGTTGGCTTTTTCTTTCTCAAAAACTTAGGTTAGTTCAGAATCAGATATTGATCAGATTTTGAAACTATTTTCAGAGTTGTTTTGCAGCGGATATAAAGTAAATGAGAGAGAGAGAGAGAGAGAGAGAGAGAGAGAGAGAGAGAGAGAGAGAGAGACACAAGCAATTTATCCTGGTTCCTTCCACAACCCGGAAGTAGTCCAGTCCCCTTGTTACTAACAAGAGATTTTTCACTATAATCACAAAGATTACAATTGCTCAAGCACAAAGCAAGAGACTTCCAATGCTCAAACACAAAGTAAGAGACTTCATATGCTCAAACACAAAATAAGAGGCTTCCTTGCTCAAACGCTAAGTAAGAGACTTCCTTGCTCAAACACTAATTAAGAGAGTTCCTTGCTCAAACACAAAGTAAGAGACTTTCTATGCTCAAACACAAAGTAAGAGACTTCTGGTTGCTCAAGCACACAGGCGAGTGATTTTTATCCAAACAGATTTACAAAGGAATATGTTTGAGTTGAACACTTGATATACTATCAGTGGTGTTCACAAGATACAACACAGATTCAGACTCTATACTTAAGAAATTCTAAGATAAAAAGGTTTTTAAGAATTTCTAAGTTATTTGATGACTTTCAGATTTGGCAGAATTGCGTTTCCAGAAAACAGAGTATGTTTTTCAGAGTCTTGAACTTTATCTTCTTTTTCAAATCTTCAATCATTATAGAGGAATAAAGAGCTGTTGAGAAGAGGCAGATTCATCAAAAGAGCCGTTGCAATAGAAGCTATATCCAGCATTAATTCCTTCCTGACATTGTGTGCGAAACAGAGGAACAGAGGAGTGGAATTTTGAATTGTTTCCTTAAAACAGGGAGAATTTTTCGTCAAAGGAGACAACTGTTGCAAAGAGCAGTTCTGACCATACAGTACTTTACTGTTGACAGTGACAGTTGTTGACTTCTGCGTTTCCTTAAAACTCAGACTTCAGAAGCTGGTCTTCAGACACTGTTCATCAGACGCACTTCTTCAGAAGCTGGTCTTCAGACGCACTGTTCATCAGACGCTGTCTTCAGAAGCTGGTCATCAGACGCTGTCTTCAGACGCACTGTTCATCAGACGCTGTCTTCAGAAGTTGGTCATCAGACGCTGTCTTCAGACACACTATTCATCAGACGCTGTCTTCAGTAGCTGGTCTTCAGACCCACCTTCAGACGCACCTTCAGACGCTGGTTTTTCAGACGCACCTTCAGACGCTGGTCTTTCAGATGCACCTTCAGACGCTGGTCTTTCAGACGCACCTTCAGACGCTGGTCTTTCAGACGCACCTTCAGACGCTGGTCTTTCAAACTTGCAACAAAAGCTTCAATATTTTCCTTTTGCTCTTAACTTGATCTTTCAGAACCACCATTAGATACAACAATTAATTATATGGTCTTGCACACTTAGAACAAGCATTAACATATCCAATTTTCTTTTTAACACTTTGTTATCATCAAAACTCAAAAGTGACTTGTTCATACATTTTGTTCCAACAATCTCCCCCTTTTTGATGATGACAAACATAAGTATTAATAGAAAATTGTTGTTAATTTAATTAACAAGCTGACTTCATGGTCTGAGGTTTGTAAGCTCCCCCTGAGTCTGATAATTCACAAGGTGAGGTTTGTAAGCTCCCCCTGAGTCTTATCCAGGTTAATTAAATTCAGTTTAAATCAAACAGATGAAAAATCAAACTGTTTCTGAGTGATTTTTCACAAAATTATCTCACAAAGGCTAAGAGATGAGAAGCTGTTCTCCTAAGTTAATTATTTATCAGAAATTAACTTATATTTTGTAAGCTCAGAGCCTGAAATACTTGTTACTTTTAGTCCCCCTTTTGTCATCAAAAAAAAAAAGAAAATTCAAGAATTTTAAGACACAAGAGAGTTTAAAACGTGAGATAAAAATGTTCAGAGCATTTTGTTCAGTACCACTGAACTGTTTCAGACACAATTGTTCAGAACATATGGTTCAGTACTACTGAACGTTTTCAGACAGAATTGAGAGTTTTTAAATGGGTCTGAAAACTGAACATATAAGATGAGAGATTGAAAGTGTGACTGCGTTTTGAGTGTTTTTGTTAAAACGTTTCAGAAATTGAGAACAGAAAAACATAAAACACAACTGCACATTAATGACTTTAGGAGGGGCAAAGTACAACTTTCAAAACTAACTCATCACTGCCCAGCAGTTATAACTTAGATTCTGACCATGTGTTAGACAACTGTTCAGATTCACTCTCATTAGTGGGCCACATGTAAAGTGTCCACTTATAATGAGTTTTTATCAGAAGTCAAAAATTCAGATTCTGAAACTCAGACTCTGATGTCTTCAGAAGCTGAACTTTCTTCAGACTCTCAAAGTGAGTGTCTGTTAAGTCTTAGCTTCTGATGAACTTCAAATTCTCAGTTTCTAATCAGAGTCAGGCAATTTTTTTTCAAGAGATAAAATGCATGTTCAGATTTTTTTTAATAAAATTAAATCTATCTTCTGAACATAATCTCTAATAAAATGATGTTTAATTTCAATATGCTTGGCTCTTGAATGAAGAATTGGATTTTTAGACAAACAGATAGCAGCAGTATTATAACAAAGATGGGTATGCTGTTTTCATGAATCTGATAGTCTTACACATTGGTGTAGAAGTTGTTAAGTATAACAGAGAACTAATCATACCTCTGTTGAGCTTCTGATATACCTCTCCTTGTTCATTCAGGTTGTTTCTGAACACCCATTTTGTTCCAACAATGTTCTTGATTGGCTTCAGGAGAAGTGTCAGCTTCTGAGAGTTTTCCAGCTTGGAGGATTTTCATCTTCTGGACTTTCTTCAGGCTCAGAAATCTGTTCAGGTTCTGAAGTGTCCTCTGAGAGCTGAAGATCTTCAAAAATCTCAATAGCTCAGTACCAATGATCTAGTCTTTTTGGTTTCCTCCAAATCTCTCAGTTCCTCCCTCTTTCATGGTCAGGGTTTGGAACATAGACTTTCCTTCTGTCATGTAATGCCAGCAGCCACTGCCCAGGTACCAAGACTTCTCCTTTTCTTTGGCTGTTCAGCATATCTGCAACAGAAATAATTTCAGACCTAGGTACCCATATCTTTATGGGTCCTCTTGGGTTAGTTCTGAAAGGTTTAGTCTTTTATTGCACCTTATGTCTGGAGTTATAGGACTCAGACTTGTTCAGATACCTTGTATATGAATCCTTTAATCTTGAATAAGTCTTAGTATCAGACACTGAGTTCTTCAGAACCTGAGCTTTCAATGGTCTTGACTCAGATTTCTTCAGAACCTTAGACTTGAAGGTCTTTGGTTCTGAGCTTTTTAGAGTTTGAACCTTTGAAGAATTTGATTCTGTTTTCTTCAGAACTTTGGACTTAAGAGTCTTTGATTTTGATTTGTTCAGAATCTTGGATTCAGAAGTAGTAGGTTCTGATTTGTTAAGAACTTCAGTTTTGCCTGCTCCTGACACAAAGCAAACTTTCAGACCTTTCTTAATACAATAAGAGTCAGATGACAGATTGGCTTTCTTTTGTATCCTTTGTCTGACATTCTGAGATTTAAAAGGTTTTGTATCTTTTGAAGATTTCATAAACACAACCTTTTGAAAATTTGAGTTTGAATTTTTCAGAGTCTGAGACTTGCTTGTCTTAGGTTCTGAACTCTTCAGACTTTGAACCTTTTCAGATTTAAAGTCTGTTTTCCTCATAGTCTTAGACTTAGAACCTTTTGGTTTAAACTTTGGCAAAGTTTTAGATTTTGCCTTCATCTTTCCCTTAGGTTCAGAAGTTTTGGATTCTGAGTTGTTCAGAACTTCAGAATCAACAGTCTATGTTTCTGGTAAATTCTGTTTCTCAGAAATCTCAGATGCAGGTACAAAATACACCTTGGTGCCTTTTATAATATCTCCAGAACATGATGGTATATTTGTTTCTTTTGAATAATTGAATGAATCATTTTTGAAACCAATACCTTCTCCTCTATTTCTGCTAATATTATAAATCATAGAAGCAATCTTACTTCTGTTGATTCCAGTTAAGATAAAATCCTGAAGTGCAATTTCTTGTTCACTTGGAACTTCATCAATTTTCTTACGAACCATTTCTCTGATTCTGAAGTTGGAGATTCTCATCAGCCAGCAAGTTATGTTTCATTTTCAAAGATTTTAATTGAATCAACTTGCTTCTGAGGTGGTTCATAAGATCCTTAACTGTATCAACAAGCTCAGAATGAGTAAGTTCAGAATATACCTCATCTTCTTCTTCAGAGTCTGATCCTGACTCTTCATCAGAAGATGTTGTAGCAATTAGAGCTGCATTTGCTTCTTCTTCATCTTCATTCTCAGACTCAGATTCATTGTCAAGCTCTTCTCATGTAGCCATAAGACTTTTCTTGAATCTGTCTTTGAAGTTGCTTGATTTTGAGTTGGTCTTTCTGGATTTCTCCTTTGATTTGTCCTTTTGAAGATCTGGACAATCAACTATCAAATGACCACTTTTCTTGCAGTTGTAGCAACCTTTCTGTTCCTTCTTGGAACCAGATCCTTTGAAGTTGTTGCTCCTGTTAGAGAACTTCTTTTGTCTTTTCATCAAGTACTGAATTCTTTTAGAAAGCCTAGCTAGCTCCTCAGCATCTGAATCTTCTTCAGAACTTCCCTCAGGAGATTCTTCATCAGATTCTGAAGCTTTTAGGGCAATTGAAGACTTTCCTTTGGATTTAAGTGTTATAGACTCAGATTTTCTAACAGGTTCATCTTCATTGAGTCCTAGTTCATGCACTTTGAGAGAGCTTATAAGATCTTCAATACTTAGAGTATTTAGATCTTTAGCTTCCTCAATAGCAGTCACTTTAGGTCTCCATTTAGATGGCAGACTTTTGAGGATCTTGTTCACATGATCAGCAGTAGTATAACTTTTCTTCAGAATCTGAAGTCCAGAAACCAGAGTCTGAAATCTTGAGAACATAGTCTCAATATTTTCATCCTCCTTCTTTTTGGAACAGCTCATACTGCTGAACCAGAAGATTTGCTTTTGCTTCTCTAACCTTTTTGTTTCCTTCATAGTTAGAGCAGAGAGAGGTGAAGATGGCTTTTGCTGTTGATTTATCACTTAGCTTAAGATACTCATTGTGGGGTAGAGAGTCCACAATGATACTTCTTACATTGTGATGCTTTCTGTAGATCATTCTTTCAGCATCAGTAAGGCCTCTTCTATTAACAGCTACTCCTTCTTCATCAACTGGTATAATTATACCATCTTCAATGATGTCCCATATACTATCATCTATTCCAATGATATGACTATACATCTTGCTTTTTTCACCATGAAAATTTCTCAGGATCACCAGTAAACATAGGAGGTTTATGGTGTGAGTGAGATTTCCTTTCATCTGTACCATAATCACCACCACCACTTCTGGATGTGGATTCACCAGAAGACATGTTTTTCTCAGTATCTTTACTAACTCACTATTAGGTGATTGAATATCAGAACTGGAGCTCTGATACCAACTGAAGGTGAGAAAAACACAAGAAGGGGGGGGGGGGGGTTGAATTGTGTTGGCTTTTTCTTTCTCAAAAACTTAGGTTAGTTCAGAATCAGATATTGATCAGATTCTGAAACTATTTTCAGAGTTGTTTTGCAGCGGATATAAAGTAAATGTGAGAGAGAGAGAGAGAGAGAAACAAGCAATTTATCCTGGTTCATTCCACAACTTGGAAGTAGTCCAGTCCCCTTGTTACTAACAAGAGATTTTTCACTATAATCACAAAGATTACAATTGCTCAAGCACAAAGCAAGAGACTTCCAATGCTCAAACACAAAGTAAGAGACTTCCTATGCTCAAACACAAAGTAAGAGACTTCCTTGCTCAAACACTAAGTAAGAGACTTAAATGCTCAAACACTAAGTAAGAGACTTCCTTGCTCAAACACAAAGTAAGAAACTTTCTATGCTCAAACACAAAGTAAGAGACTTCTGGTTGCTCAAGCACACAGGCGAGTGACTTTGATTCAAACAAAGGAATATGTTTGAGTTGAACACTTGATATACTATCAGTGGTGTTCACAAAATACAACACAGATTCAGACTCTATACTTAAGAAATTCTAAGATAAAAAGGTTTGTAAGAATTTCTAAGTTATTTGATGACTTTCAGATTTGGCAGAATTGCGTTTCCAGAAAACAGAGTATGTTTTTCAGAGTCTTGAACTTTATCTTCTTCTTCAAATCTTCAATCCTTTATAGAGGAATAAAGAGCTGTTGAGAAGAGCCAGATTCATCAAAAGAGCCATTGCAATAGAAGCTATATCCAGCATTAATTCCTTCTTGACATTGTGTGCGAAACAAAGGAACAGAGGAATGGAATTTTGAATTGTTTCCTTAAAACAGGGAGAATGTTTCGTCCAAGGAGACAACTGTTGCAAAGAGCAGTTTTGACCGTACAGTACTTTACTGTTGACAGTGACAGTTGTTGACTTCTGCGTTTCCTTAAAACTCAGACTTCAGAAGCTGGTCTTCAGACACTGTTCATCAGACGCACTTCTTCAGAAGCTGGTCTTCAGACGCACTATTCATCAGACGCTGTCTTCAGAAGCTGGTCATCAGACGCTGTCTTCAGACGCACTGTTCATCAGACGCTGTCTTCATAAGCTGGTCATCAGACACTGTCTTCAGACGCACTGTTCATCAGACGCTGTCTTCAGAAGCTGGTCTTCAGACGCACCTTCAGACGCTGGTTTTTCAGACACACCTTCAGACGCTGGTCTTTCAGACGCACCTTCAGACGCTGGTCTTTCAGAAGCACCTTCAGACGATGGTCTTTCAGACGCACCTTCAGACGCTGGTCTTTCAGACGCACACTCAGACGTTGGTCTTTCAGACTTGCAACACAAGCTTCAATATTTTCCTTTTGCTCTTAACTTGATCTTTCAGAACCACCATTAGATACAACAATTAATTATATGGTCCTGCAGACTTAGAACAAGCATTAACATATCCAATTTTCTTTTTAACACTTTGTTATCATCAAAACTCAAAAGAGACTTGTTCATACATTTTGTTCCAACAATCTCCCCCTTTTTGATGATGACGAACATAAGTATTAATAGAAAATTGTTGTTAATTTAATTAACAAGTTGACTTCAGGGTCTGAGGTTTGTAAGCTCCCCCTGAGTCTTATCCAGGTTAATTAAATTCAGTTTAAATCAACGACGAATATAAAGAGCAAGAACAATAAAGTGCAAAAAAAATAAGAACACTAAGCTTAGAACACTGTAAAACTTTGATTTCAATTCAAAGTAAGTTCACAAACATTTCAAGATGTTTTACAAGTCTGATATGATGCCAATCTATAGCCTAGAGTCTCAGACAAATCATTAAACTCGGATTAGAAGTCAATAATGAGCAAACTCTAAGCCCAAATAATGAAGAAAATGAAAAATTTTCAAATGCTGAAAAAAGAGTACGACCGTGCGCCCAAAGAGCACGACCGTTACCGTGAATTTTCGAATAGGTTGGTTTATTTATGGTGTTTTTAGCATTTATTGGCTCATTATGGTGATAAGTTCTAAAAAATAATAATTTTTATTGAATTTAAATGCTAAAAACACCATAAACTACAACTTATCACCAACCTAGTTGGGATGTTTCTAACTCTCCCTAATGCCAACCTATCTCTAGGCTTATAAAAAAATTACAAAATTATATCATTGTATAGAAAATTTGTAATACCCCAACATCTATAAATCATATATACTAGTTATCTATGTATCTTTGTATTTTTTTTTTTACTAAATGTGTCTTTTTATTTTGAAACAAATTTATATTTTTTCAACATTATCAAAATGTATGCGACCAAACAAACATTCAAAATTTTAATAAAGAATATGGATTCAATAATTTATCTTAAAATGAATTCGGTTCTTTACAAAGAAAATTATCCAATAGTTTTTAGTGGAGACATCATGTAATTTCTTAATATAAAAACAACTGTTCAATGACTAATTTATAAAATAAAAAATAGTGGTGGCGGCTGCTTCTAATATAATGCATGTGCATCCATCCTGGGCTTTATGATTTTAATGAACTTTTCATGAGTGGAAAATGTTCCTACCTTCCGTTCTTAATTATACGACATTTTTGAGAAAAAAATTTGTTCTTTTTTATAAGACTCATTTGGTATTTTTAATTACATTAATTATTTTTTACCAATATAACCTTATTTATTTTGCATCTTTTTCTTCGGTCAACAATAAATACTATGTTGAAAACATAAACCAACATAAATTTGTAAAAACAATAATAATTATATACAAATTTATTATTACTACCAACTTTTTTTAATTCTCGTGATTTATTATTACTACCAACTTATATTTAAAGACGGAGGTAATAATATATACCTTAAAGGCACATGCTAAGGTATTAAAAGGAGAAATGATAAACCAAAAATTGTGTTAATTTATTTTTTAAAAGGTTAAAAGTTGAGTTTTTTCAATAAATGTGTTATTTGTGTGGAACTCTTTGGACATATGTTAGCATGACCTTTGATTAATTTATTACTTTGATTAATTAATTTTACAGTCATGCTTGTATGTGTCCTTAAGACACTTGTTAAGGGTTTCACAAATGATAAGTCTTGTTTATTGAAAAAAAATTAATTTTCAATCTTCTGAAAAATAAATTAGCACAATTTTCAATAGATAATTTATATCTTCAGTACCTTAACAAGTGCCCTAAAGTCACATGTTATAATTTCCTTTTATTTCAACTCTACTTCAAATCTATATTATGGACATCTTCCAAAGTTCATTATACTCTATATTTATGACAATGGTTAACACTAATATATTTTGTAACAAAAAAAAATAGTTTTGTAAAATTGTTGGACGCTTTTTATGGAGAATGCTAATGAGTGTCTTTGAGGCATTGGTTAAAGTACTAAACTAAGTAAATTTGCATAAAAAAGTTGTGTAATTATTGCTAAGAAACAAGTAAAGACTTGTATTTCAAAGACAAAGTTTTTATTAATGAAATCCTTAACCAATGTCCTTAAGACACTGGTTAGCAAGACCCATAATAATAGTATTGTTATTGTTTTTATTGAACACTTCATTTAAATTCGCATCATGGATTTTGCATATGATTTGAATTCTCTCCATTAAAAATTTCTTCAAGTTTTCTCAAGTGGAATCTCATTCATCAAACATAAGAGAGAATGTGAGAATTAAATGGTAAAGAAAAATAGTTATTGTATTTTAATGGTGGAGATTGAAAATGGAGAAAATTTAGAGAATTTTCAACTAAGAGAATCTAAATGTAGATTTCAAATGACATTTATATTATTATTACGGATAAAAAATATAAATATAGGAGAGAGAATCATTTTCGTCACAATAATTTTTGTTTATATTAGTATTACCGTGACCTGTATGCTTGAAGTCAAATCTTGTTTCCCTGTCACAAAGCATTTTTCCTTTAAGAAAAAAGTCAAGTCTTGTCAAGCACAAATTTGTTCAAGAAAATTTTGTCTTGACTTCTTAGATTCGTTCAGCCATGAAGGTTCTTAATTCGTAGAATTTAATTTATCATCTATCCCGCAGCCACCGGCATATATATAGTTTTTAGGTATTTGATCGTCTTAGAGTATCTTTGATATGTTAAACGACAAGCATATACAGTAAACACACGTGAGAACGGTATAAGATAGAACAACACAACACAATACAATACAGAACAACACATGAGAAACTTTTATAGTACTATTGAACAATTTTTTGTCTTATACAATTTTTGTTGGACAAAAAACTATTTTGATATTTTAGATAACTTGTACATTTGATAAAAAGTTGTATTGTGGTTTAGTGAGGGACAAGAATTTAAGTTTTTGTCATGGTCCTTACCCCTTAGTTTGTCATTTCCCTCGAACAATTTTTTAATCAAACATTACATAAATAGGGCTGTTTTGTCATGTCCTTCATCTTTTTAACGCACCCTTACATACATTCAAAACACCTTATTTGGTAATATAAATGAATCGCACCAAATATTTTGTAATCACACTTTATAATTATTTAAATTACTCAACTATATTTTATAAATATCCATATCACCCATAAAAAACTTTAAAATGTGTTATATTGAGCACCATATTATGTCTCATATGTATACTTTACATAAAAAAAGATCTTATGTATTTTAATTAAGATAAACAAAGGCCTATACCTAATAGTGAAATGTTAGATAGGGAGCATATCACTAGTGGAAAATATACATTTTACAACATGGTCAAAAACGTTTTCACAACAGTTGAAATAATACCTGATGTAATAGTTAACACGGTGGCATTTTTGAAATTACTAACAACGTTTTCACATCAGTCGAAAGGAATAACTGATGGGAAAAGTGAATGATAAAAAGTTTTCACAACAGTTGATAGAATACCTGTAGGGAAAGATACACGCGGTGGCAATTTCGTTATTTTGGTGAATTAGCTTTTACATCAGGTGTATAATACCTGTAGGGAAAAAGCCTTTCAATAATAATTTTCCCTTTTCTCTCATCCATTACTCATCTGTTCCTCATCCATTGGTAAACCCTAGCCTTTTCTCTCATCCATTCCTAAACCCATCTTCCTCAGACCCCATTAAACGCAAACCCCATTCTGAAAACGTTCACGCGAAAACGCTCATTCTCCATTCTGAAAACGTTCACGCAAACGCTCATTCCCCATATTCTGAAAACGTTCACGCAAACGTTCATTCTGAAACTCCATTCTCCATTCTCCATTCTCCATTCTGAAAACGCTTCCCCATTCGTAAACCCTTTTCCCTTTTCTCTCATCCATTCGTAAACCCTCTTCCTCAGACGCAACTGTTCACGCGATTGGAGTACTGTTCACATCGCTAAGATCGCTTCTCTGATTCCTCAAGATGTTAAGGAGAAAGCTTTGAAGGAGAAGAAAGCTCCGGTGATTGATGTTACTCAGTTTGGGTATTTTAAGCTTTTAGGGAAAGGTGTTTTGCGCAGAATCAGCCTTTTGTTGTGAAGACGAAGCTGATTTCGAAGATTGCGGAGAAGAAGATTAAGGAAGCTGGTGGTGCTGTTGTTCTTACTGCTTAGGTTTTTTTTTGTTTTGTTGCTTTTGAACAATTTTATGTTATTTATTTTCCTAGATTTGAACTTGAGATTATGTTGGTTTTGTTTTGGTTTGATTATGAAAAACTACATATTCCAGTGATAATGATATACTATGCTTCTGATACCTAGTTTATCAATTATGCGATGAGCGATTTAAGTGTTGGGACAATCACGTGTTTCAGGTTATGTTGATTTTGTTTTGGTTAAAATGTTGTTATATGCTTTTGTTGTCCAGTTGTTTGTTTATGATATTGATTTTGGTTACAAATTTTTTGTTATGTTATTATTTTTTATAATTTGTGCAATGTGTGTTATTATTGTTGGGAAAATATGTTTTTAGGATATGTTTGGATTGATGGTATATGGTATATGTTTTTGTTGATTCTGATTTAGTCAAATTTGAATCTAATTTTGGGAATATAGGTTTAGAATATTTGATTTTGATTTGGGTTATTGTGAGTTTACTAAGAAGGTTTACAATATTTTGATTTTGATTTGGGTTACAGTGTTCTATTTAAAAGCAAAAATTCATTTAATGTGTTTATGCTCCCCCAATTTCAATTTTTGAATATGGTTTCAGATCTGAGTATGATACACTTGGTACTTCTATCAAAGCCGCAGTTGTTTATCTCGCTACAGCATTAGTAAAGGTTGCTGCTAATTACACTTCTCTACTCTTTTTTACATCTCCAAACATAATTAACTGTCTAACTATTTTTTTATTTTTTATTTTTTTGTTTTCCTTTCTCTGCTAGCTTATTTTTTTTGTTTTCCTTGCAGGTTAGCTGTCATTAGTTCAGTATCAGTGTCTATAAAAAATATGAACAGTTCACTATTCCTATATTAACTGAAAAAAAGTTCTACAGATAGCTACTCGAGCAGGTGGTTTATCAGCTCTTATTGTTGTTGGTATGGCTGTAATTGGTATAGCAGTCCTTTATGCCACATTTTATGTTTGGCTGGGAGTGGGCACACCTGGTTCAATGAAGGTCACTGATTGTATGTGCAGACTTCTCCCTGAACTTATTTATTATAATGAATGGAAATTTTCTTTTTAAAATGTTTGAAGTTTAGATGTTGTTATCAATAACATATATGAGTGCTATTATGTTTCATTGGTATACTTCCAAACTATTTTTCCATTTGGTAAGTGTGTATGATTTGGTGATTTTTTATCTGTGTATGGATCTGATTGTGGTCACGAATGATTTCTAGATGTACTGAAAAATCCAAAAGATGTATGTCATTTTCACCCCTAAATGTGTTCTGTATCCAGTTTTATCATAGTTAGCTGAAGTGGGTATATTCGACTTTAGCTTGAAATGAATTGCAACTGATTTGACTGCACCATGATTTTGTCTTTACTGCTAGGGATGGGAGCATTACCTGCATCTTTTGGCTTATATTCTCTCTCCTCTCTCTCTATTTGATTTTTAAACATTTTTTCTTTTCCGTCAGTGCCTCTTCTCCTAGTTGGATATGGATTTGGTGCCTCCTTTGTCGCACTGTTTGCTCAGTTGGGTGGTGGAATATATACTAAAGCAGCTGATGTTGGGGCAGACCTTGTTGGAAAAGTAGAACAGGGAATACCTGAAGATGACCCTAGAAATCCTGCTGTTATTGCTGATCTGGTAATTGTTCAATTGTTGTTTACTTCATTTGGAAGGGTCCACACTCTGCACATTCAAATTGATGCTTATGTCAATCCAGGGTTTCCGTAGATTACTACTTGTTTTTCTCAGGGCCATAGGATAGTACGTTAAATTTTAAAATCAAAATAAGTTTATAAGTAACAGAAACAGTATATCTACTTACTATTGTTCATGTTTAAGTTACATTGATGTTTTACATGGTCATATTTAAAGGTGTTGATGTTAGACGGGTTGACTTTTACTCTGATTTAATTTACTTGAAGGTTTTCTTTGATTTTAATTCCTAAGACCTAGATATTTGCATTTGTTGTTTTGTGGAAGAAGCTTATGGGATTTATCACTTCTATGGTCATTGTTTTGGTTTTGTTAAACTATTTAATAACCAGAGAAGAAAGTATGTGATAGAAATTGGTATCTATATTGGTAAATTTAGGAAAAAAAAAACAATTTTATTATAATTAAATCCTGCAATTCTGTATTAAAACAGAGGAATGGTGGAATTACAGAATATCACACAAGAAACTGACTTAGGCACTAAGAACAGATTGGTCTGCGGTTACCGGAAAATTCCCTTCCAAGAAATTCGAGAGTCTTGGTCTCTCCCTTCCAAGAATTAGAGAGAGGTCTCTCCCTCTTATAACCATTCAATAACTATCCAAATAACCACTTTCCTCTTTCCTTTCTCAATTTATTCATAAAAATAAATAAAATAACTGACAAATAATAAAAACATAACTGCCATAATAAGAAGTTTAACAGTATGGTACATAACAAACTTATTGTAGAGATGCCCATTGGAGATATTTTTATTTCAGTGTATCTTAAATTTAAGAACTCTAATATTAAGCTTCAAGCCAAGAATATTGAAGATATTAAGAAAATTTTGTGAACATCATTAAATAATTGATATACATACACGGAGATTTTGTAAAATTGTTTCATACTCATAAAATTATAAACATAAGGCAAATGAAAAGAACTGTTTGCTGTTTATAATTTCTGTGGCCTTTGTGTTTGCTTCTTTCTGTCTTTACTTTTTTCCCCCCTAGTCCTCTACTTCCAGTGGTATCATAATGATTCTGGTTTGATTCTAAGGTTGGAGACAATGTGGGAGATTGTGCTGCTAGAGGTGCTGATCTTTTTGAAAGCATTGCAGCTGAAATAATCAGTGCCATGATACTAGGGGGAACAATGGCACAATGCTGTAAAATCAAAGGCAAGTACCCAGTTACTCCATATTGTCTCTTTATTGCTTTCTTTTTAGTTTTCACCGAGTTGTATGCATAATTTGATGTTTTTTCTTCTGAATCAGATCCATCTGGCTTCATCTTGTTTCCTCTTGTTGTCCACTCATTTGATCTGGTAGTTTCATCTGTGGGAATATTTTCTATTCGGGGCACACGTGAATCTGGAGTAATGACTCCTATTGAAGATCCTATGGCAATTCTTCAGAAAGGATATTCTGTTACAATAGTTTTAGCTGTTCTGGCATTTGGTCTGGTAATAGTTAATCTTCATTTATGATATTTAAATTTGGTTTTTCTAAGTTATCTGGGTTGGCCGAGCATACTGTGTTCTATTAGCTGTAATTTTTTTTGTCATTGAAATTGAAATATGCAATTTCTGTTTAGGATTGCACCACAAAGTATCTTCAACCTTTTCAAATTATTTCACACCTTCTATTGCTCTTACTGTTTAAATTTAATTACTCTGCAGTCTACCCGGTGGTTACTTTATGTTGAGCAAGCACCTTCAGCATGGTTCAATTTTGCTTTGTGCGGGTTGATTGGTATTATCACAGCGTACATTTTTGTCTGGATCACCAAGTATTATACTGACTACAAGCATGAGCCTGTGCGCACATTAGCCCTTTCTAGCTCTACTGGCCATGGGACTAACATAATTTGCTGGGGTTAGTTTGGGGCTGGAATCTACTGGTCTTCCAATCCTTGTCATCAGTGTGGCGATTGTCTCAGCCTACTGGCTGGGCCAGACTGCTGGACTAATAGATGAAACAGGAAACCCAACTGGTGGGCTGTTTGGCACAGCTGTAGCAACAATGGGAATGCTTAGCACTGCTGCTTATATTCTTACCATGGATATGTTTGGCCCGATAGCTGATAATGCTGGAGGAATTGTAGAAATGAGTCAGCAGGTAGTTCTGGCCAGAACAAATATTTTCCATACTGTTATATTTGAGATTTCTCGTGGTACGTATACTGACATTACCTATTATCAGCCTGAAAGTGTCCGAGAGATTACTGATGTCCTTGATGCCGTGGGTAACACAACCAAAGCCACCACCAAAGGATTTGCCATTGGTTCTGCTGCGCTTGCCTCTTTCCTTCTGTTTAGTGCTTACATGGATGAGGTTTCTTCATTTTCTCGCGAACCTTTTAAACAGGTGAGCAGAACTGGCTCCCATCTTATTAGGCTATTAAAAGTTAATGCAATTGAGGGAAAAGGAGAGGAAGTGTGATTTGAGTCTGAAAACATGATTATTGCAGGTTGATATTGCCATTCCA
Organism: Medicago ruthenica; assembly: GCA_018208015.1. Classification (NCBI taxonomy): domain Eukaryota; kingdom Viridiplantae; phylum Streptophyta; class Magnoliopsida; order Fabales; family Fabaceae; genus Medicago; species Medicago ruthenica. The sequence goes on along the minus strand of CM031372.1, from coordinate 80,230,069 downwards.
GAAGTTTTCGTTGGTGGGTTGCTGGGTGCCATGCTTATATTTGTCTTTAGTGCTTAGGCTTGTGCTGCTGTTGGCCGAACTGCACAGGAGGTTGTTAATGAAGTAAGAAGGCAGTTCATTGAGAGGCCTGGTATAATGGTGAGTTTAAGTTTGTAAAGTAATGTTGAGTATGTTAGTTATGTTTTGAATCTTCTGTTTTTTTTTTCCTTCTGTTAATGACTTGATGCTTTCTACAGGATTACAAGGAGAAACCGGATTATGCTCGATGTGTTGCAATTGTAGCATCTGCATCATTAAGAGAGATGATAAAACCTGGTGCTTTGGCAATCATTTCGCCTATTGTAGTTGGTGAGTTTACTTCTGTTTTTTAAACTGCTTCTCTAACACTATCCTCCCTCTCTTCAATAGCACAATTCAAACCTTTAACTGATATAGCATAAGGCAAGTTAGTTAAACATGCACCTAATATATCAGCAATCATAACCATCACAACTTCAAACAGCCTCTCACTTGTATTATGGTCTTTTACAACATCTTGATTCAACAGCAGAATGGTTTTGCTTATTCTGTACATTGCATTGGATGCCAATACTTTAATAGGCCATGCTGAAGGACTTACCTTAATACACACAAGATAATATTTTGTTTTATATTTTTCATTCCTTGTTTTCGCAAACTCAGCTAATGTCTCAAGTGTCTCTTTGGGAGTCTTGTTTTGAAGGGAGAGTTTACAAAGATCTACATCTAGCCACTTTCCATAGAGATCAGCTCCAATCCAAACAATTTCAGCTGTTTTTCTAAGTTTAATCAATTTCCCTTCTTTGTCAATGTTATTTTCGATGAACTTCACATAAGGTAGGGCTTCATTTAGAGTACTAATCAAATTTTTCACCAAACACTTCTCCATATTTGGAAGTGCAACTATAATGCTTGCTAGTGTGACAATAGGAAGTGACCAACTATATGGAGGTTCTACACCATGCAAAGGAAGAATTTGGTCACAATCAAATTCTCCGACTCCTTTAAATCCTTGCAACATTGAACATTTTTTTTCTAACAATTCAATAACAAGTTTTGGCTGCTTTTTTTCACCTTGTTCAACCCAATGGGTAGTTGCATCACAATTAGCTTTCATCATCACCTCAACCAACTCTTCCTCACCTTCGAGATGCAGAATAAACCGTCTTAGGTCCTGCTTTCTGCCTGTTCCTAAACCCGAATCTGTACCATTGAATTTTGATTTCCAATTCTTGAAATATTCACAAAATCCCAAGATCCACAACATAGGGTAAATCGAAACAAATTGTGCAGCTTTACACACTCTAACCATCCCCATCTGTAGTTTAATACAGAAACACAACAGAATCAGTTTCACATCATGAGCCAACTTCCTAAACCACCGGTTACCAATCCGAAAACTAATCGGACTCTCTCGAAACACCACTAAACTTGAACTATAAGAATCAAGATTATAGACCATTTGTAATCTTCATAGTGTTAGAGAAGCAGTTTATGTTCTTGGTACAGTTTATCCAAGTAACAAGTCCATTTAGGTCCATGTTCTCTACACTACTTTGGTTAAGTTTCATTATTATTTTTTTGGATAGAAAAATGTTACCAAGTTAGAAGTTATATTAGTGCTTATGCATTAATTAAGTTGATGTTATATGCTACAGGGTGCATGTTCCATGGCAAACCACTGTATGTTGATTTTGCTCAGAAGAAAGAGGATAGAAAAAGACTATTGCAGCACAAGCATGCTCAGAAACTAGAAGGATTAACAAAACATTTTGTAATTAAGTTGATATGTATTTTCTTTAATATATTGTATTGATATGTATTTTTTTTAATATTTTGGAATATTGATGTGAAAAGTTGCGGATTGATTATGTAATATCAAATTAGATAATATAACTTCCTTTTTGGCATTAAAATTATCCATATTTGTTTTTATATTTTTAATATAAAAGAAAAGAGCAAGTGTTAAGCTTATTTATTAAGCAATTTAAAAAAAAAATATATAGATTTCGCATCAGTCCTTAACTTATACCTGATGTGAAAAACACATATTTTACATCAGTCCTTAACTTATACCTGATGTGAAAACCCGCTTTGTCAAATTTTAAAGTGCATCTATTACAACAGTTGAAATAGAACTGATGTAGAAAATAGGTTTTCACATCAGTCCGTACCCGATGTAAAAAGTAGTGCACATACTACATCAAGCCACCTTACATCGGTTGGCAACTGATGTAAAAAGTCATTTTCGACTGATGTAAAAAGTCATTTCTGTAGTAGTGTATTTTTTAAGTACAACAGTGCTAAATTAGAGAACTACGAAATGGAGTGAAATATCCATTAACCACGTACAAGGTGTTCAACTCATTACAATGCAAATAATTTTTAGAGCATTTTCAAGCACTTCAACGAACACAAACACCATTCGAAAAACGACGAACCAGGGAAAAATAGGGAGCGCCACCGTTGCTTCCTTGTTGCAAGTCATAAGAGCACCGGTCTACGCATGGCGTTCGCCTGCCCCTGGCCATGTGTGGCGAATAGCCCTCCTAGGGTTTCTATCAACACTTCTCATCAGCAACAACAATTATCATTTGCACATGTGCTAAATTCCTCCACAATCACTTCAACCGAACACTATCCCTTCCAGCAATTAAAGGGGATATTTTACGTATGAAAATCACATAGGATGCATGTCAAAGGTATTGAAGCTTGCAAGCGCAACCTCAGTGGAATATTAGTTCTGAACAAAGCAGACAAATCCTAAATTTTAAAGAGATCAAAGAGAAATTTTTGAAACAATATAAGACTTCAGGGTCTTGGAAAATGATTTCACTTGGAAAAAGTTTTTATGAGTTCTCGTTTTCCTCTTATGAAGATTTACGCCTGGTTCTAGCCATGGGAACAATCAACATGAAATCGGGAGTCATTCGCCTTTCCCAATGGATGAAGGACTTTAATGTTTATACTAACTGTCAAACGCATGCTCAAGTATGGATTCAATTAATTGAATTGCCCCAGGAATATCGTTAGGATCGCACTTTGTGTGAGATTGCGAGTGTTGTACGTACACCAGTCATCATTGATAGCGTCACTCATAATAGATTATTTGGTTACTACACGCGCATATAGGTAGATATGAATCTCTCACGTCGCCTATTTCATGAAATACTTGTGGAAAGGGAGGCTTTTACTTTTAATGTGAAGGTTCAATATGAATGGCTTACAAAATGGGATGGTTGACAAGGAAAAATTAGTGAAATTAGACAAAGGGAAACATCCAGAAAAAATTCAAAAGTAAACAGTTCAAGCTTGGCAAGAAAGGAAAATCATGCAGACATCGATTCGTCTAGAGCTTTTGAAAAACTGATTGAGAGGAATGAGGATGTGAATTCTAATGTGCAAGAAGTTGTTGTGGTTCAACCTGTTACAGACGTACCCTGGTCATAGTTAATGCGTAGTATGAGGTTGCTATTACTACGGTTACTGAAATTGCCACTGTTGTGCACATTACAAATGATGAAAGTGTAGAGATAAACTATGAGGCACTTGAGATTGAGAATGTTGTAGAGGAGCAACTGTAGGTTGTTGATGGAGTTGAGGAAGAATTTGAGAAGAATCAGAATGTTGAGGTTGTTGGTGACACTTGTTTGGAGAATGACATACATGAGCATCAAGTTGCTAGTGTTTCTAATGATATTGAGCATGAACATTAAATTGTTTCAGAGACGCCGCAGGAAGTATCACCAACACATCCAATTTTGAGCAACGTTTCTCAAAAAGATCTTGCAATTATTCATGAGGGTTTTGACTTTAGAAATGCCGAAGAAAATGTTGATAATACAAGTTTCACACTTTACATATCGAAAAGTCATCGAAAAAAGATGAAGTCCAAAATAGGGAATATCAAATACAATATCTGATACAAGGGTGAGCATATCAAACATTACTTATGAAGTTTCTCTTGTCGTTCCATCTTCTTCGACTGAGTATGTTATGGTTTGATAAAATTCGTCAGATGAGAAAATTCCCTTGTTTTTAAAATATGATTTTTAGGGGTCGCCTAATGATGAGTGTCGCGGAGCCGTCGGAAGCAAATTAGGAATATTGCTGGTGGAAAAGGTGAAAGGACTCAAAAAATGAATGAAGAAATGGAATGGATAGACAGGGGCGCCACACTCTTTCTAATCCAAGAAAGATTGATAAGCCGATGGATGAAGATCGCCACAAGTAAATGATTTCTTGATAAGATCAAGGATGGTTCAATCCATAACCACAAGAGACAAAGCTCTCAATACACATATGTGTAAAATTCTACAAAATTCAACTTACTTTATTTCATAGAAGAACTTACAATTTATAGAGTTTTTCTAAGTAACTCAATAGACCCTAATTAAATTAAAATGGCACCTAGAAAATAAAGAAATGACATTTATGCCTTACAATAATTAGAAAAGGAAAAACGGCACCTAGAAAATAAAGAAATGGCATTTATGCCTTACAATAATTAGAAAAGGAAAACACTAAAAAGCATTCTTTTTGGATCCAACGTGACTTTCACAATTTCTGCATTTTCAATTGATGCAAGCTGCTCCAAATGAATTCCAAAACTGATGCAAAACCTTTGAATGGAATTAATTGTCATGTTTAATGAATTGATCTGAATGGTGATGGCAATAAAAAGCTAACGTGAATAGCCCCTAGTCAACTTGTGATAATTAATTCCCTAACTTCATGTAATCAAATTTTGCAATGTACTCAAAGGCCCTAAAATTATAAAAAAAAAAGATGAATGTCCAAGGGCTGTAGAAAATTAACGTGAGCTGCCAACTTAATTTTCACATTCATGAGCTCAATTTTTATGAACTAGCGAACCGTGGCTCAACTGTGGATACTAAAATTCACAAATAAAATTCATTTTATTTGTAGTTTTTTTTATAGCTTTCCTTTCACATACTTAAAGAACTCGTGATCTCATCATTCTCCCCCTCTTCAAGAAGATTTGCCCTCAAATCCAAACCTGCATATAATGGAAGTAAGTCATGTAAAAAAAAATTCTTCTTGTGATTCTTGGACAAACTCATATTTCCGTGGCTCATAATTTTTTCGAACTTGATGAGGAAATACTTCTTCACATGGTTCCCTTCATAACTCAAAAAAGAAAGGTTAGGTGATTTAAAAATATCAGAAGAATTCCAACAATTAACACCACATACCAACTTATATGAAGGTACTAGTGTAATAGGAGGCCACAACTTTCCAACATTTGCTCTGATACCAAATGATGAGTGTCGCGGAGCCATCGGAAGCAAATTAGGAATATTGCTGATGGAAAAGGTGGAAGGACTCAAAAAATGAATGAAGAAATGGAATGGATAGACAGGGGCGCCACACTCTTTCTAATCCAAGAAAGATTGATAAGCCGATGGATGAAGATCGCCACAAGAAAATGATTTCTTGATAAGATCAAGGATGGTTCAATCCAGAACCACAAGAGACAAAACTCTCAATACACATATGTGTAAAATTCTACAAAATTCAACTTACTTTATTTCATAGAAGAACTTACAATTTATAGAGTTTTTCTAAGTAACTCAATAGACCCTAATTAAATTAAAATGGCACCTAGAAAATAAAGAAATGACATTTATGCCTTACAATAATTAGAAAAG